>CM039471.1:401748-730194 GCA_022433065.1 Begonia loranthoides
CAAACTCTATATCAGAATAGTATTTCTCAGACAATTTTGGTTGGATGAATTTGATATTTACAGGCGAAGAACACAAAAGAACACGAAACAACTTATCTGAATCCCTCTTCACCAGCATCTTCGCCAGCTCCAAGTACGGCGAAATATGGCCGTGGGCTAACCATGGAAGCATCAAAATGGTGATCGAAGAATTGCAGCGCCTGTCCGCCATATCTGATCTCCTCTCTCTCTCTCTCTCTCTCTCTCTACTACTTTCTTTGTGAGTGATTCATTCGGAGAAGAAGAGAAGTATATAAGTAGGGATAGATGGGTCCAAACGTAGAAAAATCTGAAAAAGGACAGTTATCCCGATCCATGTACCACCATATGGGGGGCAACGTAGACGATAAAGCTGTTCTTGAGTGGCTCACTCCATGTAAGTTGTATTAGATGGACGTTGGTTAATGAGAAAGAGAAGGCCTGAAGTAGACGTAGTCAAGGTCTTTTCAACTTATTACTATAACTAAGTTATTTAAATTAAATCAAGATGTTTAATCAAAAATTTGATAGCTAAATACAATAACTTAAAAGCAATAAAAGGTAAGGTAAGAAGTTTGCAATCATCGAGTTGTTAACACAGTTCGGCAAATCATGTCTACATTCGCGCTTCAAAGCTCATCGTTGAAGATCTTTATACTTCAACTGTACAAGTTACACTTGATTGAATTTCGAAGGCGTCAACCTAACCTTACAACAGATTCATCGTCTCTCACGCTACAAGTGATCGTTCGTTTACAAATTTCACAGGATATCTCCTCACTCTCAATATGGATAATTCAAAAGACTACACGAGAATAAGGTCTCTCAAGCAATGGCAAATAGCCTAAATTGATCACGCAATTTGGCAGCACTGTGTCTTTAACAAATTGCTCAAGGTGATTTTTCACTTGGAGTCTTCATTTATTTATAGTTTTCTTCACCCAAGCTGTTTCCCAATCGACAACTTAAACTATTTTGGTCGATCATTATTTGACCGTTATGTGCAAACTTCTCTTCACGGGTCGACCAATTTCTTTAGGTTTGGCAATCGCGCCAGTCGACCAATTTTCATGTGATCAACCAATTTTCAGTGCTTCAAAAAATCAAAGTTCATTGTCAAATTTTCCGGTCAACCGTTTTGTTTTTGGTGGACCGCATTTTTGACAAGCAATCTGTGATAAAATTCGGTCGACAAAATCTGCTATGTTGGTCAACCATTTTCCCTGTATCCAGAAACGGAGTCTTCTATACTGTTTTTCAGTCGACCAATTTCCATTTGCTCAACCGCATTTTTCACAGGCAATATGTCATTTTTTCCTTTGATTTTCTTTATCCCACAACTTAAGTCAATCATTACATAACTTTAACACACATGTTAGAATACTAAATACCTATTTTACAAGATATTTCCAATTAAGAATAAAAATAACTTAAGCACTAAAAACTTTTAGACACGTTCAAATTATAAACAACTTAACATTGAATTAATAAATCATCATCAAAACAATTAAACTTAATACTCTTAAGCTAACAAAATATACAACTCAATCATCATCGTTACTTGTTAAAAGAAACATTATCGTGAATAAGATGTTGAAACATTATTCTCTGCAATTCTAATTTTATTTTAGATTTATGCTAAAATTGTAATAATTGAAACTATCTTACCGCGAAGACGATGTCAGAAAGTTTTGACATGGTCTGCTCGTTGTCGAAAATAATTCTTCACGTTTTTAGTTTTTCAAAAATATTGTTGAACGTCGACTTGACTCACCCCTCCTCTAAATTTCATCAGTCCAGTTTTCATTACCTTCTTCTCTTTCTACTTCCTAGTTCATCATTATCGTTCAATGCTCATCACCAAATATCTCACTTTCCACAAGAAAAAGTAATCTTTTTACATACATAAAGTAATTTTTTAATCTGTTTAATAGAAAAATAACATTCTGCCGCAGAAAAACAATGTTACGCAGCAGGATGACAACGTTTTTAATGAAAAACCTAAGGGCGCTATTTGCACCGTGCATTTCTGACTCATAGTTTAATGTTTAAGTTGTTAGCAAAATTATGTAGTGGTTAACTTGTCATTGTTTCCATAGTGCATAGGTTATTTTGTTAATCCCATTAAAATATAATTAAGAAAAAATTATTAAATTAATAAATAATATATACAAAAATAATTGAGGAACATAATCAATTTATCGTATAATATTTTATGTAAAATAAAATTAATTTAATGGATGAAAATACTGTGTGAATGTAACATTAGCAGATGCTAATAAAAATTAATAAATTAATTGTTTTTTAATTAAAGGTTAACAAATAATAGCAAAAATGACAAATCAACCATCATCTTTTACTGTTACTGTTAGTGACAAACCAACCATCATCCATTTTTTGCAAACAATTTAATCACTGAACTTTGAAAAATTGCTGCAATGAACATCGCGTTAATTTTCTAAAAATCACGTTAACTTTCTCAAAATCACAGTGCAAAAAAACAAATACCTATAGAAAAAAATAAAAGAACTCGTGATTTTAAAATAGATTTTCAGTGGAAAAGAGTTAATATTCATGGAAAATGGATTTAGAAGATTTTGAATTTTGTAAAAGAATGGATTTATAAGATTTCAGGTTTTATAATTTAGAAGATTTTATAAAAGAATGTTAGTGTTTGTAGTTTTCAGATGATTTACAATTTTTTTACAGTTCATGGAAAACTCACAGTTTGTCTGAGTTTTTGTACGAAGAAGACAATATATTTTTTTTATTTGCAGATGAACCACAACAGTTTGACGATGAAGCGCAATTGTTTGTAGTGAAACCGCCGCAGTTCATCGACGATCTGCAACGATTTCTCTTGAAACAGCCGCGGCTTTGTCATCTCGTCAAACCGCAGCGGCTTGATGACAAATCGATGCGGTTTGTCGTCAAACTTCCGCGGCTCCTGATTTATGGAAGCATGACCATAACTTTGACATTTTCAATTTCAAAGGACTATAACTTTGATTATGGATGTCAGAATTTGCTCAATAAGATATCAAATCGAAGCTCTCTCATAGATCTACAACTTGTCACATGGTTTAGCTGGTGAACAATTTTTCTCAAACATAAAATCAGGCGTTAAAGCCCTCAAATTTGCTATTAAAGATTTTTAAGTAAATCGCAAGTGACAAACCATTGCGGTTCATCGTCAAACCGTTGCGGTTTTATGACAACCACTATTGTAATATCTCGATTTTATAATAGAATTAAATAATTATTTAGGTATTATTGAAATTTTATTTGAAAAAATTAATTTGGAAAAATAGAAATTCAATGAAATGATAATGATTATCAAATAATTTTAGAACAAATAAAGTATTTGAAATGAGTCCAAAATAATATAATTAAGCGGAGAATTGAATAATTAAAAGTGAATTATTAAGGGAAGAATTTTTATGAATAAAAGGAATTAAAATTAAAAAATAATAAAGTGGGGAAATCCATGGCTGAATCGAACCGGTCAAGCCATCTGTTCGGTTCACAAATTAGCAGAAAGGAGAGAATTCTTTTGGTCATTTGCGAACCAGAACTGAGAAGAGAGGGGAAGAGAGAGCAGGGGCGAACGAGAGAGAGAAGAGCAGAGGCGACAGGGGAAGGGGGTTCGGCCGACGGTTCGCGGAAGGCTTCGCGTGGGTGGACGGCGCACCGGTGCAGTGCGGCGCGGCGAACTCCGAGCGACGGGATCGAAGGACTAGGGCTCGGCATTGCCTGGTTCGCAAGGCACGGGTCAGCTCGATCAAAACTGGTGCTGCGAATTCTGGGTCGAGGTAAGTCGGCAGCTCTCTGTCCTTTTCCATGGTGTTCTGTCAATTTGATGTAGTGTTGTACGGAGGGCAAAGCTGTTTCTCTCAATTACTCAGTGGTCCCCAATTTGTCTTTGGATCAATGACACGTTTTTGTTGGCAATAACTGGTGTTAGGTGTAACTGGTGTTAGGTGACAACTACTTGCTTGAGGTGTTTGTCTCCAATTGTAGTATTTTTCCTTGATTAAATTCTCTGCTAGATTCTGGTTGAACATGGAGAATATTTCCTTTGTTCAAATCTGTTTTCTCGCATGAGCTCTATAACGTTGAGTCTTCATAATGCTCAGCTGGGTTAAGTTATTACGTAATTAATACACGGGCTTGTAAGGAAATTGTGTTGCGAAAATATAGAGGTGATAATTTGAATTCTGTTGAGAATGCAGAGGTGATTACTTGAATTCTAATTTCTTCCTTGTTCCTTGATTATTCTTGATTGAAAATTATATCTCTTGAAGTAATAACTAGTTTTATTTGATTCTAAATTTATTCTGGAGATTAAAAATTTGGTTAGGATCTTTGTTAGCTGAATGTTAAAGTCAGTTGTTAATTAATAGTCGCTATGTTCATCATGTTTATGCTTATAATCTTTGGGAAGTATTGATGTTTCTATAAATTAGCAAAACATGTAATACCTTTCGTTTCATTGTTTCATGTCGTAATATACTGTCGAATTTCATCTTCAGTACGCGCGTTTATTCGCTGTTGTTTTGTAGTTCTTTTTTGTCAATTCCGAAGCATGTTTATCACGTTTTAATTGCTTACATTCGCTATTAAATCGTTGTTGTTCCATAGTTCTTTTCCGTCATTCCGAACCATGTTTAGCACGTTTTAATTGCTTAAATTTTCAGTTAAATCTTTGTTGTTCCGTAGTTCTTTTCCGTCAATTCCGAAAAGAACTACGGAACATGTGCGTTAATTCGCTGATCATGTGCGTTAATTCGCTGTATGCTAGTTGTAGTAATTTCGTGATTGACTCCCGTAATTTATCCAATTGTTTTTATGGGATGTTTAGACTGTCAAAATTGTTGAATGGATGATCTTAATTATAGTTTTATTTCCCGTATTGCATCATCATGTATCATGATACTAGAAACCCTAGTAAATACCACGAACGGGTTGGTATTCATATTGCGAGAAGAAAATGAAGAGAAGAAAAGAAAGTAAGGGAATTGGGGGTCGGGGAGGTACTTTGGATCTAACCGGTACACTCGAATAGAACTTTACTCTTCCCACCTTGGGTTGTGCGAGCTTGTCTACTCTAGCATGTTAGATGCCGATTCTCCACCGCTCTTCTTGCCAGAATCCTCCAATCTCCCAACTCGATCCACGAGTTTTATGGTATATGTAACTGTGAGTAAAGAATAATGAGTTAGAGGTATTCATATTGCATATCTTAATTCTTTGTTAAGCCTTTGAGCTTACAGTTTACATGTGGTATGTGGTGTAGGTGATCGTGATATTATCATTAATCCAAAGAAGATCGGTTGATGAAGGATTTGTACGGGCAGACATTGTGGTTGGCAAAGCTAAAGACATAATAAGAAAGACGGTTTTGAAATTGTAAATATAATCAGTTGCTTAATATTCCGCAATTAGTTTAATTGAGGTTCCGCTACGTTTTCAAAAAAATGAGTTATAATTATAGATTTTCATGTTTAAATAACGAGTTGAAGAAAAATAATTTAACGGTTCATTTTTTAGAAGAGAACTCTAATTTTAATTAACGATGCACTAAGTTGCTTTATAAAAATTTTAAATTTATATTATTTTTTTTATTAAAAAAAAAATTGGGTTGTTAAAGTTACGGTTATTTATTAAATTGTAGTGGTTTCACGATAAACCGCTATAATTAGATGTGATTTGTTATCAAAACATTAATTGCAAATGTGACAGTGGATTAATTTATTAGAAAATAGAATGTCATTTTTCCTAAATAATGATAAGAATAATAATAGTAATTCATCAGGAATGCAATGACGACAAGTCTATGTCGGAACCCGGAGACCGCGTTGGTTCCGGACCCATCTCTGCACACTGATTCCCGAACAAAAAGCTTCATTTATTTCTTCTCTACCAAACCCCCCCACACACACTCTCTCTCTCTCTCTCAAACCCCAAATGACCAACCGGAAAGTCTCCGTTAGGGTTTCGGACCTGCCCTTAATGAGGTGAAGTAATTTCTCTGAAGCTTACTCTCTTCTTTTAATCTGTTTCTTTCTTATAGGTTTAGCTCCAATTCGTATTTTTCACTCATTTGGCTCTGGTTTGTTTTAGTAGATAGTCGATTTGGAAGCTGATTTTGGTGTTGGATTTTTGCTTTGTTGGAGATTTCGACGTTAGATAATTCTGATCAGGATCGGCAACAATCGCAAGATCTGAGGTATACTTATCTGGAAGTTTCATCAGGTTTCATGTCTATGGCTTAGTTTTCTATTATTTTAATTGACTTCAGATAATGAGAAATAGTTCTGTATTTTTCATATTTATTCATCTTCTTATTCTGAAAGTTTTTGGTTACAAACCGAGTATGAAACTCACATTTATTAACTTAACATGAGTATGAAAATTATATAGACTGACATGATTTTTTTGGGTATTTTATGGACTTTTTGGGTATATCAGACAACAAGAGGGATGAAACTGCATTTTTTTCATTCATGAATATATTTTTTAATGATTTTAATTAATAAAATCAAGGAAGATGTCATTTATCCAGCCACTAATTTTAGTGGTGATAATTTCTTTAACCTCTTTATCAATTAATGAATTTCTTAATTTGGCTTTGAGATTGGATCATATATTATGAAATATGAGTTGATGGGATTTTGCATATGCTTTGAAAGTATGAAATGGGATTCATTGATTCATGATTTGTTTCTGCATATTTCATACGCATTCAGTGTATGATTATCCAAGTAATGTGTGCACTCATGAGTATGTTTGGGGTCAAAGATGCACTTGCATGATCTCCTTGGTAGTTTTTTTCGAGGTATTTATCCTTTTAATGAGTTTTCTAATGGGAAAATTTTATCAAGGAAAATACCAGGCATGGAGGACTCAAATGCAATGACTATTGACTTCCTACGGGCGCGACTTTTGTCTGAAAGATCTGTTTCAAGAAGTGCAAGGCAGAGAGCTGAAGAACTTGCTAAAAGAGTATGTCAACAGTTCAGTGTGGTTAATGGATTAATACTTTATTTGATCCGCTGGTGTTTGTCTCTTTATTTTTTTCCAGCCCCAATTTTCTTTTTTGTGTTAGAATGACAATGTTCTTGTGCGTGAGAATGTGTGAAGGAGGTTGGTGTTGGTTTGTTGTTCTAGGTGGCAGAACTTGAGGAACAGTTAAAGATAGTATCTATGAAAAGAAAGATGGCAGAAAAGGCCACAGCAGATGTTCTTGCCATTTTGGAGGACAATGGAATTAGTGAAATTTCGGAGGCGCTCGATTCAAGCTCTGATCAGGAAACACCTTGTGAATCAAAGGCTGGAGATGTCTCTATGGGAGATGATTTATTCTCTGTAAACTCAAAAGCAAGGAAAAGTGAATTGGAAGACCTTACAGGTTCTGACCTCGACTCTTCTTCGGTAATAGGTTGTGGCTTATCTTGGAAGGGCCGGAAAAATTTACCTCGTTCACTTGAAAAGAATAAGGATTATTCTATGAGACGCCAAAGAAGTATCACATCTGTGGGTTCTTCTTCCCCGAAACATTCCATGGGAAGATCATGTCGCCAGATAAAACGAAGAGAAACAAGGTCACCATGTTTGTATATTTCTTCAGACCACATATAATAGATTACTATGTATGCTTTGACATGCACATGCTCTAATGGCCAAAATGCACCTTTGAATGTGCTAGTTGCAGCCTTTCTTCTTCAGTTTGAAATCTTTTCTAGAAATTTGGGTTCATGCATTAAGGGATGTGCCTGGATTTAAGTTGGTTGAATTTAAATACTGAAACTTTACTTATAACTTCTTGTCTCCCATTTACAAATTTTATTTATATGGTAGAATATTCTCTGTGACCTGTGTGGCAAACTCTATTTTGCCTTGTGGGATCTCAGGTGCATGTGAAGCTGATGTCTATTTAAATAAAACCTTTTCTGTCACAGACAATTAAATTGTTTCTGGAGACGTTTAAATTTGGTGTTTTTGTTGCAGATTGATAAATGAACTCAAAACTGAGCCTCTGGAAGATCATTCAGATGACCATGCAGTGGCTATCTCTTCCAAAGTTTCTCCGAACTGTCTACATGATGAATCTAAGACACTGAGGGAAGTTTCTGATATTCAAGAAGAGAAAGTCTTACTGGATGGTACTTTTTGCAGTTTATCACAAAATCAGGGAGATATAACAGCCAAAGATCTTGATTTCGATGAATACAGAAGAGAAAATGATATGGAAAAAGCTTTGGAAAATCAAGCTCAACTCATAGACAGATATGAAGCAATGGAAAAGGCTCAAAGAGACTGGGAAGAAAAGTTCAGAGAAAATAACAGCAGCACCCCGGTAAGCTGTAAATGATTAATGGTGAAGAGCTATTTTGGGAACTCAATTTAAAAGAAATTCAAAATTATGTCTTGATGTCATCAGATTCGGTTCTCTTTGAAAAGTCAGACACTATAATTTTTCTTTTTCTTTGAAACATTTAGTTATTTTTATCTTAGATCCCTGAGGTTTCAGTTTTACTGACGCATTCATCCTTAAAAGTGAAACGTAATGAGCTTATAAATACTTAAATATTATGTTTCCTTGACAGTTACATTCGACCCAACAAAAAAACAGAGGTGGAAGATATTACAGACTTCTTCCCTCGGGACCTTAGTTAAAATCAAGTGCTTGTTTAGTCTCGTTGTTGATTATAGTCTTTCTTCTGTCTGTGCTTTTTCAGGATTCATGTGACCATGGGAACCATTCTGACATTACCGACGAAAGAGAGGAGATCAGGGCTCATCCTCCTACATCTTCCCCTATTGATCTCAAAGAGCAGGAAACAGATGCGGATGATGTTCAGATGGCAAAAATGGAGGTGGATGGCATTTGTATATCTGACAATGTGTCGAGCGATCAACCAAACGGATTTCTACCTCATTCAAGCCTTGATGTGGGAGATCCCAAAACATTAGCTGATGCCCAACCAAAGAGCGTTCCTCAATTATTGTATGGTGATATAGGGAATTCACAATTCAATGAGGAAGACTCGACCACTCGGAGAAGCGAAGACAATGCCATATCACAATCAGCAGTCGACTTTACATTCCCCATGCATAAAACAAAGGAAACAGAAAGGATCCTGGAAAACAGAGTTCATTTGCCTGCACATAGTTCTGAACACAAGGAGCTCCTAGGAGACCGGTCCTTTCAAACCCATGTATTGGATTCAAAAAGTGATCTCAGTAAAATGAATATTTTGGCTGGTCCAAATGATGAACGCAATGAATTGGTTCCACGCAATCCTGGGTTGGTAGGTGTGCTCGATGCCCTTAAACAAGCAAGGTTGTCACTACAAAAGAAGATCAATGACAACACACCAATTGTGGAAGGTTATAGATTTCGCAAAGGCAATGAATCTTCGATTGTTGCTGTCAAAAATGGTGGCAGAGTAGATAGCCTTACCGGGTATGCTGGGTTATTTAGACTTCCAACAGATTATTCAGTGGAAGCTTATACGAGAACCAACTTTCTCCGAACAAGTTCTCAGTTAGAAGTAGCTCATTCTTACCCAAACGAGCAAAATTCAGCATCTTCAAGCGATCAATTCGCTGCCAGTCCATATTCAGCTCCCAGATCAAGATTTTCAAGCAATGATCGCATCTACCCAGATGATCGAAATCGAATTTCTTGGAGGGAATCTCCCCAGAGACCTATTCTAGACCGACACTCCAACAATTTGGCTCTACCCTCCACCCACAACTATCCGGCACTCACCCAAAATGAAGAATTTTCAAGGACCTTTCTTGGTAGGGGAGCTGAGTCACCTCTTGGATCCGAGTATTCGCGCTACGAGGATCATAATCGACACGGTATGTACAGATAGATAAAAGAGTTTCATTAGATACCGAAAAGAAGACAGATGAGTTTGCTGTATAATAGGTTCTTAAAGCTTGGTAGAATACTTGGTTGAGTGTAACATTATTGACTCTAGCATTAATACAGTGAAAGTGCTTCTTCATTAATATGAATGGCCAACTATAGATCCTCCTTAATGATATAGGAGATCGTACCTTTTACTAAATTATTATAATATGAATTAATTCATCAGTTGATTTGACAGACCCTAAGCTGCAAATGTCTATTAATAATATTAGTATTTGTTGGCATAACAAGAGGGTCACTTCACTAAGTCAAACTCTTTGCATGACTACATAATCAAGGCTAGTCAATTAATAATTCTTGAACAATTTATTGAAAAATAAATTATGTTCATCCAATGCCCGCCCACATAAACAACTTGACATTATTATTATATAAATATCATACAAGTGTAACGTATTTTGACTGTTAATTTATTCGACCATGGTAGCGATCATAAGAAATACCATATTGAATGATTAAAATTTTCAGTATTATAATATTTAATTGTTATTTAATAGATAAATAAAATTTGGGAATCAAATCAAGGTGACATTATTGTTTAAATGCTAATTAGTGGCTTAATAATAAACTTTTATAGATTGTTTTATTAGTAATTATTATTATTTCACTTTTTAATAATAACAAAGAGCGTTTGAAAGTTCTGAAATATGTAAATGCAATTTACTTTTTCTTAAATTCAAATTTAATACTACATAGTGGAATTTTTGGATTTTGGATCTGGAAAACACATACAGTCTCTTGTCTCGCTCTCTATCTCTCTCCTCTGTCTCTCACTCTCTCTCTCTCTCTCCCTCCGGGTTGTGTCAGTGTCCCTCGGTTTCATACAAATCCAATCTAACTCCGAAGTTTTCACATGGGCTTCATCGTTTTCACCTCTTCCCTCCTTCAGCCATGGCTTCCGCCCCTTTTTCTCCTGTTCTTCTACTCTTCTCTGCAATAAAACAGTCCCACCCCAAAAAACCCCTTTAAGGATATGACTTTTCATTTCTCCATTCTTACCGGCTTGTTCCTTTAAGGCTACCCGTTTACATTGCCGACCAACCCAATATTTTTACTTCGCTCTTCGTTTCCATTCGTATTCCTGCTAAAATGGGCATGTCGTATTTAAATATTTGCGTCAATCACTGAAAGCTGTCGAAATCGATTTTCGCAGTTATTTGAAATCTGAGTGAAGTGGGAGATTCGGTTTGAGGTAGAGAGAAGTGATTAGCATGATAACGTCGGGGATAAACTTGGTTATGACTGTGATTGGGTTCGCGGTGAGCACCATGTTCATCGTTTTTGTGTGCACCAGGCTTGTCTGCGCTCGGATTCATCTAAATGCTTCAAGGCGCTCCTTTCCAATCGCCTCTAGATCAGATCTCAGTGTTGTATGCACCTGTTTTCTTACTTTCTCTACGGTTTTCTGTCTTTAATTTTGATTACCTTTTTTCTTTGTTTACCTTGAGTTAGGTTCATTTCTTGTCTGACTTCACTAAATTTGAAAATTTTGTCTTGTGTATTTTTTTGTTCTAACGTAATAAAATGCCTTTTCATCAAACTAGCATTTGAAATGGAAATAATTGCTTATGTCACCGTTTGGTATGATTGTTGATTCTTTATATCTTCTGATCCTACTCTCTCCTTTGCCCTTTTCAAACCCATTTTTTTAGAAAAGAGAAACTTTGGGGTTACTTCATTGTCGGTCTTTTTATTCTGCCACACTCAATCCCATTTTCTGGGCGTCACTCTCAGACATCTTGATCAATTGGTGTTGGATTGTCCCTCATGTGCAGAAATAATTATGCATTTTGTTTGCACCTTACTATACTACTTTTGGTGAAGCTACCCCTTAAATTATAGGGTAGAAGGAAGGGAAAGGAAATGGCTGTTTCTTCTTTACTTCACAAGTCTTTTGGCAGACATTGGTCCTCTCCTTTTTTTTTCTTCTTTTTATCATTATCCATCCTCGGTTAATATAGAGTGACACACACCCCTGCTTATTAAAATATGTTCTCTTGTATAAGGTCATTATATAAAAACTACTATTTATTACGAACCTTATATAGATTTTTAGGTGAATGATTAACATTAAGAAAGAAGATGACTTGTCAACTTGGTTTTGGTTTTTAGTCTTGCATTTATTGTTGGTGGTTTGCCCTTCACTGATCTATAACAATCAAATGTCTCTGATACAGCTGGAACGGGGATTGCATGGCCTAGAACCAGTAGCGGTAGCCAAATTTCCGACAAAGAAGTACAGTGATGACTATTTCTCGGCTGCAAAAGATTCACAGTATGTGTTCTCTTGTATTGTTTGATTTCCCACTGTATTATCTTATGACTTTCTCCCCAATTTTCCTTTTTAGGATCGTTATTTGAAATCATATTGGATTGCTTCGAATTTACATCAGCTTCATAGTTTGCTTAATGTGTTCTCTTTTTCTAACGTTCATACCTCAAGTCTTGAGATAGTTTAGAGTTTAGCGAAAACACATGCTTTTGCATAGATAACATAGATGAGTTATGCCATGAAACACTTGCTTTTTTGACACTCTTCCTTCCATGATTATTTACCAATAGAGTTGAACAATGAAGCTCCTTTATCAAGAGGCCTATTGTCATTGCTGTCATATGTAGTTTACACCTCAATTACATTAGGAAGCCTCGAAGTGGACACGATTCAACTAGCCCAATCGTCTTATGCTACTATATTGGTTCATAAAACCTATGCCATTGTCATGGTTGCTTAAACATTGAACAAATAGTTGTTTAAAGGCAATGGTAAAACAGGTTACTTTCTCTTAGAAACCTACTTATTTATATGATTTGTTGACCCTATGAGATGATTGTTCTTCTACTGATCTTTGGGTTACCTAATGTTTTCGAGTAATTTGTCGAGCCAATAAGATGCTTGGTCTGTTACACATCTTTGAGCTACACAATGTCTCATTCGCTGCGCATAGGGGTTTAGTTGACCTTACTGATGTTTTTGACATCTATTATAATGTGGTTAATGTTGATTTTCTTAAAGTAAATTTGATATTTGGGTAATTGTGTTTGCTAGAAATTATGTTTTTTTTGTGTAATTTCTTATCCATACAATTTCTATTCCTGAAAAATCAATACCCATCTGCTATTGATGCAACTGATGCTCTAAAAAGCTAGCTAGAACTCGTAAGTCGCATCGTTTCTTTTCTTTGGAATTGATTTTTCCAAAATTACTCACTCAAAATTAGTCTGTTTTGTCAACATTTGAATTGATAGTTTGCTAGTTTAAAAAACGAAATTACTTCAAGGATGATGCCGTCCATCCACAATGGAATATTGGGATGCTATATTTTGAAGAAGAATATTGAAAATCTTGATTCATAATCATATTAATCATAAATATTCTTAGGAGAAACTTACCATGGGCGAATATAGTAAATGTTTAGTCTTTACATGGGTATTAGCTATGACTCAATGAGATGGTAGGTAATGGTATGTGCAAATATTACATATAACTTGTATCTTCTTTTTAAGGGAACACTAAATTGGTGTGGATACGGACAAATTAGAAAACATCAATTAAAAGTAACAACATTTTCATTCTTAGCTATATTCTGCTAGTAAATCCAAATACCTTTCCCGAAATTGCTGTGTCATTTACATGCAATATCGCAATTCCCTTTTGTAACATTGATTATATAGCTCATTGCATTTTGCTTTGATAAGCGAAAATTGCAAAGAGAATGGTGCTTCTGTGACGGTCTGCCCTGTGAAGGCAAAGATGACCTAAGTGAGGGTTCGACTCATACCAGTGGCAGTGCACAGTCCCACATCACTTGAGATAGTGGAAAATGCATGATTTATAAGTAGGATTCTTCTTTCTACCTAGTACAATGTGTTTTAGACTAACTCCAATAACAAAATCATGCGAGTTTCAGCGCAAAACGGATAATATTATAGTAGGAGAACTGAGACATAATAACTTCTTATATTATGCTTTGCACTTTCAAAATGTCAGAATTGAAATTCTCTTTTTGAGGAAGGAGAAAGAGAGACAACTTGATTTGGTCAAAGACTCTGTGTGGTTGTTAAACAGAGATCGTTTGTTTTACTTGTTAGTTCGGCAGCCATGGGAATTTACTGAAATTGACATATTTGTGGATTCGTTCAAAATGGAGAACATGTGCTTTCTGTACTTGGATCAATGTTTAAGTTGTGATGTGCATGCCATTATTTGGATAACATCTATTTTTGAGCAATCTGGGTGTAAAAGTTGTGATTTTGTTTTGAGACGAGATGTAGATTTTCTAATAGCAATTTGTAGGCTACTTTGATTACTCTCTCTCTCTAGTTCATTGATAAGTTGTGATTCTATGATATTGAATGACAGATGCTCGATATGCCTGGCTGATTATCACGGCGAAGATTCATTGCGGATACTACCCTACTGCGCCCATTCATTTCATGTGACATGCATCGACATATGGCTGCAGCAGCATTCCACCTGCCCAGTTTGTCGGATTTCTCTACGAGACGCACCTGAAAGAAAATGGCTGATGCAACCCCTTTTTAGTTCTGCAGTTCGAGCTCATTTTGGTATGGAATCTGATGTCCGAACTTACCGCTACCTTCTGACCAGAGCCCACGATAGCCGTCCGATCGAGCGGAGTAGTGAGGACCATTGTGAATCGGCTATCCACGAAGCAGGAGAGAGGGTCGATAGTTTGGCCTTAAGGCAAGATAACACGGTTGGGAAAGAGTCGGAAAATAAGATAGTAGAAAGCCCCTCCAATGCTTAGAGCTCGTCATTTGTTGCTTCTTAGAGTTGAGATGGGATTTGGTTGCTTATAGATTGAAACATGTTCCTGGTACATCTCCTTGATCTTATTCCCTCAATGATGATGATGGTCATAGCTCATGTATGATGTATATATTGCCAAAATTACATTTAAACCAACATTCCTGGTTTTCTGGCTTTTTAAGAATCTTTCTACCTGCTTTGAATTGAGGGCATTTCTGACTTACACCTTATTCCTCTTACTGACTAAGTACTCGTTGGAGATGTACGTATGTATATATGTATGTATGGTGATGCACTCATACTTAACCTAAGTACGTCTTTCAATATAGTACGTTTGAATTTTATGTGTTGATGCAATAAAACTATGTATTAATTACAATAAATAAAAATAAAAATTATTTTTTTTCCATAATTGGAATGAGAGTTCATGGTCTTCAACCACCCACCCGACATCCAAACCCCTATTTAGTTGGCTGATTTTTCTTCATGGGAAATTAACAAATTAGCCACTAAACTATATGATCAATGACAAGTTAATAACTAAATAATTTTTACTAACAAATAAAACATTCAACTATAAGAAATAAACAACGCAAACATCGTTGTTAATCTGTTGAAAGAAACATTAAATTTTAGAAAAAGAGTAGTGCTGAATCTGCTCTGCAGTTATAATTCTACTTCCTTTTTATGCTAAAATCACAATAATTAAAACAATCTTACCGCGAAGTCGATACCAAAAGCTCATAAATACTGAAAAAAAAAACTGAGAGTGTACCACCGACTCTTCACCGAGAAGCTCTGGCATGGTTTTCTCGTCACCATCTTCTCTTTCCTCTTTCTAGTCTGTCATTGTCGTTCAGTTCTCATCACCATATTTGCTCTGTAATTCTAATTCTTCTTTCATAAATCCTATTCTATTGACTCATTTTCTGTAGCGGAAATTCATATTTTCTTCACAGTAAATAATATTTATGTAATGAAAAGTTATTTTTCAAAAATAATATTTCTGCAGTGGAATGTTTGCAAAAAATAATATTTTATGAGTTTTATTTCACTAACTCATTTTTCGCAGCAAAAAGATAACATTCTGTAGAAGAATGAAAAATGTTTTGAAGCAGAAAGAAAATATTTTTTAACGAAAAATGTGACTATAATATTTGTTCATTTAATTTCTTTTAGAGATTATTTAATTAATTTTTTAAATTTATTTTTATGAAATATGATAATGACGTCATTAATTAATTATGATTATTTGTTAGAAAAAAGAAACTATTGTTTTGCTAAAAATAAACTATTTAAATAAATAAAAAAAAAAGGATGAGTGCATTGCAACGAGGAATATCAAACTACATGGCGGAAGAAGCTACGATTTCAGAGCTTTTCATTTTCTCTCCCCTTTCTCTCTAACAAATCACCATTTTCTCCATCGACCAGAAAATCCTCCAAGGAATGAGGTCAGTTCCTCGCGTTGATTGTCGCCCTGAGAGTATTCTTCATCACGATCGTGAACTCCGATTTTCCTGTGAAATCCAGTTCGCTGTTTGCCGGATACGAACTCCATTCGAATTCCTGCACCAATCTCGCCAGCATGAGATGCACGTGAACCGTCGCCATGAGTAGGCCTGGGCAGATCCTTCTTCCGATTCCGAATGGAATCATTTTCACACCTCCCGCTCCCGTCATGTCCGCCTCTTCCTCCCCGGAAGCGAACCTCTCTGGATTGAACTTCTCTGGATTTTTCCACAGCTTAGTATCGTCGCTGATTCCTGGTATATAAATCTCGACGCTCGCGTCCATCGGGATGTCGTAACCACCGAGCTTGGTTGGTTCGATCACCGCGTGTGTGAGTGAGAAGTACGTAGGAGGATGTCTTCTTAGAAGTTCTTTGACTACAGCTTGTAGATATGGCATTTTCTCGACGTCCTTCTCCTCTACCTTTCTGTCGCCCACCACTTGTTTGATCTCTTCGTAAACTCTCTGTTGAACTTCTGGATTCGCGATTAGCTGACCGATTCCCCATTCTATTGCTGTAGCTGTTGTGTCTGTTCCGCCATTGAGGAACTCGCAGCTGAGAGTTACCAATTCGGCGTCGCTCGGACCAGATTTTCTTCCATCGACTTTTAGATCGAAGAGAGTATCGAGATATGAAAACGATGTTGCAGAGGCGTCTGATCCTGGATTTTGGAGTGCTTTTTTGCGTCGATTTATGAACGGGGTTACGAAATCGACCTGGTGTTTTCGAACTTCCATGGCGGCTCGTCTCTGTTTGGTGAAAAATGGGCTCAAAATCGGAAGAAAATCGTCGATTCTAGGATTGAGAGTGATCAGCACTCTCTTCATTTCTTCGTCCATCTTCACAACTGTCTCTTCGTCCATTTCGAGCCCGAAGCACATTGCCAAGAGAATGCAAAACACAGCGAATCGAGCGTTTTTCAGAACCCAAACACAACCGCCATTTTTATACGCTTCGTCTTGAATCCGATTTATAAGTTTATCCATCGCGTTCTGTCTCACGTCGCGAAACTCCTTGAGCTTGCTCGAACTCAGCATGTTCTCCACCATGTTCCGGCGAAGTGACCGCCACAGCGGCCCGTAAACTGAGGCATTGACGGAAAATTTGTTGCTGCTGAAGACGATCCTGGTCGGACTTTCCCTTGGCCTGCTAGCGAACTGTGCTCCTCTTTTGATCAAAGCTTCATGGACGAGACTAGCATCGCTTAAGATGATCATCAACCTCGTCCCCATCTTAACAGTGAAAATGGGACCGTAAATTCGTCGCTGTTGTTCAGTGTACTCAAAAAACTCCATTCCGGAGCGAGCAACTTGGAAGAGATTCCCGACAATTGGCCAGCCGGGAGGACCGGGAGGAAGGTTTATCCTCTTGGATTTCGTTTTCCAGGCTAGTAACAGAACGAGGGCAGAAACTAGGAAGACAAAGACAGTGAAAGGAAGAGAAGAGAAAAAGGAAGCAGGAGGAGAAGGAGAGTGAGAAGCCATTGACACTTCAACTGGCATTGCCGAGTGAAGGTGTAAACAAAGAAGCCAAGAGAAAGAGCTAAAGAGAAAGAGCTAAAGAGAAAGGATGGAGCTTGGAGGGTATAAAAATGGCGGAAGGCAAGAGTTGCAGGTGAGTGTAATTAAAAGCATTAAATACTTGGAAGGGAGCTTGGTACAGGGAAAGAAGCAAAGGGTGTGGGTGGGTGGTGGCACTTAATTGATTGCTATCATCAAATTGTGGGTGCGTGTGTACCGTGATCCCAATAAAACCCTCAACCATAACCTAGTTCTTTCCAAACTTCTACACATTCAACATTTTTTTCTTCACCAGTTGGAATTAAAAATCCATTCCTTTCTAGAGCTGAAAATAAACTCTCACAGACTGCGGACGGATGATTGGAGGCCGCAATTATCTTAAATGATAGTGATTTGTTTCAATATGAATGTGGGTTTGGCAAGCAATGATTAGTAGGAATAATAATATTTATAAATCAGTAATGGCAGGGATCTTTCAAGGAGACAAGTCTTGTGTTTGAAGCGTGGCGCTCCAACCCAATCTTCGACTTAGCCATTTTTTCTAAAGTCCCTAATGTCTCTGGACTTTCGTTGTTAGCTACCATGTCCCTATTCAAGAATTTTAATCCGAATGTTCTGCTTCTGCCAGTCGCGCTATCAGACGTGTACTTCTCTTATCTGCCACCAGATTTGTATCGGTGGCCGTTGTAAGGTTTAAGAAAGCATTACTAGGTCTAGTGAGGAAGGGGGAGAAATTGGGTGATAAGCTGGTGCCTCCAAAAGTTGGTCCTACATTAACAACAAGTTTGGAGAGAAAATGTTGTACAAGCACTTTACTTGCACAAAACAAAACAAACCACACCTCTCCTTTCCTTTCCTTTCCTTTCGCACATGTTATTGTCAGTCATTTAATTCAGTGGGTGATGTGGGTTGGCTGCTGTCTCTCACTCTCTGTGTGAATGGACGTTAACAAGAGAGTAATAACTCTGTCTATCTCTGTCTCTTCTCTTTCTGAGGGAGTGGTGGGGTCATTGATTTTATTGCTATCGTTGTTTAATTTTGGTTCCACTTCTCAGTCAACACGTTTTCTAACTCATCACCCTTTCCATACAAGTCTCACTTCAACCTTTTCTTGCAATGTTGTTGGATTATTTATGAGAAGCAAAATTAAATAGGAATCAAGGAAGGACATAATCGCAAGACTTTCCCGCTTTTGAAGTCTACAAAATATGTTTGATTGGCGGGGGTCTCAGCATCTTTAATTGTTGATTCATTCTTCTAATTTTTGCCATTTTTCCACAATAATAACGTGTCTCCTTTGTTCACTACGTAAACGTCATTTGTTTTTCAAGCATGTAAAATTTCTATGCGCTTTGGGATTTGTGCTATCTGACTTTACAAGGCCTAGGGATAGGGAGCTCACACAACGTGTGCCAATGAAATTTGTGGTAACAATTTTCGCAGACATAGTTTCTTCAAACTCAGAAGTATTTATTCTTCCTCCGATCCTCTCACCTCCCTCAACGAGGCTGAGCTCGAACAGCTCTTCCAAAGCGCTGGCAGTGAAGAGCTTATTGGCGACCATCAAGGGAAAGGGAGCCATATTGCTCAGACAATCGCGATTGGAGCCATGATCATTTCTCCACTTCTCTCAGACAACTTGCAGAAATTATAACTCTGGCTTCATAATAACTCTAGACAAAGTTAATCAGCCTGGCATAAGCAACCATATATGACGACAGTGAAAAAAAAAAAACTGGAAATTTAAGTACCTGCGAAACCACAAAAATGATAACCATCAACTTCTACTGTTTCCATGCGTCGTATGCATGACTCACGAGCTTTGGAGGTTTTGTCTCAGGCACGTTGCTTCCCAACACGACTCCTTGACATCTTTTGCTCTATAACTTATATCTTTCTCATAGATTTCACATATGTTCCCGAAACAAGTAATTCAAACCTGTCCAGAAAAGAATTTCCCGTCTGACGAGCGGATGATGTAATAGGCGATACAGCTGCAATAACGACATAATTCTCTTCATTTCCCACGTCTATTTCGTATAATTCTTGAAAACCCTTCTTCAAAGCATGTATTAGTGTCTCGTAGAACCTTTTATTAAGTGGTACTACGTTTATAACCAGGATTCCATGCTCGCAAAGAAGAGATTTAGCAGCTAAAAGGACTTCTTCTCTCACAAATTCTACCGGGGGAGCACTAGTCCCTTCTCTAGCATCACTAGAATCCAAATCCACCATAATCACGTCGAAGTTACTTCTATAATCATTTTCTTCGCTAAAAGGACAGTGGTTTTGCACTTCTTGAGAATCAAACGAGTCTGATACGCAGTTAACTTTTCCATTTGCAAGATTCATGATGAAGCCCAAAGCGTCTCCTGCAAAAATTCGAGTAAATTCATCAGCTTTCAATCTAAAATACTTCCTTGCAATTTTCAAAACCTCCCAGTCGATTTCCACTCCCACAACTTCGAACTCCAAATCATTTCTTAGAAAGTCAAGCAGAGCCCCTCCTCCAACCCCTAGACACAGAGCTTTAGGCCTACACCCATTTCGAGTCCGTTCCTCAATACTAGAAGCAATCAATGAAAGGCTTGCCACCATTGGAGCCAAGTAAGGATGAACCAGATCTCCGTTGTCGTCAGGCATAAACTCCATTCCTCCGATTTCCACACAATCCATGGATGAACCCGCTTTAGGAACGATACGAATCTCTGTTTGAATTAAATTAGGCATTCTCTTAAACCTCAACCGCCTTCGAAATTCCCTCTGTTTCACTTTTCCCAACTCAACTTCACACTCAATTTCCACATCCTCTACTAGCATTTCACCGACGAAAGATCCTACACATCTCTCCAACACTAAACCACATATCACATTGTCCTCGTAACTCAAAATAGGAATTTCAGGAACTCCTTTTTCAAAACAAGATTTAGGAGCTAAAGCAAGAAGAAGAGGTTTCAGACTTACTTCCAGTCCGTCCCTTAAGGTCGTATCAATTTTCAGGGGACGGCGGTAAAAAGCACGTGGAAAATCGGCGCCTGGATTGTTTCCGAGAAGAATCAACCGCGAAACCATGGGCGAATTTTGGAGAAGCTGGAGTTGACCCGATTCGGTGGAGAAAATCCAGTCGGTTTCTCGAAACTCCGGGACGAACATGGCGGCAACAAAGGGCGAATCCGAGGATTTGATCGGAGAATCAATGACGGCAACACGGAGGAGAGAATGGGAGAGAGATGGATTGGGAAAAGTGAAAGTTATGAAACGAGAAGGCGTCAGAGTTTCAAACATGCTCCGTTCCACCGCCATCGAAATCTCGTTGCCCTTCCCGGCAACCATCAAAGCACCTTGTTTTGTAAAATAATAAAAATAATCTTTAATTTTTTAAATACAAAAGTGGGCCTGTCTATATATCATGGCCCATTATTCACTCTTCTTTGCATCAGCCCAAACCACCTGCTAATCTGCTGCGATTTTTAGGGTTTAACATCAGACGAAGAAGAAAAGTTGTGGGGTTTTGTTAGGGTTTTTCTTCTGAAGTATTTTTCCCCTCTTGGATTTACCTTGTCATGGACGTATTGAAAGTTTCGGATGCTAAGTTGCTTGTGCACGTTCACCCCTCCAAAAGCAATTCGGTTTCCGAAGCCGTTCTCCGCGAGCTTGGCTCCTTGCTTTTCAAGTAATCATTTTCCAATTTGTTTAAGATTTGACTATGATGGACTTACTCAATTGTTGGTTTTCGCTTCTTGAGGGTGGGGTTTCAATAGCAATATGAACTATCCATTTTATGGAGGGGGCTGGTTACTGTCGTTTTAGTAGCTAAATTGCCGGACATGCCAATGCTTTGAGACTGAATTTGTTAAATCTTGACGAAGAATCTTGAACTTTTGATTAGTGCATGACTTTATTGTTAGCGTTGATCGTCATTCGTATGTAATATCCCCATTTTATATATGATCGGTAGTATGGGAATTGACGGGAAAATCTAGTTTTTAAATTTATTTTTCTTTTTCTGTCGTGGTGTGCTTTGCAGGTTCAATGAAATTTTTGACGGTGTGTTGTTGGCATATGATGTAGAAATTCTTGGAAAAAACGCCAAGATTCTTTCTGGAATTCATCCTTATTTTGGTGTTAGACTAAAGGCAAAGCTGTTACTTTTCTCCCCGAAGCCAGATATGCTTTTAGGTAGTTTTCTGATGAACCCTAGCTTCTATGAGAAATATATCAACTTGATCTCATTCTTTATCTCTTTATGCATTCCATATGTTTTCTTTTTTATATTCATTTTTCTACTGAAAATAACGTACTCCATATGTATCTAAATATTATTGGTTATGGGTGCGCATATGATGTAATTTTTCCATATCCCTACCTCTTATTAGTAATTGCCTTATTATCAATACCATGATACACTTTGTTTTTTTTTTCTATTCTGATGCTAAAAGACATACTTTAGTGGTGCCATCACATCGATCGTTTCTTAGATTTATTAAAATGCATTTGGTAACCATGTTGTAGTTTGATAAGCCACCTCTCAGTTGAATTTAGTAGGTATGCGGGAGTTATGAGTGCCATGTGGTACTCCTTTAATTTGCATGGGGTAGTTATAAATCCCATGTCACTTCTTTTATTTACGATATAGTGGAGGAAATAAATAGATGAGAAAATGTCATAATGGTGGTTTGTAAATTTCTTGTGGAATTCGGAGTGTTATATTTATGTTATTGTGTTCAATCTTTTTAACAATTATGTTCAGTTTACTGGATACCTAATATTTCACCAACATATATGTTGATTTTGCTATGAAGTATTCTAATTTATTGCCAGTCTATTACTTTCAGAGGGGAAAGTGGTGAAAGTTAAAGAAGAGTCCATTCATGTGATCATTCTGGGCTTTTCTTCTGCTACAATAACCGATGATGACATTCGTAAAGAATTCAAGTACAAAACTGTATGTAATTGTTGTTGTGCATCCGCTTTCATAATTTTTTTAACTTTGGAAAATGGGTATTGGCTGATTTTGATTATATTGTGATTTTACTATAACAGAAACATGGTGAAGAAGTATTTTCAAGCAGAACTCACAAGCGACATGTGATAAAGGTCGGAACGATGATACGCTTTTTAGTGAAGAGGTGACGTTATGTTTAATTATATTCACTTAGCAATAATAAAAATGGAAATTGAAATTTTTACTCAGTGGGTTAGTTATTTAATTCGTGTTAATCCGAGCCAAAAAGTAGAAAATGTTTATGTTAATCTTTCTTGAATAATTGTGATATTCAAACCATATCTAGCCCTGAATAATTGCTAAGCGTCTATCATATAGTTATTGAAGTATATTATATTGTCCACGTTAACAATGGACGCTCATAAGTTAAATTTATGGGTGTTGATTTGATTAATATCCTTGTTGCAGTTTTGATGAGGAAATATTACACATATCTGGATCTTTGGCTCCAGATCATACAGGAAGCATCCTTTGGCTGGAGAAGGGTTTGAAAGATGTTTCTTTAACCAACAGGTTAGTGAGAGAATTTTAGATTCTTAGGGTCCAAAAAAATTGAATTTTGCTTCATTTCATCAAACAATCTACTTTTCCTGAAAAATTGTGTCAAAATTCTGTAGGGTTGACAAGAGAAGGGGAGAGGGAGAAGGAGAATCAGTCCTTAAAGATAACGGAACCACTGCCAATGTGGAGGCATTTACAACAAATTATGACCATTACATGAAGAAGTCGAAAAGGCAGAGATCCAACAAAGAGTCCTGAATCAACTGA
The DNA here is from genome assembly GCA_022433065.1 of Begonia loranthoides. NCBI lineage: Eukaryota > Viridiplantae > Streptophyta > Magnoliopsida > Cucurbitales > Begoniaceae > Begonia > Begonia loranthoides. Next base: position 425,290 of record CM039471.1, read on the forward strand.
GGATCTTCGTTATACAGGAAATATTGTTTTTCTGGTTGAGGTAACCTTCCATTTCCCCATTTAAACTCATTTTGACCTTGTTTCAAAGCTTCACACTACTTCCTAAGTGAGGGCCAGGCCATCAGATACTTTATTTAGCAACCCCTTGAACGCACTTTTTCAAAAGGAAAAAAGTTAGTGACTAATTATCTTATTGGCTCTCATGTGATATCAAGGGAGATGGTGTACATTGAAGATACATAGTGAATTACTAATATGCGCAAGTAATTTCTTGCACAGTTCTCTCACCTGTGTGATGATGATGATGATGATGATGATGATGATATGCACCATCTTCGTCTGCATTTAATGATTTTGAAGTCAATCGGCCATAAAGAAGAGGTGCAAAGGTGACGGGCTTTAAAAATCAATGCCAAATCACTAGTTTTTTGCTGTAATAACTGAGGTATACTTTTTATTTTGTAATCAAGTCTAAAATTTGCGCTATGGGGTACAATGGATAGGTTGTATGTAGCGACGTTACACTCTAGCGCAAGCCTGATGGTGCCCAACTCCATTCTCCCAACTATAAAAGAAGATGTCATATTGTCTTATTACGGTTGATGGTCATAATTTTCTGTATTGATCAATATATCCAACAACTTATTGAAAATACATTTGATGGCCATCAATCATCTCACTTGCGAAGTTAATACCAGTCAGGTGCTTGGTGCTTCTTTTTGTTTTTTGCACAGCACGAAAGACATATTTCAAATTTCAAATAACATACTCTACTTGTTGATGAATAATAATGTTCACGCTCTGACACCGACAAAAATGGGGAACACATCAATGTCATATTGGTTTACAATGGGCTAAAATTTGTTTATACCCAGAACGGCATTGGACAATAGAGTAGCATTCTTCCTATTAGATTGTTCAATAAAACCATTTCGCCCTGCAACAGCCGATGCTTCTTCATCACTGATGAAACTCTTTAGAATCCCCTGCAAGCTTATGTTCGTGTGTAGTCCTCTTTTCGAGAAGAATAATTGATAGTTCAACCAACTAAAACCACTTGAATTGATTCGATCCATAACGTTATAAACCTGATCCTGAGCCAAACTGAAGGAAAAAACATGAATCATCAGTTTTGCAGCATTTGGAGGACGACGTGCCTCAAATGAAAAATGCAAGTCATGGTCATTTCGCTACATGATTAAAGACATTTGAAAGACTATCTCAATCACTAGTTCAACTTCTAACCAGACACTAAACACGGTCAACTTCACCTGTTCTAACTCTAACAAGCTATTAAAAACAGGCTATCCAACGAGAGAATGGATTGGCTGCAAAAACAATATACTGGTACTGCTAACCTCTTAAACGTACATACTACCTTCGATGGTTATGGATAGAATTGATTGCCATAAATATGAGCCAACACTTTATTGACAAAACGAAACAAAACAAACAAATAAAACTACAAAGAGAAACATTCTCCTTGATGTTGCAAAAAGAGTGTATTGTCGACAGAAGTAAGTCACAGCCTCCAAACAACAATTATAAAGGAGGAATATTTTGTTGATCCTGCTCAGACCTGATTCTTTTTTGGTATGGTTTCCCCTTTGCTGGGATAGGGATTGTGATGAACATGTACAAGAAAGGATGTACTTTTTGTCTAGAAAAATACATCTATCATCCAAATATAAATATTAGCAAGAGGTATATGAACATGTCAATCTACATACCTTTGACAGGTTTTCTTCTTCAAATGTGCAGATATTGATGCACTGGCAAAATCACGACCTTTTACTAGTAATAGTATCATCAATGGACAATCTATGAACTGATCCCCTCAAGAGATTTTGCATCACGGGATCAGAAGCAGCAGTGACGCAATCATTAAAGACCACAGTACGTGGATTTCCAAATACCAACTCCCTGATAGATCCAATGACATTAAGATGGCCGATTCTTGAAAAAAATTCCAGTCCATCCACAACCTAGTACATATCAAAATATAAATAAAGAATGGAAGATAAAGTTGAAATTACATTGTCAGCTGTAGTTCCTATTTACTACACTGTGAAGACGTGCAAAAGTATGTCCATAAGACATGGGCAAAGGCCATCCTGAGATTTGTACAGTAGCAGAGGATGTAGAAGCGCATAAAGTGGCAAAAAATTCCATGAATTTTTATTACTAATGGTAAAGAAGTATATCTCATCATGTGCAAAATGTACAAGAAAAGGAGATTACTATGAAGTTAACGGCGTAAACCACGATATTTGACATAAATTCTGAGCACATAACCAGTAAAAGACGAATTTAAAAAACAGAAAGATGCTAAAATATTACCAATAAAGAGATCCCAGAGATGTCAATGGCTTTAACAGAAACAAGCTCCATAAGTCTCTCGGGTGTGGACACAAGAAACTCAGGCTCGCAGCTCTTCAAACTGAAAAAGAAAAGACAAAAAATAGCTGAAATTCTTAGATTAGAAATAAGACCTCCAAAATTTTAACAAACAGAATCAATCCTAGATGCTTTCATGTTTTTAACAGCAAGTCCGTGAAATGCAGTCCTGAGAATAAAGTTGCTGATGCTCTTTCTCGACGAGGTGGTTGGATGACACAAGATCTTTTGTTTATTATATCTAGTCTAAAATTACTGGACATGGAAATTTTACAAAATGAAATTTCTGCTACTCCGGAGTTACGACTTATCCGAGATGCCATCTTGATTGGCACTAACAAAGATCTCAGGTATGCTATTTCTAATGGGGTGTTATTGTTTAAAAACAAGATTCTGATACCTGAGCAGTCCTCTTTGAAAGAAAAGCTATTGGACGAATTTCATAACACTCCTATGGGTGGACATTCGGGTACGTGGCGCTTCTTTAAACGTTTGAGTGCAAATGTCTACTGGAAAGGTTTAGCTAAAGATGTCCAGCGAGTGGTGTCCAATTGCGCGATTTGTCAACAACATAAAACAGAGTCTACTCATCCAGCAGGTCTATTGCAACCTTTGTCTATTCCGGAGCAAACTTGGAAAGATATTTCCATAGATTTTATTGAAGGACTTCCTAAATCATGGGGATATTCTGTTATTTTGGTTGTGGTTGATCGTTTCAACATCCATTTTCTGCTAAAGGGGTGGGATTTGTTTTGTAAGGAAATTGTCAGACTTCATGGAATTCCTCGCAGCATTGTTAGTGATCGTGACAAAATTTTTACAAGTCTTTTCTGGCGTGAATTATTCAGGTTGCAACAAACCAAACTCAAAATGAGTTCAGCTTATCACCCTCAGACAGATGGGCAAACTGAAGTTTTCAATCGTTGCTTAGAAGCTTACCTTTGTTGTTTTATCTCTGATGCACATCGCCAGTGGAGCAAATGGTTGTGTTGGGCCGAATATTAGTACAATACCACTTTTCACGGAGCCGCTCAAACTACTCCATTTAAGGCTCTTTATGGGCGTGATCCACCTACATTATTACGTTATTGTGGAGGGGATACTACTGTGAATTCTGTTGACCAACAACTTCGTGACCGAGATATTCAACTCAAAATTTTCCGTGATAATTTAAAAAAAGCTCAAGATCGAATGCGTACGTATGCCAATACTTCCAGGGTGGAGAGAACCTTTCAAGTGGGAGACTTAGTTTGGTTAAAGCTACAACCGTATCGCCAGACTTCTGTTCAACATCGTGATGTGCACAAATTTGCTCCTAAATATTCTGGACCTTTTGTTATCTTGGACAAAATGGGGGAGGTGGCATAACGTCTTCAATTACCACAGGGTTCAAAAGTTCATCCAGTTTTTCATGTCTCCAAACTTAAGAAGGTTGTTGGTGACCATGTTATCTCTTCTACTCCAGTGGTTTGGGAAGGTATATCACCAATCAGCAATTCTTCGCCTCCGGCCAGGATATTACAACGCCGTAATGGATCCCACAGAAGTTTTAGTACAATGGGCTAATTTTCCGGAAGAAAAGGCGACATGGGAATTGGTTTCTGATTTCCAAATTCGTTTTCCATATTTCGACCTTGAGGACAAGGTCTCTTTACAAGAGGGGAGTAATGATGGACAAGGACGTTTTGGTATGGTTTATAAGAGGAGGAAATGAAAGATAATTTGGTAATTGAGAAGGAAATGAAGGATAATTTGGTAATTAGAAAATGGGAGTTGAAGAGAGCAGTTGGAGTAGTTTTATTGGATGCAAGTTGCAAGGGGAAGGTGTGTTTTTACAGAAGATAGAAGTCTGAAGAATGCTCCCAGAAAGGGAAGTGGTTCCGAACCTGTGGTTATCCGGGTTTGTGGTGTAGATTGTTTAATGTTCTAGTGTGTTTAGTATTTGTTAGTTTGTTGTTGTTTCTAAGTTTTGTATTTGTCAAGAAGTTGCCTAGTATTGTATGAAAAATTGTCTTTTAGATGACTTTCACCTTGCCATTCAATCAAATAACATTCTTCTCCTCGATAGGCTGATTTAACTGCATTCTTAAGGGATACATGCCGAACAGAAAGCTATGTTTCCCCTTGAAGCACATAACTAACTCCATTTTTGATAAACTTCAACCAAAGATGAGTGAAATTAGCTTGAAATGTACCCAAAGTGCGCAATCAATCAACTCCCAAGACAATATCAACACTAGGAATCGGAAATGGATAAGCATCCACTAAAAATTCAACCCCTTGTATCCACAATTTAATACCACAACAAATAGATTGGATAATAGTTTGGAATCCATCTCCTACTTTAACGCCAAAGTCAGGTACCACCATGGTTGGAAGATTCAATTCCGTAATTAAAGTCTTACTTATGAAAGAAGAATTTGCACTCGAATCAATAAGTACTAATACTTTTTTTGCTTCCAATTGACAAAATAGTTTAAAGGATCGATTACCAACTATACCCGCCATGGTGAGAAGCGACAATTCAGATTGAAGAAACATTAACCCTTCTTTTGCTTCCTCCTCAACTTCCTCAATTTTTTCCTCGTCCGTATCCACTTTAGAATCCTCCTCTTCCAATATTTGTAGATTCGATTTACATCTGTGACCTGCTTCCCATTTATCTCTGCAACGAAAACATAAATTAGCTTCACGTCGTCTTTACCTTTCTGTTTTTGAGATAATTGTCTTACTCGCTCTGGGATCCGTAATTCGTCCCCCATGAGATGGGCCAGGATCCCCTCGACTAAATCGAACTGAATTGGAGCTGAGCTGATCACGAACATTTCCCAATTGAAACTTATTTGATTGAGACCTCATGCCTTGAATCACATTTTTGTTCATCCCACATAAATTCCATCCAGATTTATTCTCTCTTCTTTTTAATGTTTGCATTTTGAACTCGTATCTTAAAGACAACATCAAAGCTTCATACACATTTCTTGGCTGCATGATACGGACATCATCTTGAAGTTCCCAAGATAAGCCATTTAAGAAAGCTCCTAACACAGCTTCTCTATCCATACCCCGAATTTTTGCAGCCAACTCTTTAAATTGTTCACCATACTCTTCGACACTGCCAGTTTGTCGCAAACCCATTAATTGCTCTTGATTAGAGCAAAATTCCTTTGGTCCGAAACGTTGTCTGAATGCAAATTTAAGATCCTCCCAACTTATGCGTGGCTCTTCTTCGGTTATCCATTCATAATAATCTCATGCTTTTCTGATCATATAATCAAAAATCATATAAACTTTATTTTCAGGATGAATACGAGTAACCCAAAAATATCTTTCAGCTTTTTTTCACCACGCTATCCAGTCATCTCCATCAAACATATTTAAATCAATTTTTGGAGGATTTACCCAGTCACATCTCCTACCAAAATTAATGGGACTTCTTCTATCTCCTCCAAAATATCCATACGTCTTGTCTGTACTTCGGCCAACTAACCTAGCATCCTCATTTCTGGTCCAATCTGTTCTCGACACTTCTTGGGCTCGTTGTTCGTCTCGTTTACCCCCAACCGAAGACCACTCTAGCTCACGATAGAACTATTCTTCATGACTACCCACCATCGGCGGACACCTCGGCTCACGATAGTGCAGTTCTTCACGACGACCCACCAACGGCGGACACCCTGGTACGCGGTAACGGGGTTCCTCGCGTCGACCCACCACCTGCGAACACCCATGATCGATGTCCTCTGTCGGCCGGTTAAAGTTACGGGAGTCGGAATCATCCATATCCAGTACCCCCTTTCCTTTGTCGACAGTCGGTTTGACATTCGGTGCCACAACCGGAGGGATTTGAGAGTCGGACCTTAACTTTTGAATGTCTGTTCTTATTTCCGGCAACAGACGAAACATTTCCTCCACCTTCGGTAGCAAGGTTTCAATCCGTGACATCTGCTGTTGCAAGGTACTCATCTGTTAACCATTTTTTTCCAAATTTGAATGTATTCCAAGTAACTCTTTCTCCATTTCTTCCAATTGGTCCCCTCTAGTCGTAGGCTTAGCCATGCTCTGATACCAAATTGTTGGATATAAAATCACCCACACTTTTATAAACACCGAAGACAATTTTTCATACACAATACTAGGCAACTTCTTGACAAATACAGAACTTAGAAACAACAACAAACTAACCAATACTAAATACACTAGAACATTAAACAATCTACACCACAAACCCGGATAACCACAGGTTCGGAACCATTTCCCTTTCTGGGAGCATTCTTCAAACTTCTATCTTCTGTAAAAACACACCTTCCCCTTGCAACTTGCATCCAATAAAACTACTCCAACCGCTCTCTTCAACTCTCATTTTCTAATTACCAAATTATCCTTCATTTCCTCCTCAATTACCAAATTATCATTCATTTCCTCCTCTTATAAACCATACCAAAACGTCCTTGTCTATCACAGAAGTACTCAGATGTTACATAATTCCAAGCATCAGACGTTAGACAAATGTGACATCATGAACCAAAGGTTTCTTATTACCACTCTAATGGAGATAATCAAGGTAAGAAGAAAAATCTTACTTATCTCAATCTAAAGACTCCTTCAAAAGCATACGCATTGATTTATTAAAGGATAACGTGGAAAAGAGGGTAATGCAAACGAACTATTGATGATATGATTACAGCTTAGATTGTATGTGCAAAAATTGTCCCTATTATGAAATCTATAGACTAAAAAAGAGGACAATAGAACTTGCATTTACCCTTGAATTTGATGGTCCAATGGGGCACCTGGATGTATACTCACTGTATGTATTCCAAGAGCCTTCAATGGTTTGCACACTGATCGAACCTGTAATCAGAATAATAATAAATAAGGTATTAAAGCTTCTTAGCCAGAAGACTGATAAGTTCTAAATTCAGGAATCACGAGATCATGGTGATAACATTTCTGAATTCAGCAATGACGAGATCATCGTGACAGTTTCTTATCGAATAGAACAATTTGCAATAGCCACTATATTCTGTACTGCAGTTATATATGCTTCTCTAGTATTATGCACAAGAGTTCAATTCCTGTGGATTGATTGGAGTAAAACTGAAAATTTGACAAAAGATTGACAAGTCGAACAAACCTTATTGGCTTTCTCTTGGGTTGGAACAAGGAATAAAAGGAAGGGACTGTTAAATGACTGGCCCTCTTTTTCTTTTCTAGTAATAGTATCAGCTGCAGACGAAACAATCCATGCAATTTTCTCAACCGTAGAAGAAGATTTGCTCGTCTCCAATACATCCTTGCCAGCAGAATAACACTTCCAGAACTCAACGCCCCATGAATAAACGAACAAGGGTTTCTCCTCATCAAAATTGTAAGTGCATTCATTCCTTAATGCATTTTCGATAGCATTTAAGCAAAGAATATGAAATTTCGATGGAGGTTCAGAGTTTTCAAAAACCTCTCCATGATGATCACGTCCGTGATCTATATCATTTATTTGAATATTTGTTTCACCATAATCAACAGAGCTCGCTTGGGAAAATTTATCGCTACAAGCAAGTGCACGTCTAAGATCTTCTTTCAGACTGGCAACATCATCATCTTGAAGCTTTAGACTACCCACATTCCGGCGACCTTGTCCAATAATGCCATTCCTCGAAATTTTTTTTTCCTTCAAAACTTTCTGCTCAGCCAGCAGTGGATGCACTGACATCTTAGTTTCCTTCCCTTTAAAATCAATCTTATCATTCCTTTCTCTATCATTGAAAGGATCATCCGGAGTAGGCAGACTAAAGCACATTCCCTGTTGATCAACAGTAATAAAAACTTTAAAAATCAAATCTGATAACTAATAAAAAATGATACCATATGCATTAAATCAATGATTTGATTTCTATTTTACCTGCTTCTGTGAAATGGGAAACAAATTTACATGCTGATATTCTTAATTTATATGACTAACAAAAAAAATTACTACACCCCATAACATACCAAACCCAGACATTGTTTTCTTTTTCAATAAAATGGCTGAAGAAATAAGAAAAATCTATTATATCAAAAAAAAATTATGGTTTCATTATCGGAACCTATCTCTACCCGCCAAACAAATTAAAATACGAAGATCCATTCTCAAACAAACAGTAAGATTGCACGAATTACCATTTTTCACGAGAAAATAAAAACTATATTGTAGCGCGAATGAGTAAAAAAAAATACAAAAGAAATTGAATTCATGGGAGTTACCTGGCATTTGCTGCGTTTACCGGATTTCCTACGCTTCTTGGCGGCGATGATGGCGGCAATACGAGAAGAAACTGATGAGGCAGAATCTTTTTGAAGTTTCTTTCGGTTGGCTTTGTTCTTTTTCCTCCTCAACGCATCGTCGCCTTTCGCCATTGAAGCCGAGCGAGAGAGACGGAGAAAGAGGCGGGAGTGACAAACGTACTATACCAACACCAACTGTAAGAGTTCGGCCGATGGGTTACCTTAGTTTTGCAAAAATAACCCTAGAGCGCCTCAAAAATGGGTCCCCACTTTTATTTATTCCTATGTTTATTTATTATATATTACCTAATAATCTAATTTTATCTTTTAATATACAATTTTATTTTTTATTATTTATAATTTATAATTAATAAATTCAATTTTTAAATTATAAAAATATACCCATGTCCCTGACCTTTTTTTTGATATTTGAAGGTATTTTAATATTTGAGAGACATGAAGTGTCGAAGTTACAAAAAGGGAAAGTGTGTTATATTTCAATATCTATGCAATGGTTTGGGTCCTATTCGTAGATCGGCCCATTAACAAATTGGGCCTTCACAAGCCTTTATTCTTTTCTTATTTAATATTTGAATTATTAAATTATTTTCTAATTTTCAACTTATTTATGTCCAAGATATAACTTTGGGACCGTTACGGCACAACACGCGTGTAACACATAACGATCTAGTCATACCCATAGTTAATTCTTTTTTTCTCATGCTAAAAAAGCAGAGTATCAAATACAAGTCTGCGTGTGTTAACTTAATTAACAATTTTTTAGGATTTCAAATTAAGATTTAAAGTCACTTTTTGATTTTCTCTTCTGGGTTCTGATCAAATCTAAACAATTTTCAGCTTGAAATTCTTTCTCCAGAGAAAACATATCAATTAACACTGAACATTTGTAAAATCGTAACTAATAAAAATGCAGATCATCACATATTGTCCCTATATCATTTAGTTCATGGGACCCCGTAAATTTGTGATTCAAAGTGCACGTTGCGTTCAAACGTTATTTTCAACTATTAGAAGACATTTTGAACTAAAACTCAACTACTCATCTCCAATTTGGACTCAATGACATGCTAGTCAATAGAAACACCACACAGCGTCTAGTGTGGACAATATAAATGAGGTTTGACTCAAAAATCACACCTGTATTTGGGCTAAACTTGGACCATTTTTCCTTACACGTCATCTTCCATTTATAAATGTGCGTGCTGTTAGTTAAGTGGTTGACCGACCAATAGACTTTCTGCGTTGACCCTCAAATTCTGCTTTTGTGTTGACTAAAATCTTTGGTCAAAGATGGTGAAAAATTAGATTAAAAAAATGACAAATCACCTATCGTAATTTCATGTCAATGATAAATCAATCACTATAGTTTAAATTTTAACAAGTTAACCACTAACATATAGGAAAATGACAAATTTAACATCGCAGTGACGTTCTCCGTTAAAAATTAGTCGGGACACCGCAACGGTGTCGTGTGTTGCAAAGGAAAACACAAAGTTGTGTCTGGACGACGCTGGGGTGTCCTCATAACACCCCTGCGGTGTCATCAGGATGCTCATGCGGTGTCCTCACGACACTCCTGCGGTCTCATTCGAAATCAATATTTTTATTAGATTTTCGATCTCTTCAACTTCAAACGACCATAACTTTCATTACGAGTGTCATAATTGGACGCAGAAAATATCAAATCGAAGCTCTCTCAGAGATCTACAACTTATCGTTGGGTTTACCCCATGACCCCATGTTTCGACCCCTAAATCAATTGTTTAAGTCCTCAAATTTGCGATCAAATATTTTTTACCCTAAAAAACGCAGGACGCCGCCGCGGTTTGCTCGGGACGCTACCGAGGCGTCTCGACTACATTTTAACAGAAAACATGACTGCAATGGTAGATTCCTTATTTTTTCGTACGTTAGTGGTTAACTTGTTAACATTTAAACCATAGTGGTTGACTTGTCATTGACTTAAAACCACGATGGTTGATTTGTCATTTTCCCAATTAGATTTTTCCCCAGTATTGTAAGCATATACACAATCATGTACGACTTTTATGCTCGGAATTATACTCCTTTTGTCATTTCTAACTTATAGTTCTAATCAATATTCTTAGTATTATATATTTAAATTATATTTTTACCTGCGCAAACAACGTGTTAAGAATTCAATGATTTTTATTATGATCTTGCGTGGACAGAAAACGGGTCACCATTGCCTGACTAGTCCTTATTTTTGTATCATTTGAGTGCAACTAGGGTGAATCATAGATGGGTCAAAATATCTACCACTTTCTTAGATGTTCATAGTCTTCGTTATTAGTATTAAAGACCCACTTGTGTATAAATAATGCCAAATTGATTTATCTAACTCCATATAATAATAATAATAATGTGATTTTGTCCCACAACTTGACCCTTTTTCCATTGATTCAAATAAATCAGCCAAGGGGTAGAAAGCAATAAAGAATTAATAGAGGCCTATATGTGCAAATAACAGTTTAAACACTAGTCGCTTTAACTCCACTCGGGTTTCTGCCTTCCTTTATATTTTCTTCTTCCACAAAAGGTCCACCGTCCTTAAGGTCTCCCCTCATCTCTCTCTCTCTCTCTGCTTCTCTCTGTGCTTAGCCCTTCTCTTGCCGCTGGAGGAAATCCCACGTGGTCGGTGAGTTTCGCATTGAATTTGGAGAATATTTTTTGTTTATTTTCACGATATCGATATAGTTTCGCTTTACCTGGTTTGGATTTCCTGCGTCTCTATATTTTACGCTGGATGGAAAATAGTGTCTCCTGAATGATGAGGTTTTACGTATCTTTTCATATATTTTTGGTTTCCTTTCTCCTCGCGAATTACTGTATAGCGTTGGAAGTGTGAGCAGGCAACTTTTCGAATAGAGTGAAAGATTTCGGTATCGTGGTTGCTTCGGTGGTCTCAGATGCGTGTGTCTGTGTAATTTATGGAGCTATGGGTATTTTGACCGAGAAAACGAGCTTTTACCATATTTGGCTTCATGTTTAAAATTTTGTGGATCAGAAATTGACGAAAGTACGAGGTTGAACGGTATATTATATTTAGTTTATTGTGATAGAAGAGAAAAAGTGAAAATTTTTCATGAAATTTGGTTTTTGAATTTGTCAAATAGAAGAATCAAAGCTATTTCACTAGAAAGAGTCACTGTCAAAAGAGAAACAACTCCTGTTCTGTAATATTTTATCGGTTTGACTTGCTTCGATGTGTCTTACACGTATGGAATTGAAATGCAAAAAACTGAGCATGATACCGGTTTTTCCACAATGGAAATTTCCAATTATAGTATGTATTTAGTTTCTTGTAAAATGAAAAAACAGATTCGGATTCCTCAGCTTGATGTGTCTTCCCCAAGAAGATCTGTTTCCTAACATCTCAATGAATGAGTTAGTTTATCCTGCTTTCTATGGTTTCGAGAATATATTCTGAAAACAATTTCTTCTCTCAATTTAGGTGCTAGTTGTTTGACGGGGTCAATTCGTTGTTCACAGCAGAGCTAGGAGCTCATATCGGCTTATACTGTGTGAGAGATGGTTTCAGAGTCATGGTTTCATAATCTTTTGAAGACTCCAAGAAAGCGTGAAGCCAATCAACAGAAAGCTTTGATAGGAGTATTGGCATTTGAAGTTGCAAGCTTGATGTCTAAGCTGATCCATTTATGGAGGTTTTTGGGTGATAAGCAGATCATCAACTTGAGAGAAGCAATATCCAATTCAGTGGGTTTAAAAAAGCTCGTGTCTGATGATGAAGAGTATATTGTACGTTTAATATGTGCCGAGCTCGAAGAAAAAGTGGTACGGATAGCAAAATCTGCTGCTAGACTCTCCAGGAAATGCAGTGATCCGGGTTTGAAGAGCTTTGAGCATGTTTTTAGTGATTTTATTCGAAATGGCGCTGCTCCATATGGTTGGATAGTTTCCTGGAAGAAAATGGAAAAAAAAGTAAAGAAAATGGAAAAGTTTGTATCAGTAAATGCAGCTTTGTATCAAGAGACAGAAGCTCTTTCAGATCTAGAACGAGCAGTGAGAAGGATGAAGGGAAACGAAGACTTTTACGGGGCAGATTTGGTAAAGTTTCGGAAGAAGGTTGCTAAAAAACGGCTGGATTTAAAGAATTTGTGCAAGCTTTCTCTGTGGAACAGAACTTATGATTATGCAGTTTTTTTTCTTGCTCGATCTCTTTTCACGGTATTTAGTAGGATTAAACATGTATTTGGATTCGAGCAGATGGTTGATTCTGGTGGAAGGAGTTACTCGAGAATACAAAATTATGATAAAATTTGTGAAAGTCAATCAGTTTCGACTCGAATGCAATCTTTGTTACATCCAACCAAGAACGGCCTTGCAAGATTTGCTTCAGGTCCTTTGAGGAGAATTAGTGTTAAATCAGGGCAGTTTTCAAAAGTTAGTGAAATAAACACTTTCAGTTCGGGATCTCTTCCTGGATCAGGTACTGTTTCAGGTCCTCTTTCAAGACACAGCTCTGGAAAAGATCGAAATTTCATTTTTTATTCAGGTTCTCTGAAAAAGCCAAGTGCCGGATCAAGTTTGATTTCTGAAACAGATAAAAACAGCAAAAAACTGTGGCTATCCGGTGTTCTTTCATTCCATGGTAACTCCAAGAAACCGCGTCAGAAACCAAATGGGTTGACCCAAGTTGATCCTCTTAAAGGACATACAATATCTCCTATTGTAAGTCGCCAATTAAATTTTAATGGTTTACATTCTGGGAATCTCAATGGGGCCAGAGATTCTAGCTCGGAATCTGCCAATCGTCACGGCGGTGCTGGTGTCATCGGAACATCATTGAATTTTAAGTGCAGATTGTTGGATGCACCACCAGAAACTCTAGGAGCTACTGCTTTGTCTCTGCACTATGCAAATGTTGTCACTGTAATTGAAAAACTGGCAGCCTCGCCTCACTTCATTGGCCTCGATGCAAGGGATGACTTGTACAATATGCTGCCAGCCGCTATAAGAACCTCCCTTAGAGCAAGGCTAAAGCCCTTCTCAAATGGCTTGAACTTGAACTCGTCCATTTATGACACAGTTCTTGCAGACGAGTGGAGCAAGGCAATGACAGAGATATTGGAATGGCTGTCGCCACTCGCTCATAACACAATAAGATGGCAATCGGAACGAAGTTTTGAGCAGCAAAACACTTTAGCGAGGACAAATGTGCTTCTCGTACAAACCCTCTACTTTGCCAATCAAGAAAAGATGGAAACAATTATCACCGAGCTTCTTGTGGGGCTGAATTATGTATGGAGACTTTGTAGAGAACTTGATGCTAAGTCTCTTTTTGAATGTTCTACCACCAGCAGTAGAATATACGACGAATATATGGACCTCGATGGGTGAACTTGATTTCCATCGACGGATCTTTCCCGTCAAATCTCATCGACCAGAATCAACCGGGCGGTCACTAGAACGAGTGATTACAATGTCTCTGGAGTGTACATGCACGGGCGAAACTAATACGTTCTACATTAGAACACGAGTCTTGCAGGTGTAAATTTTGAGCTTCTAAACATTCTTACAAAATTTGTGAGACTTCTCCAATGTGTCTTAAGAGTATGGTTTGCAATATGAATGAATACCCTCATCTTCACCCTCTCGAAAAAGTGTAAATAGATCTTATTTATGGCATTCTGCGTTGATGATGGCGATCCTTCTGCCATGTTTGTTGCTTGCAGTGCTTGATCCAGCTGATTTTACACGCAAGTTTTGCAGTCAGAACAATTCCTCGAAAGATGAAAACAATAAATGGAAAGTGGGGCAGGCAGTGGATTGAAGTTCAATGACACGTTTCTCCAGCTCTACAACAACCCTCTTAAACATTTCAATAATAAATTAATTAACACCTCTAAACACAACAACAATTCCATTAACTTGTGGAAATAATCTTTTCTGTGCGTTCAGAGTTGCGTCGCTGACTCATCAACCCTACTTTAAATTAGTTACTAAGTAATTTTTATCAAAATAACAAATATTATTATTATATTTTTCTTTAAAAAATATTTTATTTTAACGTAACAATTACTTTTGAATATAGAAAGACAATATTTTACAATAAAACGATAATATTCCGTCTGTAGAAAAATTATTTTCCTCTAGGAAAAGCAAAACATTAGTGATGAAAACTGGAGGAGGACGATGACGACGAACTAGGAAGAAGAAAGAAAAGACGGTGAAATTGAGATGACGGACAAGACACCCGAAAATGTTCGAAAAATTAAAAACGTGGGAATTATTTTCTACAACGGAAAGACTATGTCGGAGCTTCTCAGTATCGTCTTCGCGATAAGATTATTTCAATTATTGAGATTTTAGTATAAAACAAAAATAAGCAGTAATATTTCGACATTGGTAGTATTTTCTTTAATAGGATAACGTCGATGTTTGCGTGACTGCGTCGTTCATTTTTCGTAGTTAAGTGTTTTATTTGTTAATAAAAATTATTTAATAGTTGACTAATTTATTATTGATTTGATAGTTTAGTGGTTGTTTTGTTAATTTGAAATAATTTATTATTATTTCGTGGGAATTATTGTTCATTTTTTAAAGCATTCAATTGCTTTAAATGCTTTCTTATCCAAAGTATAAGTCAATGAGTTACACAGGAGTCAAAATATACATTATGTCACGTTACAGTCATATGGAAAATTGGAACATTATTGCGTGCGTGTAACATGGGAAGAAAGAAAGGGGTGAAAGGAAATAAATGATAATTAGAGGCCTATAATTGCAAATAACAGTTAAAACAGTAGAAAATTTAATTCCACTCGGTTTACGTCTTTCGCGAAAGGTCCAGCTTGACCACTCACTGACTGCAGCTCTCTCTCTCTCTCTCTGCTTTGCCCTTCCTTTTGCCGCTGGAGGAGTACCTGCGTGATCGGTGAGTTTCTCATGGAATTTCGAGAATATTCAATTTTTTCTTTAGTTATCAACATGGACGTGATTTCGCTTTTCCTCATTTGCTTTTCTCGTATCCCTATATTATGCGCTATGATGGAAAATAATGTCTTCTGAATGATTGATGTATTTATTTTTGTTCTCTGAGAATTACGATAACTTTGGAAGTGTGAGGAGGCAATGTTTTGAATGGAGCGAATATTCTGTGTCGATTCAGAAGTGTTTATATGTTTTACAACTCATGGAGCTATAAATATTTTGATTGGGAGAATGGGCTTTTATCATATTTGGCTTCACGTTTAAATCCTTGTGGATTAGAAATTGACGAAAAATACGAGTGTAAATAAATGGTATGTTATATTTAGTTATTACGATCGACAAGCAAGAGTGAAATTTTTAGCGAAATTTCGTTTTTTAAATTAGTTGAATGCAAGAAACAAGGTGATTTCTCCAGAAAGGGTTATAAGGAAATGGGTTAGAAAGCCCGTCAATTTGCAAAACTTCCAATTTGACAGGATAATAACGCAACTATTTATCAGTTAAACTTGGTTTATGATATCTGATATGTAATGATTTTTTTACGAAATTGTTAATTTTTTTTTTCTTTAATTGTTTTATTACAAGTCTTCTATGAACTATGAACACTATTTAAATGCGAAAGAAATGGATTCAGGCTCCTCACTGTGGCTATATTCAGTGTGAATACTCAGCCAGAAGGGTTATCCCCTAAAAGAAAGAGCTGTTCCTCACATCTTAACGAATGAGAATTTTTGGTTCTCTCGCTTTGATTTTTCTATCTTTGCTTGTACCTGTAATAGTTTAACTGCATCATATATCTTCTTCTCTTAATTCGGGCGGTTGTTGTTTGGTCAGATCAATACACCATTTACTGCAAAGCAAGGAGCTCAAATTGTTTTATACAGATATATAAACGTACACCCGTATCAGAGATGGTTTCAGAGTCATGGCTTCACAGTCTTTTCGAGACTCCAAGAAAGCGTGAAACTATTTCATAGAAAGCTTTCGTAGGAGTATTGCATTTGAAGTTGCAAGCTCGATGTCTATACTGATCCATCTGTGGAAGTTTTTGGGTGATAAGCAGATCATTAAGTTGAGAGAAGATATATCAAATTCAGTGGGTTTAAAAAAGCTTGTCTCTGATGACGATGAGTATATTGTGCGTTTAATATGTGCAGAGCTTGTAAGAAACATGATGCATGTGGTGAAATCTGTTGTTAGACTGGGGAGGAAATGCAGTGATCCGGGGTTGAAGAGCTTTGAACGCAATTATAATGATTCTGCACCAAATGGTTGGATATTTTCCTGGAAGAAAATGGAAAGACAAGTAAAGAAAATGGAAAGGTTTGTATCAGTTAATGCAACTTTGTATAAAGAGACTGAAACTCTTTCAGATCTTGAACGATTGATGAGGAGGATGAAAGGAATGAAGATTTGGACGAAGCAAGTTTGGTCAGATTTCAGAAGACTGTTGCTCGGAAACGGCAAGATTTGAAGAATTTGCGCAAGGTTTCTCTGTGGAACAGAACTTATGATTACACAGTTTTTCTTCTTGCTCGATCTCTTTTCACGGTGTTTAGAGGATTAAACATGTATTTGGAATTGAGCAGATGGCTGATTGTGGTGGAATGAATGATTCAAGAATACAAAATGATGATAACATTCCTGGAAGTCGATCAGTTTCCACTCTAATGCAATCTTTTTTGCATCCTACCCTGAACGGCCTTGCAGGATTCGCTTCAAGTCCTTTGGGGAGGAGAAGTGTTAAATCAGGGCAGTTTCCGAAAGTTAGTGAAATAAACAATTTCAATTTGGGATCTCTTACCAGATCAGTTACAGTTTCAAGTTCTCTTTCAAGACGTAGCAGTGGAAAAGATCAGAATGTCAACTTTTATTCAGTTCCTCTGAAGAAGCCAAGTGCCAAATCAAGCTTGATTTTTGAAACAGATAAAAACAGCAAAAAACTGTGGTTAACCAGCGTTCTGTCATTTCATGGTAATTCCAAGAAACTGCATCAAAAAGCAAACGGGTCGACTCAAGTCGAACCTCATGAAGGACATGCAATATCAAGTTACACCCATTGTAGGTCGCCAATTAAATTTCAATAGTTTTCGTTCTGGGATTCTCGATAGGGGCTAGAGATTCTAGCTCGGAACCTGCAATTCCTCACCGCAATGCTGATGTTAACTAAACATCGTTAAATTTTAAGTGCAGATTGATGGATCCGCCCCTGGAAACTCTCGGTGCAACTGCTCTATCTCTGCATTATGCAGATGTTGTCATTGTAATTGAAAAACTTCCAGCCTCGCCCCACTTAATTGGCCTTGATGCAAGAGATGACTTGTACAATATGCTACCAGCCACTCTAACAGGTTCTCTTAGAGCAAGGCTGAAGCCATTCTCAAATGGCTTGACTTCATCAATTTATGACAAAGTTCTTCCAGCGGACTGGAGTGACGCAATGACGGTAATATTGGAATGGCTCATAACACGGTAAGATGGCAGTCAGAGCACCAAAACAGAGTCTTGAGGACGAATGTGCTTCTTGTACAAACTTGCCAATCAAGAAAAGATCCAAACAACTATCACCGAGCTTCTTGTGGGGTGGAATTATATATGGAGATTTAGTAGAGAAGATTTAGTAGAGAACTTGACGCAAAGGCTCTGCTCCAACGTTCTACTATTAGTGGAAGAATATTCGAAGAATATTTGGACCTTGATGGGTGAACTTGAAATCTCATTTACCAGGATAGATTGGGTTTGAGGTGTTCAAAGAAACAAAGTTTGGTTGCATGTAAAATGTATCCGGACTCTACATTTACAGGCAAGCCCTTTCCTGCATTAAGGATATGTAGAATTCTAGAATTCATCTTGTGCCATTAAAGTTTGAGCTTATAAATTATGGGTTGAAGGTAATCATCATATGTTTACCATCTCGTGTTGAAGACTTTCATTGTTGTTAAGATCAACAAAATGTTGATTTAGCACGTTTCTGTTTGATAATATAGCTGAGAATCTTGCCAATGCAAGAATGGGTTGTTGATTTTCTTCAATTTGATTTATTTTGGCGCAAGATAGAAGAGTATGCTTCTGGGTTTGAACTGTGTTTCCATGGGTAAAATGGCAATGATTATTCTTCTGATGGGCGATCCATTTAAGTAATCTTTTAGACTGACAGACATCAGTGCAGAGAAGAGGAAGAGGAAACACCCAACATTCAAGAAGAAATTGTTAGCGTTTTATTTGTCGAGAAAATACAGTAGAACCTGAAACGAAGAGATTTTGTGTGTTACCCAACATTACAAACGCTATCCCTACTTCCAATACTTTTCATATTCCTTCATCTGGAGCTTCATCCTCCTCCTTTTCATCTCCATCATCTGATTTCTTCTGGCCGGCCCTTCTCTCGTTCCACCTCGCCCACGCCCATCTTGCTACCAGAAACCCTCCCAACGCGTATACCTGTTGTCCCCAAACCCACATCGGTACAGAATAGTCACAGACTATTACTTCTTTCGAGAATTGAAATAATCGAACCAAGCCCTAAGAGGAGGAGGAGAAATCGAGGCGTACCTGCCAGAGAACTACGGGATTCGAAGTCTTACCGGACTCTTCGACCTCCGCCTCCAGTGGCGGTGGAACAGCCCTTGGAAACGTAACAACATCAGGTCGCCTGGATCTGTCTTCGTCTCCTCCACCATCGATGACCTTTTCTGCCCCAAGACGCTCTTTGACTCCAGTGCCAGCTACGGACTGTTGGTTGAAGAAAGGAAAACGGAGCTCAAACTTGGGAAAAAAGGAGAAAAAATTAGCAGGCGATGGTGCTCTGTCTGCCCCGTTCTCGGCAATCTCAGGCTTACCCTCCATTATCGAAAGGAAAGCGAAGCAGTAAAAGTGAGGAGGAAAGAGGAAAGGGGCGAAGAAATGGCGATGCTCCCAAGTATCAAAATTGCTCAAACCAAAGACAAGTAATTTAAAGCTTTACGTTAGTTTCACGCTGCACGAAAAGGCTTCTGCGTGGAGTTGGACACTTCTCATATTTACACTAATTAATATTAATTAGATTGTATATTAATAATTAATATTCATTGAAAATTAAATAAAATAATAATAAATTACATGGCTTCGCCGGTGAGAGAGCAGTTGCAGACCTTGATCGTTTCATCCATGGTTGGTAGCGGCTTCGAAAACCCGAACTATGCTGCGAATGATAACGAGGGAGCTATCTTCTCTCCGTATCCACGCTCCCTGTCGCTCTTCCAATCTTAATCACCGTGTCTCTTCCTTTTCCTCGTTTTCGGTTTCCTCCGATCTTCTATCCGATCCACTCCCTTTGCATCCAAAACGCTTGATCGATCTTTTCCTCAGATTCTCCTCCAGCTTCAGAGCTACTCTCCAGTTCCACTCTTTCATCGTCACTTCCGGTTCACTTCTCCATTCTTCTCCCTATTTTTTTCTCCTCTTCAACACTCTGGTTCGATTCAACCCTCTCTACAGACATCACGTTCACATTTCGTCTCTTCCTCATTCATACGACACCTTCATCTACTCTTTCCTTCTCCATTGCTGTGCAGACTGGTGCTTTATCGGTCCTGTTTTTCAGCTTCACGCCCTCTCCTTGAAGCTTGGATTTCAATTACACGTTTACGTTGGGACGGCCTTACTTCGCTCCTACTCCACTTCTGGTCATTTGCTCGAAGCACTTGTCTTGTTCGACGAAATGCCCGTCAGAAACACAATCACTTGGAATGTCGTGATCACTGGTTTTACCAAATGGGGTGAGCTCAGGCATGCTCGATCTCTTTTTGATCAAATGCCTAAAAGGACAGTGATATCGTGGACTGCAGTAATTGATGGATATACACGCAAAAACCGGCACACAGAAGCTGTGGGTTTGTTTCGAAGAATGGTGCTAGAGGAAGGTTTCAATCCGAGTGAGATAACGCTTCTAACCATCTTTCCATCTATTTCAAATCTTGGTTGGTTCAAAATTTGTCAGCTAATTCATTCTTATGCCCATAAAAAAGGATTCAATGAGTCGAATATTCGAATAACAAATACCCTTTTAGATGCTTATGCAAAATGTGGGTGTATAGAAAGTTCATTGACGCTATTCGATGAGATCTCAAGTGATAGAAAAAATCTAGTCTCATGGACTTCAATTATCTCCGCTTTGGCGATGCACGGAAAGGGGAAAGAAGCCATGGAAAGGTTTGATAGAATGGAGAAGGACGGGTTCAGGCCTAACCAAGTGACATTCTTGAGTGTTTTGAATGCTTGCAGCCATGGAGGATTAATAGAAGAAGGTCTAAAGCTTTTTACAAAGATGGTAAGCGAGAGAGAAGTTGAAGCAGAAATCAAGCATTATGGGTGTGTAATAGACATGTTGGGAAGAGCAGGGAGGTTAGAAGAAGCAGAAAAGATAGCAATGGGAATACCTTCTGAGACTGTAAACGTTGTGGCGTGGAGAATCCTTTTGGGTGCTTGTAGTTTCCATGGAAACATGGAGATGGGAGAGAGAGTTATAAGAAAAATAATGGGAATGGAGAGAAGATATGGAGGGGATTATGTGCTCATGTCTAACATATTGGCCGGAGTTGGAAGGTATTCTGATGTGGAGGAGTTGAGAAGATTGATGGATCGAAGAAATGCCTTCAAAGTTCCTGGCTTTAGCCTTGTCTGACAAATATCAAATTAATCTGGGCTATAAACTTGTACGTATGGACCAAATTTACGCCAATCATCATAGAAATTTATTTAAATGGTCCTCTTGTGGCCGGCTACATTACATGCAGGTATTTGTGATCAAGTTGAGAGCTCGAGTAGTTAAGTGTCGGCGGAGATGGGGGAGCAGGAAAAAGGGAGCGAGACCTTGGTTGAAGCGGCGCTACGGGTCCTTAACACGCCCGACCCTTTCGAGAAGGCTCGCCTCGGCGACTACGTGGCTTCTCAGTGGCTCAACGGCTCCATCTCTCTCGCCTACCCCCCTTCCCTCCATTTCACCCTCCCCGATCGCCCTGCTAGGCTCGCCAACGTAAGTTTCATTTTTCTGTCCATTTCGTTTCTATCTTCGTGTCTTCGAAAATTAAAAAGAATGGACGTCTTTTTTTGTTGGACATATATTTCCACCTTCTATGATACAACTATCCTTTTTTCCTTCAAACGGGCAGCTTTCTTGCTTACTTGATGTTATGCTGTCAGTGTTTGATGAAATGACTGACTGAGTGGGCGAATCTAATTTTCATTCTGCAGATGAAATTGGTGCCACCAGGTCTAATGCCGAAACTGGGCAAGGCTGGTAGCTTGCAGAGCAGGCAGACCATTGTACATAGCCTTACGCACACTGAAAGTTGGGCTATTGACTTGTCTTGGGTACTTTTTCTTTTCCTGCTTTTCATTGATTCTATTTTCTACCCGGAACTACAAAGAACAAAAAAAAGATTCTAGGATGTACACGATGTATTTATGATTCTTTTTTTGGTGCGAGCATATAAAACTGTTCCATCAGTAAAATTTGGGTTTTTCAATGCAGATATCTATTCATCTTTTTCATATTTCCTCTAGAAAAATATAATATTAATGCTTGATCTCAAAAATTCAGGGAAGCTAATAAAGGGAATTTAATAAAAGCAAACTGTATAGGTTGACATTTCAACTTTTCTCAGCTTATTTGTCGGGTTAATCTGCTTTGTAATGCCTCAGGCAAGTCATTACAAGTATATAATTCTTTTTTATTCAGTCCAAAAAATCCATTTTTCCATGAAAACTTCGAGTTTAATTAGGAACTTGTGGGTGAGTCAATTTATCTCTTTTGCACTGTCTCAATTGTTTCATGTATGTTTGTGATGCGCGTAGGATATAATTGCGAGATTTGGTAAACAAGAAGCCATGCCTCGAGAATTCTTCACTGATTTTGTGAAGGTGGCTCAAGATGAAGGGCGACATTTCACTCTTTTGGCTAAACGCCTTGAGGAACTAGGATCATTCTATGGTGCATTGCCCGCTCATGATGGTCTATGGGATTCTGCTGCTGCCACTTCTAAGGATTTACTAGCTCGCTTGGCGATTGAGCATTGTGTTCACGAGGTTATCTTTGCTAAATAACCATCATTTCAAAGTGAAATAGACTTAGTTTTTGGGATGTTGGCTGTCCTATTAATTGCCTAAAAATGATTAGTATTTGCATAGAAGATAATGAATAATATCCTTCGATTTATTTTTTTGTTAATTGACATAAGTTTGATCACTTAATTTTCTCCATGCTTTCCATTTCTGATTTGCCTATTATGAGAGATTTGCTGCTTAATTCACTCCCTATTTACATCAATAGTTTTCTTATGTTTCTCCAAATGGTCATTACCTCTGAATGAATTGGAAATAGGCTCGAGGACTAGATGTGCTGCCCACGACAATCACACGTTTTCGAAGCGGAGGTGATAACGACACTGCAAATTTGTTAGAGGGAATAATTTACCCAGAAGAGATAAGCCATTGTGCAGCTGGAGTTAGGTGGTTCAAATACCTTTGCCTGAGGTCCAGAAATGGAGACAGCTTGTTGACCCAGTGTGAGAAAGAAGAAGGAGAAAGTGCAAAGGAGGAAACAGAGGAAGTAATTCAGAAATTTCATGCAACTGTGAGAACATACTTCAGAGGACCATTGAAGCCACCTTTCAACGAGGAGGCTAGAAAAGCAGCTGGATTTGGTCCTCAATGGTATCAACCACTGGCTATTAAAGAGGCATGTCCAGCTAAAGGTTTTCAAGAAAACGAAGACTGATTAACCTATTTCAGGTTTGTCTATGCACGCTGATTTTCTATTCTTTCACGTCTGGGTGTCTTCTGCACTCAATCTGAGTTGCTTTCAACTTCACTTTTTCAGATTATCTCATAAAATATTTTCTCCCATGTTCTTATTGAAGAACAAATTATTTTTCTGTAGCAAATTGAGTTGATCAAGTGGCATAAAGTTAGTCTCTCATCTTTTTTTTTTTAATTTGGGTATTCATGCTAGTTTGCTCTTATTTTAAAAATCATGTGAATTGATGAAGTGATGGATTAGAGTCATTGATCGGATAATATGATCTTTCAATGCTGTTTAGCTGTGGACCCAACAAGTTATACAGCAAAATGCAGCAGCCTGTCGTGTATTTGTCTTTCTGAGTGTTAAGGCCATCTTATGTGCAGCCTGTTGTGCTGATGTGCAGCATTATTGTTATTATTAATCATCTTGTATCCGGTGAGGTTCAAATTAGGAAAGAAGAAATCGAGATTAATCTTAAGATATTAGAAAAAAAAAAAAGAAGAAGAAACCAGCTAAAAATATGGCAGTTACCGTGTGTCAGGACCTACGAGCCAAGGGACATTCTCAGGTAGACCGTAGGCAGTTTCTATGGGACGTAAGGCTCTGAAAAGATAATGGAGGCGTGCAAAAGTTCCCTTGGGCCAGACAGAGATTGGCCCTGGAGTGCAAAGGTAGAAGGGAGCTTGACTGCAAGACCCCGTCAAGCAGAATCAAAGAATTAATAGATCTGTTCTGTCCAAAATGAGAATGGGCTAGGAATATGAACTTGTAATCTATAATAGATGATGATTGATTAAATCACCATAAAAACTTAATTTTGTTGTCATAGAACAATAGTCCATACAGATTTCATGGCCGATACAGCACAACGTGACTCTCTGCTGTGCTCCGCTCAAACTGGCTGGTACCCAAAAGTAATGACTGCTGCAGCCATGCTTGCAAAGGGCACAGATATATTGTCATCGACTTTTTCTGTAACAGGAAGAGACTCCACCACTGTCGCCACCATCGAAACTAAAGCAACATTTCGGACTGTCCTGCTCCAATCCAGCTGGAAATATCCAAGTGCTGAGTAATAATACAGCAGCCTACATTATAATGGGAGTTTCTATATCAAAATCTTATCTCATTCTTCTTTTGTGTTTTTGGAGATCAAAAACTCACCCGATCGAGATCAAGATACCGAAGACAAACATCGATATACTACCTACCCAGCTCTTTTGTTGGTTATACGGAAGCTTTACGGACCCGAATCTTCTTCCCATTATATCTGCAATGCCTGCAGAAAATCAAAATAAGTGAAAAGGAGAAAGAGCAAGAGAGCCTGATTTTGATATTGATAGGCCGGTGATATCACTCACCGTCACCCCCACACATCATTGCCAATGAGATAACACCTACCGGCGACTCGCGCCAAAATACAAGAGCACATAAAATCAATATAAGAACATAATATAGAGGACCTCTAAGCAATTCCCTGCAAAAGCGACAAGTAAATGGGCACATCTCCTGTAATCAAAACTTGAGGGCCATATAAATTAGCTTTGCGAAGATAATTGGAATGCTTACTCTGGATTTCCTTCCCGGGTAACAGATTTTATGAGGCCTTCATCTGTAGACAATGAGAGGCCGTAGACAAGAAGTCTTAAGCAATTCACGAAAGGAACAACGGAAGCAAAGTAGCGGGCCTGTGGAGAGGTGCTACCTTACAATGAAACGATCAGCTGAAGTATTTGAAGAAAATTTGTATTCAACCTGGAAAATTAGCTAATGCAAAGACAGAGTTTGCTTTGAGGGAAAAAGAAAAGGAAGAGGATGAGAAATACCTGAAAAGTGGCCATGCAACCACAAAGAGCAATCCAGACATTATGTGCACCAGTTTTCTGCTTAAACTCTGCTCAGTCACCAACCAATGACAGGAAAGAGGAGACTATTAAACAGAGATAAAATGGAATATAGAAACCAAAAATGGCAAGCCAGTTGATTTGGAGGGGGGTCAAATATTGGCTCCCCTAATCGAGTAGTAATCTCGCAGAGATCTACATCAAATTCTGTTAAAAAGTATGTATTGAGCAGCTATACAGTAGAGCACTCTTCAATAATGGAAGTAGGTGTGGTCAATGCTCAAATAGAACTTCAAACTTCAAACCAAATCTAGCATCTATTTTAGGTCTCCTTAGCAGATATGGCGTCTGTTGCTCATTGGTATTATATTTTGAGTAATCAGAAAATGAAAAATTAATGAACAAGTGAAGCATATAGATTTTTATTTTTTGAGACTGCTTTCTGGCATTAATTTGTCAACTCAACAAAAAAATGCGAACAAATAGCAGTTCCCTATACTTTTCCTATTCTAGAATTTTTATAATTTTCGTAGAATCCTATCAGATTTAGTAGAAAAGAGAAAAGTCTTTCATTTCAAGAAATCAGTTAAGCTGTCAAGCTCACCCTCGTGTTCTTCTGCGATTCTGTTCGCTATAGATCCATATATTTGACATGAAAAAAAATCTCGAATAGGTTGTCACTGAAGCTCAACTGACAAGACAACGAAATAGGAAGAGAGAGAGAGCGAGAGAGAGCGAGAGAGAGAGAAGTACCTGCTGGATTATATTGTGAGTAGCAAGAGTGTTAAAGCCGAGTACAAGACCGTAGGCGCCGGTGAGAGCAATGGTAGTAGCTCCGGCGTCCTGCAAAAGATCTCCAGGGGCGGCGCGAGGAATCGAACGAAATGGAGGATAGGGAGAAGGGCAGAGGATCTGAAGAGGTGGCCTGCGAGAGAAGAGAATAAAAGAAGGATTAATTCCATCGTCGACTGCACCGAGGCGGCGCCTGCGATCATTTTCCAATTCGGGAAAGTTGAGGCGACGAATGGAGGAGGGAGTGTAGTAGAAGACGCTCATATTGTGCAGTGTACGCCGTAGAAAAAATGGTCACCTCAACTATGGAGATAGAGGGGATCCGGATAAGAGCCGTACCCACTACCCACGTGGGAAATCCCATGTGGCTTAAATGTCAGGTG
Organism: Begonia loranthoides; assembly: GCA_022433065.1. Lineage (NCBI taxonomy): Eukaryota > Viridiplantae > Streptophyta > Magnoliopsida > Cucurbitales > Begoniaceae > Begonia > Begonia loranthoides. Next base: position 451,746 of record CM039471.1, read on the forward strand.
GGATCCCACCTGAATGACCTGTCGCCACGACTCCTCCGATGAAAGGATTCACCTGCGTCACATCTTCTTTACTTTCATGTCCATCTTATTGATGATCTCCTGCAAGTTAAAGAGGAGGTAGGGTTCTTATCTCTGTGATTTCCAAATTACAAGCTCATGGGACATATCATGCTCTAGTGTAAGTGCATGAGATGTGCTCGTACATTATTTGTTATATTATTTTAATAATCTATTGTGTGGTCCATGTTAATTAAAGTGTATTGACTTAATATTAAAGTGCTTAATGTGATGATTGTTAAGCATAAAAGAAATTAAGTTGATTGAGTTTTAATTATCTCTCCTTGACCTTGTTAAAGTATATAATATATGTTAAAGAGATATAAATGAAAGGGTATTTACATATATTCCCTGTAAGATAAAAGGGCAAATCTGTAAATTCTCTGTAAGAAATCTCTTTATATTCTCTTAAAGAGATAGGAACATTAGGGTTTTCAGAAAGAGTTTCAAAAAAAGGTACGAGAAATGAAGAAATCATCACTCTCTCTAGAAATGCAACAATTCGTCTCTTGATCATCGAAGAGAAAAGAAAAGAAAAGGATAAAGGCGATAAAAGTATTTCGGATCTACCTCTATATTAAAAGCATGGATCAAGGTTGGTAATTTATTATTTTGTTTATCCCAAAATTATAGAAATCTATTGGTTGAATCTATTACGTTAAATTGGGAATTAAAGTATTGTTTTGAATGTAAAATTCATCTGAGACGATCTCTCGATTTGTCATTTTTGTTATATTTGTCAACCATAATATATGGATGACTTGTTTATAATATCAACTATTTGCATATATTTATGTACACATGCAATACATATAGTTTCTTTCCTTGAAACTATTACAGTCCTATTTTCCATAAATACATTTTATTTCTTATAAAATACGCGCAACGTGGCTGAAGGTAAGTGGTCATTTGGTGATACATTAATTACTAATTACTAAATTTGTTTTAAAATAATATAAATTCTTTTTACAAGTGGCAAGCCAGCTGTGCCGCCGGATCCAAAAGTCAAACCTCTCTGATAATCACGAAAGTCAGCGCCTGTCCTGATCGGAATTACAAACCGAATATCCGACGTCCTATGTAGCTGGGCCCCACCTTATCATTGTGGCTATAAGTAGGACCCACCTACGCCCTCGGTAAAACGGAAAACCTCAAGTCGTAGCTCTCTCTCTCTCTCTCTCTCTCTCTCTCTCTCTCTCTCCCTTCTCAGACTTCGAGGTCGTTAATGGAGGGAAGCGGGTCGGCGCAGGGTCCGATTTCGTGCGGGTCGTGGATTCGACGCCCTGAGAACGTCAATCTGGTGCTCTTGGCAAGGTCCAGACGTGTTGGGAACTCTTCTCATTCTGTGCTTCAGATCTTCTCGTTTGATCCCAAAATCGTTTCTCTCTCCCCCTCTCCACTGGTTCACCTTCTCTCCTTCTTCATCCCCGTCCCTACGTCGTGAATAAAGCATATTCCGAATTTTCATTTTCCTTTTCGCTATGGTTTTCATGAATTTAGCGCTAAAAGATAGATGTATGTTTCCTGTAAATTTCTTGCTGGATTCTTCGGTTCCAAGACCGAACTAACTCCAAGTATTCTTCGCTCGCAGACTACATTTGTGCTTGAAGAATGCGAAGGCAATCCTGTCAGTATCGCGGTTCACCCTAACGGAGAAGAAATCGTATGCTCAACCACTGACGGTGGCTGCAAGTAAGCCTTTTTTATTTCCTCTTTTGATTTTATCTTCGTTTGTTCTCTGATTAGCTGATTTTCAGTTCGATTTAATATGTTGTCGATGGAAAAGCAGTTGTTTTGTTTGTAAGCACTATTGCTTTTATACGAGTTCTTTTATTTATGGTTTCATGAGAAGTTTCTGTTTGACTTACAGAGTATTTGAGCTTTTTGGACCCGAGTCAAACACAAAGCTGTTAGCCAAAGATTTACCTTCTCTCCAAGGATTTGGTCCTCAGAAACGCATAGCTTTCAGCGTTGATGGATCTAAATTGGCCACCGGTGGAGTGGTAAGCCTAATAATCTGGAGTCTGTATAGCTGCCATATTACTTTCTCCCTCTGTAGTTCAATGCATTTATTATTTAAATGGTGGATTGTGATATATTATGTATTTAACTACAGGATGGACATCTCAGAATCTTGGAGTGGCCAAGCCTACGCTTGATCTTGGATGAACCCAAAGTGCACAAATCTGTCAGAGACCTAGATTTCAGGTAGGAATGATTCTTTTTGCTGGTTTGTTGAGTGATTGATATTGGTGGCAGTGTTTCCTTTAGGCATTCCAGACTTTGTTTGATCGGTATAGGGATGAAAATCTTTCCAGTGTAAACATTTGGCAGATTTTGAATTTTCTTCTTTTCTTACTCCAGCTTAGACTCAGAATTCTTAGCTTCGACATCAACAGATGGTTCGGCAATGGTATGGAAGACAGACGATGGTGTCCGCGTGTCTACACTGAATCGCAGCTCAGTATGGTTTAATAAATAAAGTTTTCTCTTGATAATGCAAATTTATGTTCTGGATTTTCATGACTTGTTCATCATATGATTTTATGGACGTAGGACGAGAAAATAGAGCTATGCCGATTTTCTAAGGATGGGAAAAAACCATTTTTATTTTGCACGGTTCAAAAAGGTGATTAAGATTACATATACAACTGATAAATGTAGAGAGTTCCATTCCACCATTGGCCATTACCATTCATGAGTCTAAAAGAATTATCATGAAACAGGTGTTAGAGCCATCACCACAGTTTGGGACATGAGTACGTGGAAACGAATTGGGTTTAAAAGGCTTCTAAGAAAGCCGGCTTCTGTAATGTCCATCAGTCAAGACGGAAAGTATTTGGCTTTGTAAGCATAGTCTACTCTGTAATTTAGGATATAATTCACTGGTTTTCTCAATATAAGGAGTTATTATTACTTCCATACCTATTCATGATCGAAATAGATTGAATCTCTAAATATCTGTGGAAATATACCTCCATTCCAATGTGAAAACAGTTTCTTTCTGTTCCTTCCACTCAGCATCATGCTTTTAATAAGTTACAGATAAATGGTTTGGATCCTTGGTTGATAAACAGCCAGAGATGGAGTTTCTTTTATTTTATTTTTTCTTTTTTGGTGGGGGGATCAAACAGTTTTGATGAGACTCAGTTTTTGCTTTTGTAGGGGTAGCAAAGATGGAGACATGTGCGTAGTTGAAGTGAACAAAATGGAGGTCAGCCACTTGAGTAAGAGGCTTCATCTGGGCACCTGCATTGAAACATTAGAGATCTGTCCCACTGAAAGGTAAACTTTTAGCAGGGTATTAATTGTTTCAAGTCGTGAAGAGAAGTGATTATAGGAAGTACTTGCATTTTCAAAATTGAAAAAGTTTTTGGAATACTTGTATTTGTCTTGAGAGTTGATGGGGGGGTTTTTGCAGGGTTGCACTAACTACTTCAGTTGAATGGGGAGCTGTGGTGACCAAACTGAATGTTCCTGCAGATTGGAAAGGTCTCTATCTCTTTCTCTCTTCAGTTTTTGCTTCTTTCTTTCTTCTCTTCCTCTTATTGAAGTTTATGCTTTGGTAATTATGTACTGTGAAACGTGCAGAGTGGCAGATCTATGCGCTATTACTGTTTCTATTTCTAGCATCAGCCGTCGCGTTTTATATATTCTTTGAGAATTCGGATTCATTTTGGCAATTTCCGCTTGGAAGAGATCAACCAGCTCGACCTTACCAAGTTTTTAAAGATCACTAGCACCACCACTCCGGCGATCCATTTGGGGGGGCAGGGGCAGTGGACATGTGAGCTCTGCATATCCTTGTTTCTCAGAACTCGATGAACAACCATCATAGCTTTCCACTTTTATTCTTAATACCAGCGAATTCTCATCTGCCTCTTCATGTATCCAACAAATTTATAAAAAGAGTGTTTTTAGAAATTGAGGTTATTGCCATTGACATGTTTGTAGAACTCATTTGGGAATAAATACTAGCATGTGCAAGTGATTATTTTAATTATTTATAATTATAATAATCCTCGTTTTTGGTTGACATGGGCTTGATCCAGATTCTTAATGTTAAAACCCGGTTCTGGCCTAAGATTAAAAAATGGGCCCAAACTTGTTTACTACATTTACTTTTTTATTTCACTTAATATGTTATCTCTTTACACATAAATGATGGTAACATTTATTTATTAATATAAGTGATCTTATTTATATAGTATATTATAATTACTTTAATTATACTTCATCCAACGATATAGACTATAGAAAAATATATAATGCTTAAGTTACATTTTCCATGTCTGTTTTTTAAAATTTTTTAGACAATTTAAAAAAAAATTTTTTACATTAATTTACCCTAAAATTACAACCAAACCAATATAATATAATAATTAATGGGGAAAATGACAAATTAACCATCGTGGTTTGCGATTAATGACCGCCGCGATTTGGTCTTCTTTTCTTAGAAAACCATGAAGCCGCGACGGTTTGTCTACGAACCTTCGCGGATCCACATCAGCTTGTTAACGGTAAACGTGACAGTGATGTTGGTTTTGTCATTTTTTTATACGTCAGTGGTTAATTTGTTAGAAAATAAAAAATAGTAATTGACTTGTCATTTATCATAAATCAGGATGGTTAATTTGTTATTTTCTCTAATTAATGAACTTTATTGATGTTTGTTAAATTTATAAGTAATTTTCAAAGAATAAATAAATCATAAACATTATACAAACCAATAAATAATAATACAACGACCTCCCGCCCTTGCCACCAATGGCGGTTCGCGTTTTCCGCATTTGTTAAGTGCTCACACTCGCCCTCACTTGTAGGGTTTTAGCTTCCAAACTCTCGCTCTCGCTCTCTCTCTCTCTCTCTCTCTCTCGCCGGGTATATGCTCTTACCCCATTTTTCTTTCTTATTATATCTACCTTTTTATTCTTAAATCCGGTTTACTGAATTCCCAACTGGATGTAAATCCATCTGCGCCAAAGCAAAGAACCAGTGACATTTTGGTATCGAGTTTTCTCTGTTTTAAATCCATTCTCATGTTTTTGGGTTTATTTTTCTGCTCGTTTCCAGCGTTTTGGAAACTTTCCGCTTGGAATTGTGATTTGTAGTTTCTGTATGGACCAATTTTTTAATGTTGCCCGTGCCTTATGGTTTCTTGTGCATTTCAATTACGATGACAGGGTTGATTATGAACATGGCTCCTTGTTTGACTGAAAATAAAGCTTTTTTAGTGCTGTTTTAATTCACAGTACTTCTAACTGATTTAAAGGGAGGGAGAACTTCTGCATTTTGAATATCCTGTGAATCCGAGCTTTGAACCTCTGAATTTATATTAAGTAAGAAGAAATACATGTTTCCCGATATGAAATAAGTTTCTTCTAACCGATTCCTTGTCATGAATCTGTGGATGGATTCTTCTATTTTCAGAATTTAAATTCCAGTGTTTTTTTTTTCTCTGTTGTAATTTTTGACGATGGATTTTTAGTAATTTAGTTTTTGTTGACTGGTTCGTGATGCTACAGCATGTGTAATGACAACATTCAGTCATTTTTTCGGTGTTTCATTGTAGGTTTATACTTTGAGCTTGCCCAAGCTTTGCAAAATACCATGCATTCTATAAAGGGTAGTTGGGTGGGGCAAACATTTGCCTTGGCCAAATGCAACGAGTCTGAAGGTAGGAAGACTAGAATTCGCCGTTCCAAGGAGGAGAGGAAGGCAATGGTTCAAGACTTCATTAAGAAGTAATTGTATTTCTTCACTCTTTAATTCAATATTTTATGCCACCCGCCATGATATTATGTAAAGTGATCATCCCCATCTTTATTGCAATGTTTTGCATTTGAAAACCAAAATCAATACCCATTAACCTCAATGAGTCCGTGCTTATATGGTGCATTTTCAGAGGGGAAGTTATAAGAAAATATATCAAAACTGAAGTTATAAGAAAATGCAACTGTCCCTTTAATGTATGTAATTTGGTAGGCTTTGTTGTTTTGTTTATCTCACTATCTATGGATGATCTGAATGTAATTTGGTAGGCTTTGTTGTTTTGTTTATCTCACTATCTATGGATGATCTGAATGAATGATGGATTACCAATTTGAGTTTTCAACCAGGTGGACCTGACTGGTAAAAGAACAAACTGGAGATGCGCATGTCATCATTAATGGATTATTGTTGTTGTTCTTTCTAATTAAAGTACATTATACCTCAAGGCTATCTAGGTATTCATTTGTAAAGGCTAGATATTTCTATTTACTCTTCAAAATTACGATTCAGTTTGAAGAATGAACAAGGTTTTGACTTTCTACATATTGTTGTTGGTTTGCTGTTGATTGTGTATTCTTTGTTCAGATTTTTCATAGTCTTTTTTCCCCGAGTTTTAATGAAAGAAATTATTTTAGAATCTTTTTTCATAAACTTGGAAAACATGCTTGTAGGTATCAAAAGTCTAACAATGGTAGTTTCCCATCACTTAACCTCACCCACAAGGAAGTAGGTGGATCTTTCTACACAGTGAGGGAGATTGTCCGAGACTTAATCCAAGAAAATAGAGTACTTGGTCCTGGAAAGTTGGCATTAGAAGATCAGAGCATTGATAAGATATTCAAGCAAGATACGTTTGATTTGGATGCTTCAGATCCTCAATCTTTCTTGACAATATCATCCATTACTGACCTTCAAGTTTCAAATGGAGTACCTCTTTCTCATGAGCCCTCCATTAATGGCAGTCAGATAGATGTGATGGAAAATGATTCTGATGAACTGCTTCATGTAGAGTCACTGGTAACTGAATCTATTGAAGCAGAGGAGCATTCAGAAGAACTGCTTAGTAGTATGGCAACTGATCATATAATGGAAATGGAGAAGAAGTCTGAAGAATTAGTTATCATGACAGCAACTGATTCGACAGAGATGAATGGCGAGCAAGAATCCAAAGCAACAAAGACAACAAAAAGTCCTGTAGGATCAGATGTGGTAGTAGAGACTGAAACAAACAGTGAACATAATTTGAAATTTACAATGGCAAGAATAACTCCTATAGTTTCAGATGTGGTTGTGGAGACTTTCCCATTGAGGGTTGTTACTAGTTCAATTGATATCTTCGATCACGACTCAGAGAAAGTGATGAAAATGACAGGTTCCTTGGAAGATCTTGAAATAGAAGATTCAGGGGAAAATAATGAGGTATCTGAAACAAAAATTACTTCAGAAAAAAGTTATGATTCGATGGATTGTCAAACAACAACAACACTAGCAAGTCCCTCGCAAGGAATGCCATCTGACTTGGCAGAGGAGGAAACACGAAAAAATTCTGCAGATCTTCAAGTGGAAAGCTTAAACGGCTTTATGCTTAAAGAAGAACTTGAATCTGAAAAAACTGGAGGTCACAATGGGGTTCAAGTTAATTTTGTTGAAAATGATATTCTACCATCTAAGAGCTATGTACAAGGCCAGGCAACTGATGAAGCCAAGGTGAGTTTTCATTGAAATTTCATGTGATTTTTGCTAAACTTGCGCTATTTTCTTGATGGTAATGGATGGGGAAAAAGAACAAATAAAGCGAGCATGTTCATTTTGAAAGGAAGATTGGAATTGTTTTTGGTTTGCTATACAATTTTTTAAAACAATCAGCTCTTTGAAACATTTTTTTACAGTACGCCGTCTTTATCAGTGACACATGTATTCAAGTTTAAGCAGGGAGATGTGTGAATGCAGGTGTGCTTGTGATTTATTTGATGATCAATTTAAAAGATATTGATGTGTGTTTTGTTGAATTTGAACCAGATTTGGATTGAATCTTAGACAGAAATTTCATTCTTTACCTCTACGAGATCATGGAAAATATCAACTGCAGATTCAGTGTAATCTTAAGCTTTTTATGAATCGATGATGCACTTTTGCAGGTTGTCAATGGTTTAAGCAACGTGGAGAATGAAGCTAAAGGCAATATTCACCACGGCAGTGAGTTCCTGAGAGAAACTAACCCGACTTTGGATAGAATCAACCTGTAAGTTTGCTTACTGATACCAAACGTCTAATCATTTTACCTCTCTATTTTGAGATCACTGATTTGTCTTCAACCCAAATCTTTGTACAGAGAGTCGTGGGATGACAACTCAAAAAGCCGGGCAAAAGAAGAGAAAAATCTTGTTTTAGCTTTATTCAAGGCATTTCTGTCTGCCTTTGGTCAATTTTGGTCTGATTTTTCTCGATAATAAAATTTAAAGGTTCTGTTTGGTTGTTGCGAAGCAGATGTTATGTGCTTGTCTGAACGTATGCCTTGTGGCTATTTCTATCGTCGTCCATCTAATATTGCATTGGAGTTTCCTCACCATCTTCACCCTGAAACTTAATTTTTTTGATTGATCGCCCGTTTGCTCATTTGAGATTGTTCGAAATAAACCGTTATCTGACAGTCATAAACATGGCGGCCGACAGGGTTGCCTTAGCCTGCCTTGTGAGAATGCTAGTAGCTGCGGAATCAACAAACTTAAAGACAATTTATGGTTATGCTCAAAAACACGTTTGATTGTTAAAATTATTTGATTCTAGTGTTCATTGAGAGAGAAATAGAGATGGGATACAATGCAGGCATTGGCCCTGGTGCCAATAACTGAGTAAAATTAACATCTAATTTCAAACACTGAAAAACAATCGAGATTGGAAGGAATGATCCTAGTACATAAAAGTTGACTCAGAATAGAAGAATATGAACAAGCATGACCATGTAGAAGAAGAGGGAGAGAAGGGTACAGCTCCAGTGCTGATAAAATCTCAAATCTTACCAGTTCCAAGTGGTTGCCTCGATGTATCACCAGACGCCCATGCTTGATAATCCTTCACAAGCTGTCAACCAAATCATCAAGTTTTATTACAGCAAGTCTATATCTAATTTAAACCACTGCAGGGACTGTCACTAAGATGTGCAAAATCAGAATACATTCAAGCAGTAATTTCAATCACTCAATTGTCGCCCACTTCATGATTCAGGTATCCAAGCTAAAATAGAGCGAGCCACAATCATAAAAGCAACTTCAAGCATTATTACAAGAAGAAAATGATAGAAATGGAGAATACCTGCGTCATGAATCGAGGAAGCATGAGCCTTAGTATCTGATCAAGGACTTGAGTCCCAGCTGACTCGATTGCTTGCACGGGAATAGCCCGAAATGCAAAGGGTATTTCAATTCCAACCTAGACTCCAAGGAATAATACCAAATATTCCATGTGAGAGAGCAAATTTTACTCCAAATAACGTTGTTCGTTTAGAATCGGTAATGTTTTCATTACTACCTCAATGACGGCATCGGAAGTAAGTTGTTGCACCAAGGTGCTACCTTTGTCGCTATCGCAGGAAATCCGGTTCACCATAGAAGCTGCATTCCCACACCAAACCAATGTCAAAGAAGTCCTGAAAAACCATCAACCAAATGACTAGCATGATGGACGGTTGATCTTTGAGAAAACAGGAGGAACTCTTGTTGCATTGTCAATTACTTATTTCATCAAAACAATACCCCCATGCTCACCATCTTTGTAACAAAAAGGTAGCACAAAATAAGGAAGAAAAAACCAATGCAGAAGTTTTTTTTTTAGATATAAATTTTCATTTCCTTCAACATGCTATGAAAAACTCAGATTCCTTACCGTCAAACTTGTCATTCTGTGCAGCCACAATGGGGGAGCCCTCAAGCTGTCACAAATCACCAAATCACAAATTGATATGCACACACAAAATGCACGAAAAGGAAAGAAATATTGTGTAAGGTTTTATACAATTACAAACCTTGCAAGACAAAAGCTTAATGACACATCCATTGGGCTGTACTTCAACTCTGACATCCAAAACAGGGCAAACTTCAAAAGCAAAGAATTTGAACCTATATACGTAACACCTAAAAGTGTTATCGTCCACCCTTTCAATCCTCTCAGCATCCAATACCGAATACTGGCTTGCAGGCAAGCTCATATACTCAGCTGCACCAATTCAATAGAAATATAAACACTAAATAAAGAATTTCAAAACCAACAGATTTCCCTTAACTCAAAATCACTCCAAACATTACTTAGAGGTCGCTCCAGTTGCCGAACCGAAACCGACTCACGACGCCGAGCAACGAACCGAGCCTTTGGGGAAAAACTCGCGGATATGCAGAGCGAAGTTCCTGAAGTCGCATTGCTTAAAGAAAGACGAACAACAGGATCGCCTATGAGAAAAAAAGTTCTTCTAGGGTTCTTCTTACAAGGATATAAAATGGAGCTCAAAGAGCAAGAACCCAACGCCATATTCGCAGACCACTCCTTCTGCAGGAAAATAGAAAAGGGCAGTAGAAATTAGGACTCAACGTAGGTGCCAAATAAGTTTTGGGGGAAATCGAAGCAGTGGTTAGACTGTAGAGAGGACTAAATTTAGGGAAGGCCTAAGGAGGAAGCTTGAAGGATAAGGCGTTGAAGTTTCTACCGTTAAACTCAGATACCTTAAGTGAATTATTTACCCAATAATTGTAATAATTAAGGATTTAAGCCATCGTCTAATTAAGAGATAAAAATAATGACATGGCCGGGGTAAATAAGTGATGTTAATGTGGACGTGTTATTAGTTGACACGTAAGCCTATTGCTCACGTGGCAGCGTACTTGTCCTTTTCCTTACAGGGTGGAAGATAAATTCCAACGTCTCGGCCGACACGACGAGCTGCGGACTCTCTCTCTCTCTCTGTTAGAGACGACTTAACGGTGGTCTTGGATTCTCCCGTCTCCGTTTATCGGAGATTCACCATACTCTGATCTCGCTGCCGTACATTGTCATTTTCATTGATCTCCGTTTCTTTTGCAAATCTGATCTAGATCTCCTACAACGAATTGGAGTTGTGTTATTCCTTAATTTTTAGGTGCGTTCTCTATATCTCTCAGTTTCTGGGATTTACTTTTTGTTTTGGTAGAATTAGTCTGGTTCCTCGGAAATTTAATGCATATTAAGTCCATTTAAATACTATTATCATTAAATCTTTTTTATTTTGGTTTCTACTGGTTCCATATTGGTTCAAGGCACATCAAAGTAGGATCTGTGAGTGGAAAATTCTACGTCTTTCCATCACATTTGGTGCTTTTGAGAATGATGTTTATTAGAGGGCTGCTTAAATTGGTCAATGATTATATAGTCTAGTTGATTTAGAACTCGAGATTTCTTTCCTCTTAATCAACAAATATATGTAAACGTAGCATTTTCTAATGCAGCCGCAAAGAAACTTTGTGGGGATGCGATGTTGAACTTTCACTAGGGGTTGAACTACTTCTAACACTTTGACCTTTTGTAATGCTATGTATTTTTTAGTTGATGCGAATTCATGCTCGACTTCCACCGTTGTTATTTTGTTATACTTTGGTTTCTTGCTGAGATGAAAATAAACTAATCTAAAGTGACGGACTTAGTTGACCTGCAGTTGGGACAAACGTGGAAATGGATAAGAATTGGCTATTGGAGTTGGCTTATGATGAGTGGGTAGCAGTCCCCATTACTAGTTCACGACCATCAGCACGCTACAAGGTTATATTTATTTTCTTTCCTTCTTTGAAAGAAAATAATGATGTAATTTAGAAAAGCTATACTTGTTGCTGGTTCCAACATTTCTTTTGGCTTATATCTCTCTTTTTATTGTAGAGTTAAGAGCAATCATCTAACCTAGATTCATATTTTGATTGACTCTTAATAACTCCAATAGTGCTGTAGTCTGTTGATTGAGGCCTTTATGCGAATGCTAGTCAACCCAAAAGTTTTTATTCCAAAATTGACAATGCATTTCTGGTTTGCTGTAGCACACGGCAGCAGTGGTTGATGAGAAACTCTACATTGTGGGAGGCAGTCGTAATGGTCGGTATCTATCTGATGTCCAGGTATTGGACAATCACAACCATATTTGTCAATTATCTTTTTTTTTTTGCATGTCCACCCTACTCTATGTCAGAATGTTTATCATTAAGTTCTATTCTTGCAGGTCTTTGATCTTAGAAATTTTTCATGGTCTAATATAAAACAGCAATCTGATCCCAAACCACAAAATGTTGAAGATGGTAATTCAGAGGAAGTCCTTCCAGCTATCTCAGGTCATGCTATGGTGAGTGTTAACCTTTTCAATTCTTCTCTGAACTTCTGATCGTATTCTCAATATTTTCTACTCAAGTTACAAAACATCATTATTCTCCTTTTTTTGTAGATTAAGTGGGGACAAAAACTTCTTCTCCTGGGTGGAAATACAAAGCGATCATCTGATAAAATTATAGGTTTGTTCTTTTGAGCCTTGACTTTGCTGAGGGGGTTTTTTAATGGTTTTCTTCAAGAACTTAATGCTATTCATCTCATCCCGTATCACATATCTGATGCAGTGCGGTTCATTGATCTTGAAACACATGTCTGTGGCATTATGGAAACCTTTGGAAAAGTTCCGGTACAAAATTAAATTGATTAGAGATTTTACCTATGCCTGTACTGTCTGTATACTCTCTGCACCAATGTTTTTATTTCTCCTTTGAAACTAGTGACACATTAGATCATTATTATTGATTATGTCAGGTTGATCGTGCTGGGCACTCTGCTACACTTGTTGGTTCTAGAATTATAATTTTTGGTGGAGAAGACAGGAAAAGGAGATTATTTAATGATGTCCATATTCTTGATCTTGAAACCATGACTTGGGATGCTGTGGATCTGGCGTAAGTATTGATCATAGTTTATTCAGAAGCCATCAAATTAAAATTAAGAGTTATGCATCACTTCTTTGTGTTTTGATAGCCAGACACCACCAGCTCCTAGGTTCGACCACGCAGCTGCTGTGCACACAGAAAATTACCTTTTAGTTTTCGGTGGTTGTTCCCATTCGGTCTTCTTCAATGATCTGCACATACTTGATTTGCAGGCAGTAAGTACTATGCTCTTTTACCCACTTTTAGAGTAGATTTCTTTTTCATGATTAAAAATTTTCAATTATAACCAAAGTTAGGCAAGTGATATATGGTCTCGCCCAGGCGTAAAACATATTAACAATGAATATTTTCAATCCATAATACCAAATTTTGCCAACTATGGATATCATCTCCTGTTTGAGAATATTGTCTGATTCAGCTATGTAGAACTTAATTGAATGCCATCATCCTGCAGCTTGGTTTCATATATTTTAGCTCAATCTTTCCATTTTTGTTGACATGCACGAGATTTCCTGTGATGCAGCTCAACAAATACAATATGTCAAGTGCAGATATTTTTTTTTACTTAATCTCTTTCATGATGAATATTTTTCAGCTTTAATACTACCATGGTGTTTAATACCCAAAGCTAAAGGGATTGCAACATGTAGAATGCAATGTTGTGTAAAATGCACTCGTGAACAATTCTTAGATTTGAGCAACTTCAAGAATCTACAAACTACTGTAACAATAATACATTGGAAAAGGAAAATCTAAATCTTAAACTAACTTAACACTTTATCAATTACATTTCTCCATGCTATCATAATACACCTTGATTCTTTAAAAAAGGATATACTAGGAGGTGCATTACTGTGAATTTTTCTACTTTTTATTGAATTCTCAATTAGACTTTAATCGCTGAGATTAAAGTTGTCAATCATAGTAATAGTTGGACCAATAAAAAACTTAGTGATAGATCACAAATTTTTGAGAAATGTCATTGTTGTCAGTGATGTTTGGCCATCAAATTACTGAAAGTCAGTCTAGACTTTTGACTCTCGGCACCATTTATTTACTCATTTTTCACAAGATGTCATGCTTTTGCTTGTTATCATGACAATCCAGGGGAGTAAAAATTTCTATTCCCACCACTAGTTCAAAAGAAAGCAAATGTAAATAAAAAATGATGTGGTTGCTTCGATTCTGGTTCATTTCCTTCTTTTGCATTTATTTTTAGTATGTAAGATATTTCTATGTTGCAGATGGAATGGTCACAGCCACAGACAAATGATTCAGTGACTCCTCGGGCCGGTCATACTGGTGTAACCATTGATGAAAACTGGTATATTGTTGGTGGTGGAGATAACAGAAATGGTACTAAAACTTGAATTTTAGAACTTTCTCACGGTGAATATTTCCTTATTGACACATTTCATGGACATTTATATTAATTTGTAGGTTGTCCTGTCACCATTGTGCTAAATATGTCTAAGTTAGGCTGGTCAGCACTGACAAGAGTAAATCAAAGAGATTTCCTGGCTAGCGAGGTGACTACTTTTTGCTTTGACAATTTGTATGCCTTCAGGTTCCCTTTCTAATTATGGCTTAGCTATTTGTAATTTTGAATAGCATATCTTTTTGAGCGGTATAAACTGTGATTTCTGATTCTATGTTTGGATAATTGAGTTCCGGATGTAATTATAAGATATTAATCACCTAAACAAAATGATGACGGGTACATTTTGCCAATTAGGGACTCAGTGTTTGCTCAGCTACAATTGATGGAGAGAGATATTTAATTGCTTTTGGTGGATACAATGGGAAATATAGCAATGAGGTGAGACATATTTCAGGACCATAAGCACCATCTTTATTACCCCTAGACATCTTCTTCCTTTTCTTTCATGTACCGTTTTTGATATTTGTGAATTGTTAACCTGCCTGCGGAGCATATGAAAACATACAAGGTTTCTGCTGTCTAAACTCTGCACTCAAATTAATTTATTTTCAGCTTGGTTTCTAAGGTGCTTTCTGATTCTCTTATTTTCCGTTTCTCTCTGTGCTTATTATGTGTTAGATTTTTGTCATGAGACTTAAACCGAGAGATTCATCACGACCCAAGATTTTCCAGTCACCAGCTGCAGCTGCAGCGGCAGCTTCTGTTACTGCCGCTTATGCATTAGCCAAGACTGAAAAATTGAATGTGACAGCAATAGAAGACTCAAAATATATCGGAACGCAAAATAATATTTCTCGATTAGATCAAAGAGTTAGTATTAATGCTGAGAAGGAAGCAAAAGCCAAATTACAACTATCACTTGCACAAGTCAGATCAGAAAATTCTAGGCTGCAAGAAGAGATTGATGAAGTCAATAATACTCATGCCGAGCTATCTAAAGTATGCTTTGTAGTAAAGTTGGTTCAAAATACATAATGAATTTGTTCAAATCTGCAGTTATTTATCTTTCATTCTTTCAGGAACTCCAATCAGTTCAAGGTCAACTAGTAGCTGAGAGATCAAGATGCTTTAAATTAGAGGTTTCTCCTATAATTTTACTGCAGATCACTCCCCTTGAAAATTACATTAGAAATCCATTCTTTGAAGAATGGACATATGACTTTTTCGGTCAAATCAAGTTCTGTTGTTTCTCAGAGTTCTTGTTGTAATTTTCAGGCGCAGATTGTAGAACTGCAAAAAGTGCTTGAATCAATGCCCGCGATAGAGAACGAAGTCCAAATACTTAGAAGACAAAAATCTGCATTGGAGCGAGACATGGAGCTTGCTTCGTCTGTTCAGAGACAAGGCTCCGGCAGTGTCTGGCGGTGGATTGGCGGCAGTGCCTGAACCGCATAAATTTTTTTCCCATTTTGAGATCGCTTAAATTCTTTTCCTGAGGATGCATCAAGCTCGTGGGTATTTACTATCGTTGTACTTGACAAACCTTTGCCATTCTTTTATGTGTTTGATACCCTCAACATTTCAAATCTAGACGAGCTTCCTGGATTGTGATTTGTTCATTTTGCCATGAGAAAATGCAGTGGAATAAGTTGTGAGAATATGCCATTGATTAGTTATGGTTCTTTCCTCAATGCTTCTACCTTTCCTTTTCCAATTGGATAGAGACAAATTGAACAAGTATCACCACACCCTATTGGGATATGTTATTTAACCAAATTCAAGATTATGCGCCAAGAATTGCGGCTGAGCTGCTGTTTTATGACATCTATGCGACGGACTTGATCGTACCAAAGATGAAAAAAGAAACCAATATGAAGAAAGTGCTCTCCGTTCCATCCCATGAACAACCTGTAACGTTCGAGCAGAAATTTATGACTGCAAAACTAAATACAAAATTAACCAGGATATTGACTTCCTGGCAATACTTGTGAGTCTAGACGTGCACACATAATACATACATACACTTTATTCTGATTACTCAACCATATCTAATTTCCAAATCCAAATATTCAGTCGCCATTGCCGGAGTTGGACAATAACTACTACCTGTGAAAAATGCAGGCGCAACCCACTTTGAAACCCAAAGAAAGAATCGGGACCCAAAATAGGATGAAGAACAGGATGCATGGCGACAGCATGGATTCCGGCCTCAACAAGAGTACTCCATCTAATCGAAATGGCATGGCAGAACTAATATCCCAAAATGACCAACTCCTTACTCGATTCATGCCAGCTTTCACAGGAGCTGCACTCGAAGGTCGAACCAATGTGCGGAGCCGAAGAGCGGCTTCATTTGAAGGGATCTCTGAAGCAAATGCGGGAGGAGCAGGCAGGCTGCCTAAAATGTCACAGGCTGATTGCATGAATGAAGACTTGGCGTCTGACATGCAATAAAAGCAAAAATTAACTTGGCCACAGATGAAAGAATGTGTCCGAAATATACGAACTTGGATAATTTATACGTTCGAAGCGAAGAATCAACTCTACCTGTTTTTGTTTGTGAGATCTCCACCTTTGTCTTTGAAGATGATGCATCAGAAAGATGTTTGCTTTCCATGGGTGTATGATCCTCTTCTCCATTCACAAGCTGTTGAAAATTTTCAAGTTAATTGACAAGCTGCACCTTTAATTGTATTAATTAAAAAGAGGATTTTGTAAGAAAAAATGAAAATCTTACATTCTCAACAAGAGATGCTTGGTCTGAAACAAGTTCTCCACTGCCAATAATTTCAGAAGGACCACAAGACATGAATGAGTTGTCGCCGTCTGCATCAAAGTTGAGATAATAGTCGACCAAATCAAAATCAATAGAATCGTCTTTAATTTTGTCCGAAAGATCATTGGTCTCGAGGAATGATCCATCGTCGAATGAAATATCATCAGGAACATTCAAGTTTGGTTCATTGACTAAATGGTTAACTTCCTCTGCGTTCAAGTTGTCATTTGATTCAGTAATTCCCACCAATTTCCCATTTGATTCAAAATCCTCTGTATTCATCTCCAAAATCAGGTCATCCCATAGCTTAGAAGTTTCACCCATGTCTGTGATAAGCTTCTGATCATCGTCGCTTAATTGGTTAATGGTAATGCTTGTTTCTCCAAGGTAGAAGCTTGGGAGAACCTGTGCAGTTTCAGATGAAACTCCATCATTCTGTGATATAGATGAGATATGAAGATGTTAGAAAGCATGATATCAGAGATATCCACTACAAAATAGAGTAAAACAAAGTCTACATCACCACCTCAAGTTTCAGATTAACAATCAGATAAATAATATTATGGAAGTGGAAAAAAAAAATGAAGGTAAACGGCAATTAACAGGTTATTCGACGATAAACACCATTTAAGTGTGATTATAGATGATTAACAAAGGATTAAACAAGAAGACAATGTAGAGTGAAGAACAGAGACCTGTTTGAAGTCATATACTTCACCATACACATCTTCATGGGCAAGCTCCTCATTCGTCACTGCCCCTTGACCAGGAACTGAAACCAGCTCTTCATCATCTTCCCATTCCTCCTCCACAAAAGGTGCTCCATATTTTTCTCCATTCTTTGGTCCAGGACCACTCTTCTGAAATATCCTACAAACAACAAACGAATCCTTCCCCACCCAGAACCATAACCCCATCAATTCTAATCAACCAGTTTCAATCAAGAAGCACAGAACGATCATCAAACAATTCTCACCTGAATCTGAAATATCCCTTTCTTCTCCAATTCCTCGTCGACAAGACGATACTCGTGCATTACCCAATTGGTACGAGTCCCCCGAGGAGCTCGGCCACTATGATAAACAAGCGTCTTTTTCATCCCAGCGGTCCGCGAATTGTGGCGCACCTCCCGATCCTTTCCTGTCGTCTTCCAGTAGCCTTTCTCCGTAATTCGGCTCGTCCTCGAACTATTTCCATACTTCTTATCTAAAGCGCTGAAAAAGTACCATTCCAGGTCTCTAGTTTTCAGCTTCGACTTAGCTGGAAAAGCCCAAGAATCAAAGAACAAAATTGAACTCATAAGATTAAAAAGAAACAAAATTCCGAGGAAGGGAGAGGACGGAGTATACCTGGGAGATCCCAAGGCTCATATTTGTAGATTTCGACGACGGAAATGAAATCGAAGCGGAAAATTTTGCCAGAGACCTTTCGTTTGAGATGGTAGCAGACGAGTTCTTCATCGGTAGGGTGGAATCTGAGTCCGGGAGTTAGAAAACTTTCAGAAGGGAGGTCCATCGAAGAGATAAATGACAGAAATTCATTGAACCATGGTTTCAGAAGAAGAAATCACAAAACAAGCAGAAAAGAAGGAAAGAACCATCATTCGACGAACAAACTAGCCATGGCTATTCCTACAACTGACAACGAATCCCGGATTCGGATCTGTATTTTGTCGTCATCAAAATGTGCCCTTTCCATTTGCTTGTTGGACAAGTTAGGCGAGGCCCCAGTCAAAAGCTGTATTTTGCGACTCTCCTGGAGGAGGCATTCCAGCTAAGATCAAACGTGTCACCAAGATACAGAACTTTTGGGGCCCACTCCCTATATCATCATCATGATAACTAGATATATGTGTGTTGTTTTAAATTTTCATACGAAAAGGAGCCAATTGAGTATGAAAAAATTGTAGACTTTCTCCTTAATTTGAAATAAAAAGTCATTATTTGTAATTTAAGATACCGTAAACTGTTCCCCAAGTGTTTAAATTTTAAATTTTGAGGATGAAATATTGATTATTTAAATTCATTTCCGTAGTTGTAGCAAAGAAAGTTATGATTTTTGGAAAGAAAAAAATGAAATTTTTGGAATAGATGGGAGGGAGGAAGAGCGGCCGACAAGTGTGCTGATCGAGGACAAGACAACTTAATAAAAGCCAAAAATCCATGCACATTACAGGTGCCTGCAAATGTGGTAGCCGCTCTCTTAAACAAGACCAAGACGTTCTGTCCGAAATTTCCACCTCCATTTCCAAATCTCACCTCTTTTTTCTTTTGTTTGGTGGGTTTGATTTGAGCTGGTTTCTGGGAGAAGAGGAAGAACGGGGAGAGGAGAAAGTTCCCATTTTTTGATTCTTGGAAGAGCGGGCAAAGATGGGTTCTTCTTTGAAAGTTGGTTGTAATAGTTATGATTACTCCTTTAAAATACTGCTGATCGGTGATTCTGGTGTTGGCAAGAGCAGTATTCTTCTCAGTTTTATTTCCAGCTCTGTTCGAGATCTCTCTCCCACCATTGGTACTAATTCTCCTCTCTCTCTCTCTCTCTCTCTCTCTCTCTCTCTCTCTCTCTCTCTCTCTCGAACATTAACCTCCCCCTTCATCATCCCCTGCTGCTATAGTTTGTAAGAAGTTGAATCTCTGTTAAATCTGAGCAGATGTTTATTTTATTTTATTGTTCCCCCCTCTGATCTGGATGGGGCAGGAATAGAGGCAAGATTTTCAATGCTTCATTGTATAAGCCAAAATACAAGAAAGCCTTGTTTTTCACTAAACGACTAACTCAGCTTCGGAGATTCCAAAGCCAGTTTCTAGATTTATCACTCTGTGCTGTTGTGAGTCAGACGACCTAAATTAAGCAGTAAATTGGATTTTAATTTTGCCATCAGCTTTGGGATAGAGTTATTAGCACTCTTAATTAAGCTTTGATGCAAAATTGAATCATTAAACTATGAGTCAATGAGATCAATAAATACATGGTAGTGGACAGTATTTTAGTTGTTTTAGCTTGTTTTGTAGCAGATAAAACTACCCTTTTTAACCACAATTTCAGGTGTAGATTTCAAAATGAAGCTGCTCACAATTAGTGGGAAAAGATTGAAGCTGACTATTTGGGACACAGGTATCTGGCAAATTTAAGCCATTACCCCCTTCAATCCTCTCTTTGATTCAATGTTTCTTGATCAGAGTTTCTCATTTCATTGCTTGCACTTGCAGCTGGGCAAGAGAGGTTTGGTCCATTAACAAGCTCATATTACAGAGGAGCTCATGGAATTGTTCTGGGTATGTCGTTAAAATGTCGAATATTGTAACTTACTCAGCCATAACAAAGTAGTTGTTTCTGCCATTTTTGACTGAGTTTTTGTAGCAGAACGAACAAAACTATTACTGGACTTGTTGAGAATCCTAATTTGGAATAATAGCTTTCTGCTCTGATCGGAATGTTGAATTTCTGCAGTATACGATGTTACCCGGAGAGAAACATTTACAAATTTGTCAGATGTATGGATAAAGGAAGTAGAACAATATTCAACGCATAAAGATTGTGTCAAGATCTTGGTCGGAAACAAGGTTGACAAGGTAAGTTTTATCATCTCTTCTCTTTCTCAGACCGTGTTAATCGTATGATATTGTCGATGCTTACCGTGTTAGGATAGCGAGAGAGTGGTGAGTAGAGAAGAAGGAATGGCTCTTGCGAGCAAGCATAAATGCTTATTCATCGAGTGCTGTGCGAAAACGAGCGAGAATGTCAAGAGATGCTTCAGAGATCTAATTTCGAAGGTAATTCTTCTATTTCTGAATCATGAAATCTCAATCTACATCTCCTCTCTGCTTCATTTTCTCTGTGATTCCTTCTTTAATTCTACTACTCTCGTTGACTCATCGAGATCGAACCATTTCTGTAATCTAAATCATTGTGTTCTTGGACGGGAGCAGATGTTGGATGTGCCGAGGCTGGTGGAAAATGGATCGGTGACAGTGAAGAAAGAAAATCTAAGAAAGCAAATTCATCAGACACCACAGGCTCAAGGCTGCTGCGCTTAACAGTGATGCTGCCTCCAGGACTCCATTTGTGCAGCGCAAATGCGACAAAGACCATACACAAAACAAACACACTTCCACCATCTGCTTTGGAAATCAAGTTTTGTTCATTTTTTTGTGTAGATATTTGTATAATTTGTTATGTCTTTTCTGCCCTGTTTTTGTGTTTATTTATTGGTGATTATTTATACCGTCTTAGTTGGTTTATAGATAAAAAAAAGACCCGTTTTTCAGGTTTCCCAATTATGATCCTCTTTTTTTTGGAAATAAAGAAATTAACAAAACAACCACTGAACTATGATATCAGTGATAAGATAACTATTAAACAATTTTTACTAACAAATAAAACATTAAATTATGAAAAGTAAATTAAAAAAACATTGCTATTGTTAAAAATTTTAATTTGTTTCTGCAGTAGATAAATTAAGGGATAATTTTTTGTAGTTGAAGGCTCATTTTCGTCATGAAAAAAATATTTTCTGCAGTAGAAACGAGTCTTTTTGCTCTATTATTAAGTGTAACCTACAATAAAGTTTTTTGTGAGTTTCTTCAGTGAATCATAAATATATTTAGTTTTGAGTATATTGATTTTTCAACAAATAATTTAACTTCAAATCTTCCATTTTCATTGAACGATCTCAAAATTGTTGAACTGTTTGAGCTTATCGAGTAATAAATTGTCTGAAGATTTGTCGATAATCAAGATTAATAGGATTCAAACTCATTCTTCACTCTACTTGCTTAATAGGATTTAAAAACTTAATAGAAAAATTGAAAAGTGTTCTCGTTTTTAATGTTTATTTTAACAGTTTAGCGAAAAATGTGACAATAATATTTACGTTATTCATTTGTCATATTTAAATATTTTATTTATTAACAAAAAATATTTAATATTTTGTTAATTTCTACTTTGAATAATATTATGAGTTTTCTCTATGGATTTTTTTCCATCATAGGAATAATATTTTGATGACAAGTTCAAATGTTATTGTCACGTCTTCTATGAAAAATAATATTAATGTAGTATTTCTTTTGGCTAATAAAAAAAAGGATTAAATGAGAGTGTTTTGTGTGTACGTATGCTCAGCAAATAATTTTAACCATTTGTTAAATTAACAAATAATAATCAAAGATTTAGAATTAAATGTATTTTTTGAATGGAAAAATAAAAATATTAAAAAAAAATGAACTTGTTTTTTGTCTCAGTAATGGCAATCCACCAAAGCTGGAGAAGAAAAGACATGGGGAGATTCTTGTTTTTGCTGTTGCCTCTTTTGTTGTTTGGAGTCGATCAAGCTCGTCATCTTGGGTTCTCTTCGCTCCTGATACTCTTCTGGTAGCGCAGGAAGATTTAGATCCAAATCCAACGAAATCCCACTTCTTTTTCTCTTATTTTGTTGTTCTTCACCTTTCAAATCCGCCATTAAAGGGTTTAAAGATAACGCTGTGGTAGTCGCCATTAATGGAGCTCTGTGTCTCCTCATATGCCCTCCCAAAGCTTGCCCGGAACTAAATTCAGCACCGCAGATTGAACACTCGTGAATTTTGTTTGATTTGTTGTTTCCACTCTGAACCCTTGGATTTAACGAGAGAGAAAGTGGGTAGGAATATCTGTTCTTGATTTCTGCTTCTTCTTCATCTTCATCTTCTTCGAATGACAATCGAAGCTCCCTTTTTGCAGCTTCAATGGCGGAAATCGCCCTTGGCTTCTTGTGGCTCGCTCTGTGACCTCCAAGAGCTTGAAATGATGGAAAAGTTCGTCCACATGTCTTGCACTCGTAATCATAAGACCTCCCAATCTTTGCCGTTGCAGGAAAACTAACCGGAAAAGTGGCAGGAGACGGGTAATATTTGTGGACATCGGGTGATTTAGAAATGGGAGCTGTACTTTTATGAAATTGGACCCCTTGAGCGAGGAGAATGAGGCAGTTTGCCATGTCTTCTTCTTCATCCTCATCCGTACTGGTCTGAAATTGATCGAGTGAAGAAAACGAAGAAAAAACATGGGATCCGCCGTGGTTCTGATCTTCGATAAAAGCTTCTTCCGAACGGGTGGGGGAGATTGGAAACGGGAGTGGAGATTGAAGTCTCAGACGCTTCGTTCTCTTCCCTTTTATAACGTAGCCAACTTCCTCATCTTTTGACGCCATGATTACCTCCCGATCTTGAGCTGCTTCCATGGTTGCTCCTCCCCAAGATAACCTCTTGATCACAGAGAGAGAGAGAGAGAGAGAGAGAGAGAATGAAGAAGCGTGGGAGAGAATTGGGAGTTATATACGCAGAGGAGAGAGAGAAAATGGAGTCAAAAAGACCAAACAAAAAGAAGAGTAAACAGTGAATGAGAGTCCGACAATCCTTCTTGTTGGAAGCCTGGTTGGATGCTCACAAAATTTAGAGATTAACAGAAAATGTTCAAAATTAGAGAGACGACGCAGAAAAACAAGCCCGTTTGACACTCTCTCTCTCACACTTTGCCAGCTCACTTTTCTCCGTCATTAAACTACTAATTATCCTCCATTTTCTCTCTGGTTCTTAACTCTTCTTCTTCAACCTCAGGAATTTACCCTTTTCTTCAGTTCCAATCCTCAAAATTCAATCTTTCGTCGGGGGTCTTCATTTATTCTAAAAATAAAAGTGAGAGAAAACTTTAGAATTAGAACACAACAAACAAACATACGCTATCTTGTGATGATGAGTTGGGAAGCTTTAAGATGGTGCATATGAGCAAACAGTATGCATAAAGTTGCTCTTGGAACACGTCTATTACATACTATTTTTATACTATTCGTAGAGAGAGAGAGAGATGGTTGTGAGGTTTGTGTTACTGTCAAGAGAAGAGAGAGAAAGGAAGAGAAAGCTAGAGAGAGAGAGAGAGAGAGTGTTGTGTAGAGGCAGGCAAGAACCCATTACTTTGCCTCAACGATTGAGAGGATGATTGGAGTGCAAGGCTGGAAGGAGTGGAAGAACCACGGAATCTACGGTTCACCCCTCCTTTTATTTCTCTTTCCATTTTCTTCTTTTATTTTTAATATTATTTTTTCTATTTTTGTATTTTTCAAAACTATTTCTGCATGTTCTTATTCAATCCCACAAAATATATATTTGAGAATTTATAATAAATTTAAGTGTTATATTTGTTGATTTTATTGGATTGATGTGAAAAATAATACACTTCTTTTTCATTTTTTCTTTTATTTCAACTCATACATGGGAAGTTGTACAACTTAGTGGGATACTACTTAGAAATTTAGTTGATTGTTCCAATTCTCTTGGCCTTTTTTTAATTATATTATGATTGTTTTGGATTTTGTTGGTCCCTATACCTAATGATTACCCTTTGATTTTGAACTTGTGGAAGTCCTTTGTGTGTGAAAACAATTACAATCCATCCATGTGTCAGCCCGTCATAAGAAGACAAAAACGATATAAGATTGTATTGATTGTGAGAGTCCAACCCATATGGGTGCTACACAATCTCACATCTCTTGGAAGAATGAAAAATAAATAGTTTATAAGTACAGTTTTATTATCTACCTAATACAACGTATTTTGAGCAAATACTAATAACAAAATCTTAAACACTTCTGCTCAAAACAAACAATATTATACTAGAAGGATTAAGGATTCCACAGGACCACAATGCAAGATTATGAATTTGTGAAGACTCAACTCATATCAGGAGAATTATATAATATGACATCCCTTAAAAAAACGTGTAAATGAACAGTTTATGAATAGAGTTTTCCCCTAATTTTAATATAAAGTATTTCGAGATAAAATTCAAAAATTAAAGTCACGAGAGTTTTAACATAAAATAGACAATTCTGCAGATGTCACATGGATAGGAATTCATTTATAAGCTTCCCTTCCTATAAGTAATGATGTTCTAACCAAGGTTGGGATTAATTTAGTAATTCCTATAGCTGACCAATGTTTTGTCCTTATTTCTATGACCCATTAGCACTTAAAACAAGTAACCTCTAATCAATGACCATATGATTGTAATCACACACAATCTTGGCTGCATAAAACAAGATAATTATAATTAATAACTGAGATTAAACAAGATCAATCTACAATTCTCTATTTTCATAATCCTATAAATTTAATAGAAGGAAATTAAAGTAGAGAGAGATATGAATGTTGTAAAAGAGATAACGCAGAAGACATATGTGGATGCATGCATATAAAGCATATAGAATGTAGAAGTAGGGCTGGCAGCTAGTCAATGGATTTATGTGAAGCACGTAAGGGAACAAAATGAAGAACACAAGTAGGGTTTTTAGGCAATAAATCTGTATGAATTGTGGCCGCATCTTTTGTCATATTCCATGGTCATTTCAGCGTAACCTGAATTCTATTGGGTCAGGCTGGTAGGCCCCCATCATAGATCTAATCTGAGGTTTTATTTTTTTTTATAAATTCATATAAGCTAAAGTCGCAAAACTCATGGTTGTATTTCGATTTTTAAATAGTAAATTTATTATTCGATTTTTAACATTTATATACTTGTCCGAAAGAACTGGAATGAAATGCTAGGAAGAACACAGCTATCCCTTCATATTTTCCTTGAGTACTCCATAAGTCATGGGGAAGATAGTGAGACTAGAGAGCTTGGAATGGTAGCCAGCCATTTTAGTATTCATTTTTTAACAGCTCTTCTGTGCTACTCTGCAACTATCAAATGAACATGAGAGAGAGAGAGAGAGGAGAGAGAGAGAGGGATTGGTAGGCAGGCTTAGGCTTATAATACTATCAAATTAACAACTGTTTGGAGGCCGATCCACTTCACTCTCTAAGCATGTCTTACTCATTTTGGCTGACAAACCCAATAAATTAAAACCAATAATTAATAAAATAAATATTAATCAGAGGAGTTGATATTCTTTGGCATCAGAAATATAATTAAATAAACCAATGAAAAGGGGTTGCAATTGTCTTGTCATCTTATGCACGAATTCAAACTTTGCCTCGAAATAAACATTGGGGACAACTACATCAAAAAGTCACCTTTTTTTTAGTGCATTACATGAGAATTATGATATTATTTTTTTTTAGAGAAAATAATAAATTAATAAAAATAAATATATAAAACATGTCTCCTTCCAAATTGGGTAATGGTTTTAACGTTAAATCATTGACAAATATAGGATAATTTTTATTATTTACGCTGTCTTTTTTTTCTTAATTGTAAAAATTTAAAATATTATTACAGTTTTGAGTTTTGATTATATTCCTCCAAATCAATTTTATTTTATTTAGTTCAAATTAATATGAACAATTTTTCAAATCTAGTATGGTTGGGATTTGGGCCTCAAGACGTGGGCTCAGTTATATTTGATATTTATTTATAAATAATTAGCACTTTTACTTATAATTAAATGACAATTATATAAATAAAAAAGGCTAAGTTATTGGGTTAGTGACGAGATAAATATTAAATAGTTTTTTTGACAAAAATAAAATATTAAACTATAAATTAATATATAACTTCATATTTGAACCTTCACTGTCTCCTCTCTAACTAGATTCTCTTGTTCCACGCTGCTAATCATGTTCTCTTCGTTGTAGAAATCTGTCGCTCTGTGTTTGTTGTTGAAGAACAGCCTATTCACTGCAATCTCTCGTCCATCAGCCAGAACCCCCTACGGTGAAAGCAGCCAGATTGAGCATTTAATAGTCCAAACTGTGGGTTTTTGGGCATCCCCATTGACGAGGAGGTAGAATAGAAACAGACCTTATAAACAATGCCGAAACCTCCTTGCCCAAGCGTGTTATCATCGCTAAACGATCCTGTAGCCTTCTCCAGGGTCGAGTATTTGAAGTTCAAGCTAGTGTCATCGAGGGTTTTAATCAACTTTTCGGCATTGTCTGAACCTTCACGATTGAACAGACATCGATGGAAATCAGATAATACAGTCGGCAATCGGAGTTAGTTTACAGTTTACTTTTAACGATGGGGTCTTAGATGATAATAGACCAAACTTTATGACGACAGATACAAAAATTTAAACCTCAGGGGTGTCAACTAAAAAGACTTCAAAATTTAGGAGGTAAATTGATAATTGCAAGAAAAGCATGAAATAATTAAATATTTTTCATTTAAATAATAATAATAATAATATGTGTGATTATATTTTCTTCTTCTTAACAAAACAAACAAATACACTGTAGATTAAGCACCAAATTTTTGCATTCATACAAAGGCATTACCAAAATGATTCTTAACCTATAACTCTATTTGTCACGCTTTACATTAAATATTTTATTTTCTTAATTTTCATATTTTATATGCTTTACACCCATCACACAGATTATAACTATTCGTACATTTGATACTCCAAATTCAAAGATAATGATGTGGCATGTCTCACAAAAAATAAATTTTAATTATTTAGTCACTTCAATTATTAAAAATAATTATATATTTAACAAAAAAAAGTCAATAAAAAGACATAAATATAAATAATTTCTAATTTTATTTAGCCCTCTAAAAGGGTCCTACCAAAAAATAGAAAATGATGGCTTAAGAGGGTGGAGAATATATTTGCATGTGAGATGGGTTTTAGGGTAGGGTTAGGATTAGGGTTCTCCACAAATTGAATAATTATGGAATTTTGATCCTTAAGGTATCTTTTTTAATCTTATTATTTGCTTTATTCCCCCCCCACCCCAAACTTTGTTATTGTTGGAACTTTTAATCTCCTCACAAAAATTCTTAACCTTAGAACACAAAATAACGTACTTAAATCAATACGAGCGTTTTATTGTGCAATCAACAAGCATTTATCATCAATATATTAGCATTTTTTTCTAAGTAAATTACAATTTCATCCTTATTTACTAAGCTAAACTTAAGTCAAATAACATGATTATATGTAACTTATATAATTTGGTATTCATATTATGATGGGAGAACAATATGTACCGAGAAATCACTTGAAAAAGAAGAAAAGAAGAATTGGGCAGGAGTCAAAGCCATGGAAGAAGAAGGAATATATAAAATGTTTGTTGGTTGCTTGAAATAATTAAGAAGTATTTATCCATAATCTAAAGAAAATTTTCCTTTTCCTCTGATTAAGAAAAGCCTTATCCAGCCTCAGTACCCACGCAAAGCACTTATGCTTGGATATTCAATCTCATTTCTCCACATTGAAGACATAATATTGGATTTAATGTTAGTTTTCAAAATTCAAAAAAAAAAGAAATGTTATTTTTCTCCAATTTCCAAAGTCTCATAAAATCTTTTAATTGCGTTTTTGAAGCCATCATGGGTGGTTTGGCTTGGAGTTGTTGTTGTTCATGGGATCATCATGGTCCTTGCTAATTAATTTAACACTAACAATATTGTCTTCTATTCTTTGTAGAAATCAATTGCTTATTAGTGCCTTCAATTAGGGTATAATGATATTATGTAAATCTCAAGCTAATTGATACGTTGGATGATGAACGATAATATTTTCTTACTGCATGTAAAAGAGAATGACCCTAAATATATATCACTTAATAAGTACCTACATTAAGATATAAAATTAAAAGGTAAACATAATATTATTTGTTACAAAATACTCTAGACTACGTTGTCATCTTCAAAACTATATGAAGCACGTTCTATTTCTTTGATTTATTCTTCATTAGTTTTGCAAAAATGAGATTGGATGTGTGTCAGTCAGGCCCCGTGAAGATAATAACTACTCAAGATGGTGTTGATTAACTTATATCAGTGAGGGAGTGCGCAATCTTATATCGCTTAAGAAAAAAAATCATAAATTTGAAGAATGTATATTATTAGATTTCGGTGTGACCTGAATTTTATTGGGTCGGGTCAGTGGACCCATATTGTAGATCTCAGTTAGAGTTTTGTTTTCTCTATAAATTATTGTAAACTAGAGTTGTAAAACTCGTAGTTGTATTTTGATCTTAAAAGTAAATTATTCCTCTACCCGTGATTTTTTCCCGTAAAGATTTTTTCACATAAATCATATGTCTTACATTGTATTTTTGTTTTCCCGTTATCGTTGGTTCTATTACATACATATATATATATATATATATATATATATATATATATATATATAAAAGCTTGCTATAAATGGTTTTAGAAATTATAATAAAGCAGTTGGAAAATAAAGAGAAGCACTTTTGAAGACGGCTGAGCTGACTGATGATTCAGAGTGAGTAAGAGAAAGGCGAAACCATCGAGGAAAGATGAGACCTTGTTTGTTTTACCTTCAAACTTCAATCTGAAAACCTATACAATAAATTTAAATAAAAATTAGAAAAAAGTAGGCAAAGAATCTTAATCCGCAGACAAAACCAACGAAACCGAGCTTCATCAATCCGGATAAGCTCTGTCTCTCTCTCTCTCTCTCTCTCTCTGGATTGTAGAGCAAGGTAAGAATGCGAGTGACTGAAAATTTTAGAGGGAAAGAGCAGAGGAGGAAGAAGGAAGGAAATCTCTCTCTCTCTCCATCTCTACTTCTCTCTCCTCCTCCTCCATCAATGGTGTCTCCATCGGGCCGCACCGCTTTCCTTTCTCTTCTTTCTTCTTTCCAATAAAATTAACTTACCAAAAATTAAATTATTTCTGAAACCATTGTTGAATTCGCAATCTTGTACCGTTCGTTATATATTCGCATAATCCTCCCAATTTCGACGTTGGAGAATCAATTCTGCAACCAATGTCGTTTGTTCTTCCAAAGATGATTCCTACCATCTCGATTTTCTTACTATTTCTCTTGACCTATTTGTGTTCTTCAGCCATGGCTGCCCTCAATCTCACCATTCCTCATCAGTATCCTCACCCAGATTTGGTGGCTATGCAAGTTCAAAGGTAACGGCTTTTCTACTATTCTATCTTCGTTTGGGATCCTAACATCAATGGTTTCCTAAGAAACAAACAGAAAGCTCGAGGATGACTAAAACCAGAGATTTTCAGCTGTTTTCCAACCTCTGGCTTTGAATTAGTTGTTTCAATTTTCTTGCAGAACAATCAATGAATCTGTATGGCGAAGACAAACACTTTCACTTCAAGAAAAAGATCAAACTTACCAGTGTCTCACCGGAAACCCAATCGACGATTGCTGGCGATGCGACCCCAACTGGGAAACAAATCGGCAAAGGCTCGCCGACTGCGGAATCGGATTCGGAAGAGACGCCATGGGGGGCAAGGGCGGCCAATACTACATCGTCACGGACTCCTCCGATAAGGACCCGGCCAACCCCACCCCTGGCACTCTCCGGCACGCCGTGATCCAAGTGGAACCCCTCTGGATTATCTTCGCCGGAGACATGGCTATAAAACTCAAACACGAACTCATCGTAAGCAGTTTCAAAACCATCGATGGCCGGGGAGCGAAAGTCCAGATAACCGGCGGCGGCTGCATCACTCTTCAGTTCATCTCGAACGTAATAATCCACAACGTCTTCATCCACCATTGCGTACCCACCGGGAATTCAAACATTCGATCGAGTCCAACACACGTCGGGCATCGTGGCAGATCGGACGGCGACGGAATCTCAATCTACAGCTCGAGAAAACTCTGGATCGATCATTGCTCCCTCTCGTATTGTGCGGACGGGCTGATAGACGCTATAATGGGGTCAACCGGAATCACCATCTCGAACAGCTATTTCTCGCACCATAACGAGGTGATGCTTCTGGGGCACGACGATAGGCATGTACCAGACTCTGGTATGCAGGTGACCATCGCCTTCAACCACTTCGGCGAGGCGCTGGTGCAGCGTATGCCGAGGTGTAGACGCGGGTACATACACGTGGTCAACAATGATTTCACGGCGTGGGAGATGTACGCCATAGGAGGTAGTGCCAGTCCCACCATTAATAGCCAAGGGAATCGATACACAGCTCCGCTCGACCCTTACGCAAAGGAGGTAGTTTCGTTTTCATCTTTTTTCGCTTTTAGTTATTTAGGATGAAACTGTCACAATGCGTGTGAAGAACGCTCCTCCGCCCACTCCAGTTTTGAAAAGAGATGAATTTTGGGGTCTCAGGTGACCAAGCGGGTGGATACAGACGAAAGAGAGTGGAGCGACTGGAACTGGAGGACGGAGGGGGACATAATGGTGAACGGAGCGTTCTTCGTGCCATCGGGACAAGGCCTGAGCCCTCAGTTCATGAAAGCCTCCAGCGTGGAGCCCAAGTCCGTCGCTCTCATCGACCAACTCACCCTCTACTCCGGCGTGCTCAAAAAGCCAGGGTAGTTTGCTCCCTCGAGTAGTGTATTTATTTTCAGGTCAAAATGAATTATTCATTTCATACACTAATTGAGTTGTTTTGATGGGTAGGGACGGAGCTCAAAGCATAATATATCCAGGGTTCGACGGCACCACCAGTGGTAGCGGCTCAACGACTCCAAATCCAGGATCGAACGGCGGAGAAGACGACTATTTTGGAATGATATTCGGAAATAATTTTTCAAGCAGCTCCCCACCTCTCCGATCAGCTCTTAGCTTATTAGTTCTTCCAAGTATATGGATAAGTTATTATTTATTTGGGTTTTACACAAGTAGAGAGTGTTTACAGATATAGCAAGTAGGACTAGGACACAATGTCAACATTCAAAAATAATAATCAAATTCATATTCACAAAACACACATAACAAGTCTCCTCTCTTCACCCTTTTTTCGCTTGAACCTCGCCAGAACGGGTCGGGGGCTCAGGCGTCTGGGTCTCGGAGTCATCCCGGAACCTTTTGTAGATGTCGCTGTTGTAAAACTTGATGGTCCTAAGCACCAAAATGAAAGAAAAAAGGGTTCCAAGCAGAGTAACACAAGTGATTATAATGAAGGACAATTTGAAGCATTCAACTCCTACGCAGCTCAGCTCTTTCCCCTGTTCCCTTTTGAGCCCCAAAGCAGCCAATTGCCTTGTTCCTTCTTTATCGTACAAATGGCCCGTTACCCTTACGTTTAGGACGTATAGCCCTATTGGGCTTGCCACTGATCCGAAATTGTACAGCGTGGAGTAGTATTTCAGCCCGAAAAGTTCTGAGATTATTGAGAAAAGTATCGGCCATTGAGCTCCGTTGCAGAATCCTATGATGATGGAGGCTACGTAGAGTCCTCCATAGGGGTTGAAGGCGATCAGAAGGTGGCCAACGCATGATAATAGAAGGATTAAGGTCAGCACTAATGGCCGTGGGATTTTTAATTTTGTTAGGAAATACTCGGACCCGAAACCTGATACGACTCGCCCCAGATAATTCCAGATGCTTACCAGAGAGACGAAGGTGCTTATGCTTCGTTTCGGGTATTTTAGAGAAGCTCCGATCTGACCCAGGTTGTCGATGGCGGTTAAAGTTCCTCCCACTCCACACGCTGTCGACAGGAAGAGAATCAACATGTCCAGGCTGAAGAGTGCTTGCAGAATCGTGAAGTCTTCGCCTCTTTCCGGGGGATTGAATGCAGTTTTCCAGCAAGAAATCTGGGTTGGATTTGTTTCAGAATTTGTTGTTGGGGAAGAAAGCGCCTGTTTGGACTCCGTTGAAGTCGGAATAGGGTCTGTGATTATTTTCAGGGAAGTGCAATTTTGATTCAGCTTCCGGTTCCATAGCTTTAAATCTTCAATGACTACAACAGAAAGCGGGAGAAGAAGTAGAAGGACCACCATTGAAGCACTTCCACTGTATTCCACATGAGAAAACTGAAATTTCTGTTCTAAAATAATCATCACCATGAGAAAACCTGCAAGTCCGAGAGAAATAAAAAGAAATCTATAGAAAATCTTGAG
Organism: Begonia loranthoides; assembly: GCA_022433065.1. Taxonomy (NCBI): domain Eukaryota; kingdom Viridiplantae; phylum Streptophyta; class Magnoliopsida; order Cucurbitales; family Begoniaceae; genus Begonia; species Begonia loranthoides. Next base: position 484,454 of record CM039471.1, read on the forward strand.
CTCATTTTCCTGATGATCCACCTTCATAACGCGAATGGTTCGAAGAAAAATCAAGGAAACAAGAGAAGGAAGCCAAGCAATGAGAAGAATCAATGACTTAGAATCGTCACCATAGAAAGCGTAATAGAGCTGCGTCAGAATAGCTCCGCTCAGACCAACATAGCCTTTGAGGATTCCGATGACGACTCCTCGTTCCTCCGGGAAGTTTTTGACGGCGGTGACTAGAGCGCCGGTGTTGGCAAACGCAGTGGAGTTAGCTCCCAAACAGATGTACAAACCCACCAACCAAACCGGAGGTTTAGGGACTCTTTCAGTAACAGAAAGCCAGATCATGAAATAGCCGAAAAAATTTATAGCAGATCCCATGGATAGGACAACCCACGGTGGGGTAACCTCGTTGATCAGGCCGGAGAGCACACCAACGTTTGTACCCAAGTCCTTGAAGAAGCTGATTAAGTTGAGCGTAGTTTGGTCGTAGCCAAGGACTAATTTGACGGCGCCAGAGTAGAGGCCGAACATGTAAGGCGTTCCGGCCATTGACATGATGAGGAAGCTGGCGAACACAAAAAACCATGGCCCAGTTAGAACATGAAAGAAGAAGCCGCTCTTCGTTTTCATCACCCTCCATTTTCCAGACTGCCCGGTTGTTTCTCTCTGATCAACCTCCATTGTCATCCTTCTCAATCTGCAGATGCTTCACGGAAACGAAGACTTAAAAAACAATATGATAACGTAGAATCATATGATACATTATGAACTGCGTATTTTAATGTAGAATACTATAATGTTTAGTTGAAGTTTGGAGTATTAGAGTGTCACGCTGCAGAAGTATGATATTTTAGTGTAGCATTCAATGAGGTGGGTTCTTATTTTATTGTTTGCATGTCTTCGATTTCAACGTAGAAGACTTGGGTGCATGTTATTTCAGTTGACTTCAAAGATGCCAATCACGAATCCAAGTGTAAAAGAGACCCAACTATTTAGAGTACGCCTTAGATTTTATTTGAAAAATGTAAAATAAGCTAAGCTTTTCAAGAATCATTTAATTAAAACAATGTTTTAATTATGTTTAATTAAGGATTGTCTAAAGGGTACCCAAAAAAGACAAAACACTGCTTCATTAAGCATCTTCTCTTAAATTTAATTACTGGGATAAAGAGACGTAAAATTGGGAAGAGGATGTTGACGTTGTTGAGTTTGCTAAGCAGACAAGGAAATCTACGAGGATAGAATTGACCATCCATTCATTCTCCTTCACTCACTCCTGATTTGAAGATATTTTGATTTTCATTGAAAAGTCAATGACAAGCCATGCTTGTGCCACGTAGGATCCATGATGGAAGTTCACTTTGAATAACCCTTTTCCGACGTGACGTTGACTTATTTATATGTTTGTTAACCCATCATTGCATGGTTTGTCCATACAAATCCAAAAACATCGTTTTCTTTGGTCCTAGTCCGAAAAAGATTGACTCTGGAATTGACTTGCATCTACCATGCACTATAATGTCATGGAAGGCAAGAAGTCCCCGCAAAATTGCATACTAGCACATCGTTATTAATAGATGACAATAATAAGATCACATTCTGTACTAACACCAAACATTTTAAGATAAGATATTTAAGAGACAACGTTGTGATGTTTGGCAGAAGAAGAAAGAGGGAGAAGAAGTTCAAAGCTTCCAAGTCATCCGCAATAAATGGGAGACAAGTCCTATATCAAGTGAGGCCCAGCTTTAATGTTTCACTGTACTAACTACTAACAATCACAATCTGGGGGGAATCGAAGCGAAGCATATGCATCAACCCACATTTACAATGAGTGATCCATCCAACCAGTCACTTTTCCTACGTTTTCCCAGAAATCAAGTGCATTTGGATTCACAAAAACTTCAACAACTAAATCCCAAGTATCCAACTAACGTGCATACTCCTAAAAGTTTCACAAGAAAGCTATAAAGTAGGCAAACATTATTTAGTAGCGTTCATACAGAGATGGCTTTCCTCCCCGGCTTGGGCGGTCGTACGGTCCTGGCCTGCTTTTGTAACTTCTCCCCTCATCTCGTGCTGCTCCTCTGATTCCATACCTATCAGCTCCCCCTTGCGGACCGCCGTCTCGACCATAGCTTCTATCTTTAGCATAGTCGTTAGAATATTGATCAAATTCACCGTACCTACCATTTGCAAGACGATCTCCCCCGGATGTGTACCTAGGAAGGATGACAAAAACAAAATGTTATATAATCCAAGAATTGACTAGGACAATATGCTGTCTAGATTTACAGAGCAACAGGCAATTTTAGACAACAATTTAATTACAAAATTGTGCAGTTACAGTCGGGTACCTGTCACCAGCATATCGATCATGGCTTCCATATTTGTTATCTCTGCTGTCAAAACGATCCCTATCTCCAAAACGCCCTCCATCAAAGCGGTCATTAAAAAATCGACCATGTTCTTCAAAGCGGTCTCCACGATCATCTTCCCCAAAACGAGAACGAGATGTGTATGACCCTCCACCCCTTCCCCGGCCACTGCTAGCTGAAGTGCAATCTCGTGCCCAATGACCAGGCCGACCACATTTGAAGCATTCATCTGGCCCAGCAAACCTATTTCCACCACCATGGCTCCCTCTGCCACCAGAAGAGTAGCCTCCCTTGTAGCCATGGTCAACTTCATCCTCTCTGGGTTGCGCCTTGTTCACTGAGATAATCTTATCATCAAACTCATGTCCATGCATCTCTCTGATTGCATCATCCATTCCACGCCTATCTGAAAATGTGATAAACCCAAATCCACGGCGACGACCTGTATCTCTCTCTAACATGATCTACAGAACACAAGAAAAGTCCAAGCCAAGCAATTCATACATGCTACCAATCCAACTCAACATATCGTATAAACACACCACAAAAGACATTGGCTTATATATGATAACTTAGCAGGGTTATCTTAATAAAAGAATTCTGAACTCTCATTCACAAAATCACCCTCTCAAGGAACCTGTCACTGATGCACATCAAGAAGGTAAAGCACGCATTATCAGCAAGTTGCAAAGTAACCTTCTCCAAGAACCAATATAAGATTCAAAATGAACATCTAGAAGGAAAAAACTCTCGAGACAAACATTACTTGCGTCCATTATCCATAATCAATTGTGAACACATGACTTGTGATCAGCAAAACTGTCTTGATTATGAAAATGCTTCCCCAAAGTTATCCTGTAATTAGGCAACCACCATAGCAAGCGTGGACAATTTAACAAAGAGAACCCCCATTGTTTCAGCAAAACTATCCTCAGAACAGCAACACAAATGGAAGAAAGTCACCTCCTTCGGTTCATAGACTCGAGTCAGAACGGACCTTATCCCAAAACTTGTTACAAATCACAGAATTCAAGCAAGGGAAGAGGAGATAAGTATCACTAAGAAGCCAATCCAGCAATAATATATAAAAGCAAATGACTGCACTCTTCAGGACAACAGAAGTGACGAGATAGAAAAAGAAATAGCAGAATAGCAATAACAAATTCCATAACTACAGTTTATTAAAGAGATTCTGCGTTTCAGGTGAAAAGAACGGCCCTCGGCACAAAATCTTGCCTTCACATCTAAATTGGGAGACACTGGGAAGAAAAAGGATATCCAATTTATCTGACAAAGTGTACTTTTGCTTCCATTTAGAGCAAGAAGCTGTGCATCAACATTTATTCTCTATCAACATCTTTCTGGCAGTAAGAATGGCTGTAAGATTTTGGTGACTGCAGTTTATCAAAGAGAATCTACATTTCAGATGAAAAGAACTAGATCGGCTCTCGCTGCAAAATCTTGCCGTCATATCTAAATTGGGCACTACTGGGGAGAAAACACGGAATCCAGTTTATTAGAGGTGTACTTTTGCTTCCTCTTTGAGCAAGATGCTATACATCAATGTTTTATTCTCCATCAGAATCTATCTGGTCGTAAGAATAGCTGAAAAAAATTCCCTGACTACAGTTTATCAAAGAGACTTGACGTTTCAAGTGAAAGGAATTAGATCAGTCCCCTCTATAAAATCTTGCCTTCGCATCTAAATAAGGCAACAAGGGGGATGAAAAGAATCCAGTTTGTCTGAAAAGGTGCACTACAACTTCCATTTTAAGCAACAGCTGTCTATCAACATTTTATTCTCCATGAGGATCTATCTGGCAGTAAGAATAGCTGTGAAAAATTCACTGACTACAGTTTATCAAAGACGCAATGTTTCAGGTGAAAGAACTAAGCCAATCCCCACTACAAACTATTCCTATGAATCTACATTAGGCAACTTTTGGGAGAAAAGGAATCAGAGAAGAACTTTAACGCTTCCATTCTAGGCAAGATGATGCACCATCAACATTTCATCGCTATCAAAATAGTTGCAGAAAGACCTCCAGCAAAACTGACAAATGTTATTGAATCATTCCGCAGTATGGTCATCCAACTTATCACAGATGGGCAAAGCGATTTTCATTACAATAACACTTCTTGAAGCGACATGAAAAAACTCCTCAGTTTAGAAGTACAAATATGGAACATCAACTTCCGTCTACGCCCCTATAATCGACAGGATAAAATGAAAAGATTAGTTCAGTCCATTTAACCCACCAACTGGCGCCGTAATAGTCACCCATATCAACAGAGGAAGCTGAAGGCAGCCCAGAAACATCAATGAACAAAGTCATCACGATAACACATCACTCAAATCCTACAAAATTTACACAAATACCTCTCCATACCCTTTGTCTTACAAGAACCCAGCATTTAAACCTTCACTAGACAAAGTAAAAAACAAAAACAAACAAAAGCAACAGATTGAAAACTTCGTTTTCCTTTTTCCTCGTTTTCTAATTTACCAAAGATAGATTCATAATCAAAGCCAAGGATCATCTACTTCGAAATCAAAACCAAAAGTCTATACCTGGGTCTCAATAACTTTTCCAAAACGACTAAAAGCGCTTTCCAATTGACGCTCAGAGACATTCCTCGACAATCCTCCCACGAATACACGGTACTCTTCCTTTCCAGCCATCACGCAAACACACAAGTCTAAACAATACAATCCCTGAAAGAAACAAACAAAATCTATGATTAAGAAACCTCAGAATTAAGCGAAACTCTCGAACAGGACAATAGTTGTAGAATTGAAGGGAGGACTTCATACGTCTGATCTAAATAGGATCGAGAATACGAGGTTTTAAAACCGCGAAACCCTAAAACGATAGCCTTGTCTCTTCGTTTGCTCGCAATATATAGAAGCTAATTTCAGTTAATTTAGTTTTAATAAATAGCCCCTTCAATTTTAAATTTTACAATTTAGGTCAATTGAAGAATAAAGAGGACTACAATGATAATAACTCAAATGTTAATGGGTTCTTTTTTATTTTCCTTTTTCTTCATTGTCACTAGATATTATTATTGCATGTTTAATACAATAATTGCCTCCCTCGATACCCGTTAACATTGATGTTGAGATCTTATACCCGTTTCTTGAATAACCAACGAGCATGACCACACTGACGCCCCAATGCATGTCTTGAGATATTGACGCAACCCAATGTGTATCTTGAGTGAGAGTGATCCAACCACGAAGTCCTTGATGACAATATTATTTCCTCTCGATGCAGCACGCATCATTTCCGACCTTGGGTCAACTATGTGGGAATGTTAGAGTCTATAGCGGTCTCACATCTGAGCCTCTACGGTTGAGGAGGTGCTCAATATCGATGTTAGATTGACAATTAATGGTGTCCATGAAACTCCTCATTCCATGGAGATGCAAAAGCCCGATTCACTAGTGCTCACACACCACAGTGTAGCTCGCTTAAGGCCGAGAACTCGAGGGTGGTTTACTCCTCATTTCTAATATTTCCTTAAATCATTTGTAAGGTTTACTGTTATTCCATTCTATTATTTTCGAGACTGGTTCTGTAATTTTTAGGGGTTGAAGCCCTATTTAATAGGAAGATCTGAGCACAAATTTGCAGTCATTTGCATTTATATTCAATCGTTTATGATCGTTTCTTTATTGGTCACCGATTATGTTTCTGCGAGTACAGTTTAAGAGCTAGACCTTGTTCTGTTCATAACTCGCGTTCCACAACGAGTTTTAACATGATTTTTGAACTGCATTATCCTCTTTGATACTTTTTGAATCCTTGAAATTTTGGTGGTGTTTGAATGTATGCATTTAGAGATACGCTTGCTTGAATACTGCACTGTTTTTGAGTTAACCGATTGAGCTCCTTTTGTTGAATTGATAACATTGCACTTGAAAGTGCATCTACTTGCCTTTTCATTCGTCAAATTCGTTTTCTCTACAAAACTCTTTTCAAGATCGGGAGAAGATCCCGAAGACTTGCTCGTAGTCTCCACCTGACGGATCTCGAAAAGAGGAGATTTTCCTTCAAACGAAAAGAATAGCAAATCTAACTCAAAATATAATTTGACGTGAAAATCAAAACGACATGGAAAAAACATCCGTACCAAACAGAATGGCATCGACTGTTGCATCTAATCTGTGATGAACACGACATTCCGTTTTTGATATCATTTCAACAGCACAAGTAAATGTAGAGGGGCCTTTCCTCTCAAGAATTGTTTTATGCACTTTTCTTCTTCTTGCTTCTTCATCACCAAGAGTCACACTCTGATTCAACACAATACTTTTCTTATCAATTTACAGATATTTCACACACAAAGTTAGAACATAAGAGTGGCAATCCGCCCTGTGAATGATAGGAAAGGCCTAGGTGTGGGTCCAACCCATATTAGTGAAAGTGCACAATCCCACATCGCTTGGAAGAGTAAAAAGTGCATGATTTTATAAATATGGATCCCTCCTTACCTAGTAAACGCTTTTTGAGCTAACCCCAAGAATAAAACTGTGCGGGATTCGGTTAAAAGCGAACAATATTGTACTGGGAGCACTAGGAGATATTACAATAAGATAGAAATTTACCAAGAATCTAAATACTCAGATCAAATATGAAAAAGCAGAGAAGTCGTAAGTCCAATGTGATGGAGATTAGATCAAATAAGGCTGAAAGTAAAGGAGTTTATTTTGCCTAAGCCTCAACTAAGCCCATTAATTAGGTGGCGAGACTCTTCCACGCGGCTACTCCTCTGTTAACGGTGCAAGGCTTTCTCCAGCGGTGTACGTCTCCTTCTCGACTTCTATAAATTTGTATACTTGGTGAAGTCTTCTGGACTAGTCTGTAATCGGTGATGAATGCTCTCGGGTCTGTTTGTTTCAGTCTTAGGTAATTTCTTCATGGGATTTATGCAAGTGGTTGTTGGAAAAGAAATGGGTGTTGGTTGTTAAGTTGAATTCTGTCTTCACAGTTCTAAAAAGTTGAAAGTTTTGACGAGGCTTTGAGGAAATTGTGAGCCGAAGATGGTGTGAAGGTTGAGGATTGGCAGTGAAGAAAGAGTGGAGGTGGAAGGAAGATCAACTGGCTCTAGAGGACTTCAAACAGGGAACTGCTCCTGTTTTCTTCTGGGTTTCATCGGCTTGCAGGTAACCGATCTTCTGATTGTCTTTAATCTGTGTTGGTTACTTGTGGTGGATTGTTGATTCTGTTGATGCTGCTTGTGAAGAAGTTATGAGTTGGGCTATGTTAGTTAAGCTATGTTAGTTGGTTCCTGCCTAATACTGTTGAGTTTAGTGTGTTTAAAGCTTTGTTTGGAAAATGGATTATGTGTTTATGGTCCCTGTCTCCTCAATATTGTGTTGGTTTGGTCTGAAGATGTAAACTTTAATATGGTGAATGGGTTATGGGATGTCCTACCATGTTAAAGTTCTGTTTTGGAATAAAGACAATACGCAAACAATTCTCTAATTTTAGACATTGTGAAGTAATAAATGTTGTGCTGAGTTTATTGATAGACTAGCAATGTGATTGTTTGGTATATTGTGTAATGGAGCAGTTAAGACATTTAGGTGAATGTGAGACTATTTATGGGATGACATGTTAAGTATAAATATTTTTGGGTAACATTGGTAAGTCGCCTCTTGGTTTGAAATGCGTATATTGTGCATATTGGCCATTATTGGCTATGGAAAATATGGGTTCATGATAAAATAAGATTTGGGTTTTGTAAAGTTAATTTAACCAGACAGATTGAGGGAATGAGCAACATTATAAGGTTTGCTATTCCGTTATCCATGTGCAGATTGTGATAATCTAAGATTAATAATATGTGATTTTAATGGTTTAGGTATTAACGAGAAAAGAATAGAGTGTCAAACGCGCTGCGGACTCCAGGTAAGTGATACGCATGTGCTTTGGTCTTCGGACCCTACATCGCAAGAAATAGGATATGCATGTTTCGTTGTTTACAGTATTTAATAGCATGTTTCGATGTTTACAGTTTTAAATAGCACGTTTCGTTGTTTACAGTTTTATAAGCATGAATTGTATGTTGGTTGCGCTATTAGATTTCCTTAATAGAGAATGTATGCATTCACGAGCATCACGCATCATAGTTTTCCAAAATATACGAAAATGGCTTTCAGGCATGATTTTAGAAAGAAATGAAACAAAGAAGAAACGAAACGTTTACCAAATGTTAGAAAAAGAAACAAAGAAGAAATGAGACAGTTACGAATAGTAAAAAAATAAAGATAAAGGCTTGGGCGGATTGTTCCCCCATGGTTAAATAATAAAGTAAAGTAAAGAAAAAGGTAAAGGCTTTGGCACGTAACCCATAAATGGAGGCTTGGTGGACATTGTCCCCATGGTTAGAGGCTTTGGGTGGATTAATCCCCCATTGGTTGGGTTATGTTTTTAATGTTAACCAGTTAAGACTTTGGCATGTAACTCATAAATAGAGGCTCAGTGGACATTGTCCCCATGGTTAGAGGCTTTGGGCGGGTTACTCCCCCATTGGTTGAGTTACATTCCAATGTTAAATGATTAAAGCTTTGATATTAAACTCAGACTCATAAATAGAGGCTTGGTGGACTTGGTCCCCATGGATAGAGGCTTTGGGCGGGTTACTCCCCCATTGGTTGAGGCTTGAGTTGAATATCAAAGGTAAAACAATAAAGTAAAGATAATGATAAAGTAAAGACAAAATGAAGTAAAGTTTCAAGATAAAGTAAAGATAAAGAAAAAGATGAAACAAACGGGGTCGTGTGGGGATGTGAGGTTCGCCTCGTCAAGTTTAGACATCTCCAACGCCTTTCAAGATCAAGTAAAGTAACGATCAAGTAAACTGATATGAACAGTAAAGTAAAGCCAAGTTAAAAGAAAGAAAACGATAAAAGAAAATAAAAGAAAGAAAGTAAGAAACGGTAAAAGAAAACGAAAAGAGATTTAAAAGTCGCATGACATGTGCATCATACATTTTATATCACTTACTGAGCATTAGGCTCATTAGTTAAGTCTTGCGATGTAGGTCAACGCACAGGTGACGAAGGATTTGTACGGGCGGATATTGTGGCTGGCTGGGCTAAAGAATTAAATGAGATTTATTTGTAAAAGAATGTGTAAATTCTTTAATATTCTTTAATGTTTTACTTTAATTCCGCTGCGTATTCATAAAATGATTTTATTACTTCCGGTGAAATTGATAAATGTTTTAAGTAAAGAGTTTTAACACTCGGGTTTCATAAATAAAAATACTCTGATGTTTTTATAAAAAGAAAAAAATTTAAATTTACACGATTTTCAAAGTAAATAAAACCGGGTCGTTACACGTGATCTGGATATAAGTAGTGACTGTGCATGGCGGGAAGTTAAGCTTTTCATTTTTGAGTTTTGATTCTGCTTGAGCTGGAGAGAACAGAGGCGATCAGAGGATTCCATCGGTGATGAGATTAATCAAGATTGAGGTTGTTCTTCTTGGAGTTAATCTCAGGTTAGATGGGTTTGATCAAGATAGGTCTGTACTTATGTTCTGATCTCTGTAAAACATTGAATCTGGTTTATTAGTGGATTTGCTGTGATTGCCCGTGGATGTAGGACATTAAAGTCCGAACCACGTAAATTCTTTTGTGTTGTTTCTGTTTTAAGTTTCTTGCATTGATCGGAGTGTTGTATGGTGAGCTTTACGCAACAAATATTATTTCCTCTCGATACAGCACGCATCGTTTCTGACCTTGGGTCGACTATGTGGGAATGTTAGAGTCTATAGCGGTCTCACATCTGAGCCTCTACGATTGAGGAGGTGTTCAATATCGATGTTAGATTGACGATTAATGGTGTCCATGAAACTCCTCATTCCATGGTGACACAAAAGCCCAATTAACTAGGGCTCACACACCACGATGTAGCTCGCTTAAGGTCGAGAACTCGAGGGTGGTTTATTCCTCATTTCCAATATTTCCTTAAATCATTTGTAAGGTTTACTGTTATTCCATTCTATTCTTTTTTAGACTGGTTATGTAATTTTTAAAGGTTGAAGCCCTGTTTAATAGGAAGATCTGAGCACAAATTTGCAGTCATTTGAATTTATATTCAATCGTTTATGATCATTTCTTTATTGGTCGTCGCTTATGTTTCTTCGAGTACAATTTAAGAGCTAGACCTTGTTCTGTTCATAACTCGTCTTCCACAATGAGCTTGAACGTGATTTTTGAACTGCATTATCCTCTCTGGTACTTTTTGAATCCCTGAAATTTTGATGGTGTTTGAATGTATGCATTTGGAGATACGCTTGCTTGAATACTGTACTGTTTTTGAGTTAACCGATTGAGCTCCTTTTGTTGAATTGATAACATTGCACTTCGAAGTGCATCTACTTGCCTTTTCATTCGTCAAATCCATTTTCTCTACAAAACTCTTTTCAGGATCGGGAGAAGATCCCGAAGACTTGCTCGTAGTCTCCACCTGACGGATCTCGAAAAGAGGAGATTTTCCTACAAACGAAAAGAATAGCAAATCTAACTCAGAATATAATTTGACGTGAAAATCAAAACGACATGGAAAAAACATCCGTACCGGACAGAATGGAATCGACTGTTGCATCTAATCTGTGATGAACACGACATTCCGTTTTTGATATCATTTCAACTGCACAAGTAAATGTAGAGGGACCTTTCCTCTCAAGAATTGTTTTCTGCACTTTTCTTCTTCTTGCTTCTTCATCACCAAGAGTCACACTCTGATTCAACACAATACTTTTCTTATCAATTTACAGATATTTCACACACAAAGTTAGAACATAAGAGTGACAATCCGCCCTGTGAAGGATAGGAAAAGCTCAGGTGTGGGTCCAACTCATATTAGTGAAAGTGCACAATCCCACATCGCTTAGAAGAGTAGAAAGTGCATGATTTATAAATATGGATCCCTCCCTACCTAGTAAACATGTTTTGAGATAATCCCAAGAACAAAACTGTGCGAGCTTCAGTTAAAAGCGAACAATATTGTACTAAGAGTACCAGGAGATATTATAATAAGATAGAAATTTACCAAGAATCTAAATACTCATATCAAATATGAAAAAACAGAGAAGTCATAAGTCCAATGTGATGGAGATCAGATCAAATAAGGCTGAAGAGTTTCTTTTACCTCTATGCCACCAACAAGGATCTGCAAAGACCGATTTATTATAATGTTGTCTATGGTGACTCCATGGGCTGTTGCTACCAGCTGAACTCCTCTTTCAGCAATAGTGCTGGCAGCCAAAGCTTCGAGTTCAGTTCCGATTTCGTCTATTATTATCGTTTCAGGCGTGTGATTTTCTACTGCTTCGATCATAACCTGTCCGAAAAGCAAATTAGTAAAAGCGTTTCTCAGNGGGGATGATGATCTAGACGAAACTATCCCCTTGCGAGGTGGACGTGTTCGACGAAACGAGGAGGAGAGAGAGGAAAACAGATGGGTATTCCCGATGAAAGTGAGGGTCGAAATGGGGATTTGGTTGGCGGAATGCCACGAACTATGCAAATCAATCAGCACAAGATCGGAGTTCAAAGATCTCATTTTGGTTCGGTCTCAAACCCCGTCTCAGTTGTGAACTCACAGGTCCGACAAGAGACGAGGGGAAGGAAGATACGGTGAAGAAGGAGAAGGAGAAGGAGAAGGAGAAGATTCCAATGGATCTCCTCCGGGTTGGGAGATTTTGGAGGGAAGGTGGGAGCCACAGAAGAGTATAGAGAAGCTGGTAATGACCGTTGAAATCAAAGGCTGCGCTGCCACCACATGTTTTTAAGTGGCCACCTCGTCCCAAGTTCCATGCTTGAGTTTTCTTCTTCACTTTCCCACCCTCTGGCTTTCTTTTCCCCTACAACTCTTCCCCCCATTAACATGTCTTCATCTTCTAATTTCAATTTATCAGTGGGTTTTTATTTTAATTTTATATTTTATAATAAACAAACATTACATCTGCTTGCAGTTATGATCATTTTACTAACAGTGGGTTAAATGGTGGTTGGTTAAATTTATTGACTTTTAATGAAAACCCTCTTCGGATCTAAACGACGGTGTTTTATTGAACCGCGGTTCGCTTGAGTCAGCTTCCATCTTGTTTCTCCCTTTCGAGGAATCAAACGGGAAAACAAAAGGTGGAAGCTTTGATCTTAAGCAATTAGGAATTTCCCCCATTCTTCTGTTTCTCAATTTATCGATCTTCATATCTTAGAGGAAGAAAGGGAGCCACTAAATGGAGAAGGTCAAAAGTTTACTGAAGCCCAAACAAACCCCGCAGGAGCAGTTGCGAGATTGGCAAAGACGGCTCCGCCAAGAGTGCCGCAATATTGAGCGCCAAATTAGAGGCAATTTGTTTTTTTCATGGGGTTTAACGTTTCTGATTTACGTTGATGGGTATGTTCTATCGTGTTCGTTGATGCTTATTTAGCCTGAGTAGATTCCTGTATTTGTGTTTAGATGTTCAGAAGGAGGAAAAGAATGTGCATAAAGCAATAAAAGAGGCTGCTAAGAGAAATGACATGGTCTCAGCTAAGGTACGATCAAATTATTGAGCAATTCGACATTTTATTAGTTAATTTTCAGTGTTTTTATGCTATATCTTAAGTTAATCAAATTCCCGTGACATCTTTATCAACGATTTTTGTTTCTGAATACGATTTTTATAGGGAAATTGATGCTAATTTTGTGGATTTTAGTTATTAGTCTTGTATTCTCTGACAGGCAGATACTCTCAGTATTTGCCTCTACCGACTACCGGTGTAATATAAGTGGCGATGGAGTGAATGCTTAGCATCTATTTCATTTGTTTGAATCTGTATTCCTCTTTGATGAACTCACGTATATTGAAAGATTTGTGGGTAATGTTTCCAGGCAGTGGATTACAGTACAGTAGTTAGATCTTCTTTCTTAAAGAGATAATGGTCTAGTTTTTGGAGGTTTTTTGAGATAATATGTCTTTTTTTTTGTAGCTCTCTCCTTGTATATATGTCTTTCTACTTCAATATACTCTTGCATACAGATGAAAGAATTCATGGTCTCTTCAAATTATTTTAGGCACTTGCTAAGGAAATTGTGTTGTCAAGAAAAGCCGTGAATCGCCTCCATGAAAACAAGGCTCAACTCAATTCAATATCAATGCACCTTGGCGAAAGTGTTGGTATAATTCTTATTATGTCTTCATCCAGTAGCATATCATTCCGAGAGAACAAAATTATTTTCCCTTATCCCACGTGCCTCGTATGGTTGTTTCCATGTATTGTCTTCTATATGTTTATTTCGATGTTGCAGTGATTGGGTTATGAAACAGCACTTAAGTACACACATTTTGAAAAAATGGTTTAAAACTGTGTATTCTTCGATTGAACGTGGCTTGGATGAGGCGACGGAATATGGATCTTACAGAAGTTCCTTTTCTTCTTGTCAAGTGACGAGTCATTCTCCCTCTATTTTCCCAATTAAAAAACTTTCAGGATTGAGAATTGTAATTGTAGTCTAATTCAGTTTCAATATGCTTTCTACTGAGGAAATTTTCTTTGAAGACATCTGGAAGCTACATCCGCTGGACTAAGTGTATTGTATTATGACATGCAATGACTAAATGTATCTGCTTGCAGCAATTGCCCGCACTGTTGGGCATATTTCCAAGAGTGCGGAGGTCATGAAACTTGTCAACGATCTCATGAAAGCTCCGGCAATGGCTGCAACAATGATGGAATTTAGCAAGGAAATGACAAAGGTGATGTTCATCCTGAATCCAAACAAAAGGCTCTATTTTTTTTTATTTTTCGATTTATGGTCTCAATTTTTTGACACCCTGCAATATTGCAAGATGATCATTTAAATCTTACCCAAGATTAGAGATTCAAACAACCTTTTTTTTTCTGGTATCAGTAAAAGAAGTTTCATTTGATGGATGTAGGCATGTAGGGTACAAGTGGGTCGAAGATGGCTTAAAAAAATTTAACCTTTACAAAAACTAGTTGATGCCTCAAAAAGAGAATCTCGATATAGTATTATTAACAAATATTTCATAAAAGGGTTAATGACCTTTCTACCCAACTTTGTTGGTTAGTTTCGAGGATGGGCCGTGAAATTTGAACTCCAAAATGAAATTAGATTGGATTTCAGGCTATTTATGTAATGAACTAGGACAGTTCTTTGAGAATTCAGTTTTATGCTCTTCTTTCTTGAATGAAAGTTCATCAGTATCATGTTTGGTTCTGATCACCTATTCATGTACTAAGAGCTAAGAAGCTTGAGAATCTTCCATGAGTTATAAGTGAAGAATAGTGAAAACTACAGTTAACTTTTAGTGTTCTCAATACAGGCTGGTGTGATCGAAGAAATTGTGACAGAATCCATTGATTCTGCTTTAGACTCGGAAGATATAGAGGAGGAAACTGAAGAAGAAGTTGATAAGGTTTTATCAGAAATAGCAGGGGAAACAGCTGCACAGCTTCCTGAAGCTGTAAGGAAAGAAAGGATTAAGTTGCCTGCTCAAAAAGCAAGCTCTTCGCGGGAGGTAAACACTTTTCGTTTTGCTGAGTTCTGTTTCTGTCCTCCTGCATAACGCCTCCATGGGTGTTTTGGCCTTTTCAGGAAGAAGCTATAGCAGAGGGTGCGGATGACGAGGAAGAATTAGAAGTGTTGAGGGCGAGGCTGGCTAAAGTGAGATCTTAATTCTCAGCAAAGTCTTATTGCTGTTTCTACTTGCTCTATCTGAAATAACAATACAAGAGATGTCTTTTTCTTAGCTCTTTTGAAAATTGACGGAGGAACCTTGTTTTATCGCCATTGTTTTATGTAAGTGGAGTTTAAGATGTATAATATAGCTCTCTTGTTTGCTGTAAATAGTTAGCATTTGCTGGGTTTTGCATTTGAAGCTTGATCGACAAGGCAGAATCTTTAAAGATGAAGGCATCCGCCATTGTCTTGTCTCGTATTTTACAGGGAGATTAAATTACGATAAACCCATTTTTTGGTTTGCTCGTGGTCAAACTTCAAAACGACGTCACTTTGATAACCACGAGCTGAAGCAAAGCAAGTCTTGCTACGCAAGTTATTATTGACCTTTAATTACTCTGTACTTTTATAAATCAACAAACAACGCGCAATCTACACCCTTCATCTTAGGTGGTCTTCTAAATGGACGGTGGAGATGCTATTGCCTAGGGTAGCCGGGTGGGGATAATTTGCTTTTGGACATTTCTCCTTTGCTCTCTGTTTCTCAGTCATATAAGACCTCCCCTCCCCCGCCCAGTACCTAACAGTCCCTGTGTGTCGTCGAAGACGGTTAGTTCTGTTCATCTCTCTCTCTCTCTGAGTTTGCTTATCCTTTTGTTGACGCTTTGCCCTTTCTTTCCTGCAATGCAGAAGAAAATGAAGCGTTCAATGTTTCTCTCTTTCTTTTTCATCTTTTTGGTTGCTCTTCCTTCTTCGTCTACGGCTGGAGTCTCTAATTATGACGATCTTCGTCTCGCGCGATCGAATTTTCCCGTCTTGCATGCTGAGAAGCTGATTAGGGAGCTTAATCTTTTTCCCAAGGAAGACGTTAACGTTGTTGACGGTGATGTTCACGGTTCTTCTTTGCTTTCCGGTGGGAAGAGGATCCTGGAGAAGCGGTTTAGGTTCCCTGATGTTGTTGATTCCGATGTTCCTGTCGAGGACCTAGGCCATCATGCTGGTTATTATAAAATTGAGCATTCTCGTGCGGCGAGGTGAGATCTCAGCCTTTTCTACTTCGGAGTCTAATCGGTTGAGTGGAATTCAGGACTTCGTAGCACTAATTATAACTCCAATGATGCATGTTGAATCTGACGATTTAAAGAGTCTTTTCTTCTAACGAATTTAACAATTTTGTTCGCTCCCAGATGATCTTGTCTAGTAGATTTTTGAAGTGTTTTGGTTAAATTATTTGATTCGTGGATCTTGACATTTAAATTCAGTTTTTTATATTATTTGACTCAAAGTGAAATATTTTCCATATAAAGAAATTTCATTTGTCTTAAGCTGCTATTATCAGACCAACTTTTAAAGACATTAAAACTCGCATCATCTTATGCATATTTTTAGATGCATATTTTTTTTAGATGTTAAATGTCCCAGCGCTTGCTTGTACTTGTGGATTTTAATTTTTTCCAGTATTGTGTGGGATGTAGGATGTTCTATTTTTTCTTTGAATCGCGTAACAGCAAGACGGATCCTGTTGTCATATGGTTAACGGGAGGCCCTGGATGCAGTAGTGAATTGGCCATGTTCTATGAAAATGGTCCTTTTACTGTTGCAAATAACTTATCTCTTGTTTGGAATGAGTATGGTTGGGACAAGGTATATATCATCATTCTTTATATCACTATGTTCTTATCGTTATTTTAAGCATCGATGTTGATTATTGTGGCATTTGGCCATCAATGCTCTTTTTCTTTATACGCATAATGAACAACAACTATTTCTATACCACCTTGTATTTTGGTTCCTTTCCCCTCTTTTCTCTATCTCTCCCTCACTATCATCTCTCTCTCTTCCGCAATATTATTTATTATAGCTTAATGGTCCCAAATTTATTTGGCTAACCTATTATTTGTTTGCAGGCATCAAACCTTTTATATGTTGATCAACCTATTGGTACTGGTTTTAGTTTTACTTCTGACAAACGAGACATCCGTCATAATGAAAAAGGTGTCAGTGATGATCTATATGACTTCTTGCAGGTTCAATCAATCTTAACTTTGTGATTTTGTAATCTTATTATTATTTCTCCATTTATCAATTAAGTTGCATATGTGGACCCATTGCTTTGTTGATTTTTTATCTCAAGAAAGTTATCAATACTAAAATTCTGGAGGGCTTTGAGCTTTGATTCCAAAATGGACGTAATTACACAACCCTTTATGCATAGAACGTAATTACACAACCCTTTATGCATAGAAGGCTCACAAGAATAAACTAATAATGTATTATTTTACGAAAAAAATTAAATTGCCTTTGTTTTTTCTTTGAGATTAGGCGTTCTTTGTTGAGCATCCTGAGTTTGTAGATAATGACTTCTTCATAACTGGGGAATCTTATGCTGGGCATTACATTCCTGCATTTGCTGCTCGGGTCCATCAAGGAAATAAAGCTAAAGAAGGCATTCATATAAAACTAAAAGTATGTATCTTTTCTCAAGCACCAAAAATAACGAATTTGTGATGATATTGTGATACTAAATCATATGTTGTGACCAGGGATTTGCTATTGGAAATGGCCTTACTGATCCTGGAATACAGTACAAAGCTTACACGGACTATGCATTAGATATGGGAATAATTACAAAATCTTCATATGATCATATTAACAAAGTACTTCCCGCATGTGAAACAGCAATCAAGCTTTGTGGTAAGTTTAATTAACCACTCGGACGAGGTGTTTACATTTATTTATCAAACTGGTAATATGCATTACATTTGAGATAAATAGTAATATTTGGTTATTTTTCTTTATGTTCTTTTCTTCCAGGCACAGATGGTACAATAACTTGCATGGCATCTTATTTTGTTTGCAATTCTATATTCAGTAGCATTATGGCTCTTGTTGGTGATACAAATGTAAGACAATTATATTTCTTTCTTTTTTTTAGTTGGCAATGTTTTCGATTATTCATAATATAAAATTGATCTATTGGCTTTATTTACTCATTCAGTAAACCTCAAGAAAATATGTTTTCTGTGGAAACCACTATTTTTTTAGCTAATTGATATGTGTGATCTTCGGGCTTGGAAAAGCAAAATATTATTTCCGACACTAGAAGCTCTAATTAAGTAGTTTTACTATGCAGTACTATGACATTAGAAAGAAGTGTGAGGGGAGCCTGTGCTACGATTTTTCAAACATGGAGAAATTTTTGAATAAGAAATCAGTAAGAGAAGCTCTTGGAGTAGGGGATATAGATTTTGTGTCATGCAGTCCAATCGTGTATCAAGCCATGCTAGTTGACTGGATGAGGAATCTTGAAGTGGGAATTCCCGCTCTTCTTGAGGATGGGATCCAGTTACTTGTCTACGCTGGAGAATACGATCTAATCTGCAATTGGCTTGGTAAAGTTCAACACTCAGGCGAAATTAATTGTCCAAAATTCTAAAATTAATTGTTGGCTATTGTTACCACATTAGGTAATTCAAGGTGGGTTCATGCGATGGAATGGTCTGGTCAGAAAGAGTTTGTGGCTTCTCCCGAGTCTTCTTTCATTGTTGATGGTTCAGAGGCAGGAATACTAAAAACTCAAGGACCTCTTAGTTTCCTCAAGGTCTCTCTCTCATTCTCATACTTGCGTGCTTCTGCATTAATAACTTAATGCTTATGTTTCCTTCCTGAAATGCGTTGCCAGGTTCATGATGCGGGTCATATGGTCCCTATGGACCAGCCGAAGGCTTCTTTGGAGATGCTGAAGAGGTGGACTCAGGGAAAACTGGCAGAGGACGGATCATCCAAATCAGAAGTCTTGGTATCTGAGATGTGATCTTCATTTGTCTGCACCTTTTCTGTTTCAAACTCTTGTGTCTCCGTATGGTTATGGTTTTGTAAATAATGTTGTCGTCTTTGACAAAAACCATGAATTAGAAAAATGTAGATCATTGAAAAGTGGGACATGGTAAAGAAAATGGCTTTTTATCTATAACACAAGTTTGCAAATAGTATGTATGATGCTCCTTTTACATTATATACATATATATATATATATATATATATATACATATATGTGCTCCTTTTAGGTTCATCTCCTGTCCATGACCACCGTGCTAGTTTTGTTTGACTTCAAACTTGATCCCCAACTCAGAAAATGATCACAATGCACAATGGAGATATTCCAAAAATCAAGTCAAGATCATACCAGCCTCCTTCCAACACATTCCAGCTCCGACAACAGCCTTCCAACGCAGTGTGGGGCAATACTGTGAGGTCATTCACACAGTTTCCAGCTGCATTTTGGAATTTAAGGTACTTCCAGTCAACCAACAACTACGATCACAAAATGTAAATATTCAACCAATATTAACACATTCCTAAGAGTATCTGGGTGTGACGAACGGTACCTACCACTCATTGATTTATTAATCTATATATAATCCAATCAATTTTTTTTCATATGAACTTCTCAAAGATCACTACAGACCAAACTAAGCTTATCAATGGGAGAACGACCACCAAGTTACTTGCTATAAAAACATCATCTTCCATTTGGTCTTTTTTTTTTTTTTTCTCCGACCAATCAAATCTAAACCAAACTAAAGGTTCAGGTTGATTTGAGGTTTTGTTTTCACCCCTGTTTGTCATGATGCTCAAAGACATTCAACCTTCTGGAAGGGTTCATCTAAGAGGTGATGATCATGGTATTACCCGACTGGTCAGCCTCGTAAGAAATTCAACAGTGAAGACTATAAATCTAAGAGAACGGCCCAAACAAATATGAACTTGATTGAACAACTACATGTTTAAATCAGATAACTCCTCCTTTCAACACGAAGCTAAATGAAATACATACACCACAGCAAAGTGTTTGGACGTGGTCTTCTCTGCTTTGATTGCCTTCAAGTTTTATCAGCAAAGATTATGCAGGAAAGTTACCAGAATTTTCTCATTGACCAAACAATGATAAAAACAGCATACCTTCGTTGATTCACTTCAAGTTACTTCATTCCCGGTAAAACCCAATTGAAATTCAGTCATCTTCATCACTTCCATCGCAGAAATAGCTAGCTTTCTTAGACTTCTTCTTCTCCATAGCCTCCTCGCTTGCATTCAATAACCTTTGTTCTGCACTACCATCTACAACTGAAGCCTAGTTGTCTTTTTCGAACCCTTCTGCGCCATCTGATCCCCAATCCTCTTTACGCTTGACCCCGCCGCCATCTTTGTCGCCTCGCTTCAATCTCTTTGGCTCTGGGCGTTCTCTACGACCCAGCTGATTGCGAGGACACTCATAGGACAAATGGCCATCGTCTGAACCACACTCATAGCACCTGCTTCTGTCTCTATACACTCTCTTTCTATTAACTCAGCCGCTCGGCCATTATCGGTGGCTATAGAAGCAGTCAAAGTTCGTTCATTGAGAATCTTGCCGTTCATTTCACGTGCAGCCTTGATCGCATCGTCTCGAGAAACGAATTGGATGAAAGCGACGCCGCGCGATTGGCGAGTCTGGCGATCTTTAAAGACGGTAACGCGAGCGAGCTTGCATAGAGTAGAGAAGAGGGTGTGGAGATCGGAGTTGGTGAGAGAGTAATCGAAGTTGGAGATGTATAGAGGGGATTTGGAAGGAGCTAAACCAGCAGATCAGCCGCTAGGCTTGTTAGAGGCTTCAGAGAAAGAACGAGATTGTGAGGAAGAAGAATCTGGAGCCGAAGACACGGAGGATTAGCGGTACTATACGACATCGTCTTCATCGCCATCGCCATCGCCATCATCGCCAGTGGCTTTCGCACCATTATTCGTCTCTGTATCGTGCTCTCTCTACCGTTTAAATCGTTCGATTAGATATGGGGAAGGAGACAGCCCTCTCTGCTCTTATCGCAGAGTCAATCACAACTATCTTACTTAATCTCACAGCTAATCTCAATTAAGACGAACTGTAATTGCACAAGAGACATTATCCCAATACCATCACTACAAATACAATAAAGGGCTCATTTTCCACTGACCCCTTTTTTGTCTCTTTTTACAGGGTTTTTCAGCAGCATCTTTGGCCAACTTCCAGAGGTCCTCCATGGCAATTAGGCAGTCCGGCCAGAGGTCCTCCAGAACTCAAAAGCTTTTCTTGGGCAGCATCAAAGGCCGACTATCAATAACTTTTCTTCAGCAGCAGTTGAAGTCAGAAAAAATGCTTCACTTTCTGAGTCGTATTACAAGGCTAACCAGACGCACACTCCTTTCTGGAACATAATCAACTGGACTTGAAATCAGTGATCTCCAGCCAGTGACAAGAAAATGAGCGAGCTTCCTGAAGTCAGACATCCATCTGCTGAGTGGGGCCTTTCTGAACAGACTCAACACGGTCTAACTCTGGCATGCTGACTATTCCCTCATGGAGGGATGAATCCATTGAAGCAGGACTGCATGATTGCTAAAGCTTGGTGTCTATTCACATACACAGCAGAAAATACCAAACAATGAAAGTTAATATTGTCAAGCTACCAAATTCAGCATATACAATGCTACTACACCAAAATAATTTTTAAATGAGAAATATGGATAAATAAATGAAAAGAAGACAGCCATGCATCAAAAGCGCCACAATCAACAAAAAACCCCCCCAAAAAAAATCAATTAATGGGGTGAACAAAAAGCCCAAGAACCTTGCACACAAAAAAGTAGAATTGCAGTCACATCTCACCTTTATGACATGGAGGATCCATTGACATTTATTCTTTGCTTCAAATTGTCATCTTGATTTTGCCCATGTTCTAATTCTGCAATTGAGGAAACACAGTGTAAATGTCAACACAATAATTTTTTTCTTAAAAGGGTTCGTTTCATTTCGTCATCTTACATTAGAACAGGTCCTCCGGCATAAATTTATAAAACTTATAATAGTTTCCATGCGTTCTAACATACACCTCTCACATACAGAGCGACAGATTTTCATTCTACATTTTGTTTTAGCTTCTTTTTTTTTTCAAATGCAACAGAAACAAAAAGATCAGTAGATACTTATCTCCCCATTTACTGAAAACTAGAACAATTAATTACCTGTAACAACCGTTTCTGGGAGTGCTTGATCTAAAGCTCTGGTTTCCTCTGATACTTTTCCATTTACGATGGGAGGTGCCGGCCTAGTGCTACTGCTTATTATTTTAGCCCTCCTGTGATATTCATATAACATAAAGCAAACATTTACATAAAACGATATGCTTGGAATTTGAGACAGTTGATAAAGATAGTCAATGGATATACCTAATAACCTTTTGCTTCACCGTACTAGTTTTTAGCCTCGATGCCCCTAATGAAAAATCATTTAAAAGTTCAGTAAAAATGATATAATAGCTTTAATAATTGAAAAAAAAAAATTATGATCAACCCCCAAAGCTCACCTGATTTAAAGGCTATTGCAGTCGAGGGCTTTCGATTTCCTCGCTCAGCCTTAATGGCAGCAATTACAGAATCAGCACTAGGTCCCAATCCTTTTCTACCCACAAGCTTCGCTCCAAGCTTTTCACAAAGGAAGTTCAACCTCATCTCATCACCCCCTCTCACTTCTCTCAGCTCAAGAGCCTGTTGCCTGGATAACAGAGTGTACACATGAAGTTGTTGTTGCTGATTGAAGTGCGACTGAAGCTGGTGAAATAATAATTTATTTGTGTGCTGTTGATCTGCTCTGACAATGTCATGGCTTTTCTTTCGAGGCTCATTAAATGCCAATCTTAGAATTGCTGGAGACTTTGGGTCGGTATTATTCCGGCCAAAAATGATTGAGAAGCTTCCAAATTCTAAATCAGGTTCCCTGAATAGATCTGCCAAAAGGCAGGCACAAGAATGGGCATTCTTTGTCAGACTCCTATCAACCATTGTCCTAAGGGCCCGTGCATTGGCATAGTGTACCATATTTGCAGCTTCTCTTAACCCACTAAGAAAAGCTCCATGCATTGTTGCAGGATATCGCCTAGTAGTTGCCTCTCCAGCAAAGAAAAGTCTTCCATCTCCAACACTTTCTGCTAAAATATCATAGTCATCCCCTGATGCCCCTACTGCAACATTAGAGTAAGATCCAAAACTAAATGGATCACTGCCCCATCTTGTACAGACTGTTTGAAGAGGTTCTGGGACATTGATTCCTTGGGGATCGAAAATACCTGCATGCATTTTTATCATATCAAGAAAAATCAGCTACAATTAGATTCAGAAAAAAAAAAATTTAGGAGAAAAAAGCTTTTGTTCACTCTAAAGAGTTCATTTAATGAAATCATGATCAAAGTCCAAATATTCAGATAGGGGCCCTCAAAGATGTCTATTTTGTTAGTGAGGCAGGGAGGTAAGATTGGGAAGCAATGAAAACAGAATTATTAACAAAAGTTAAGATAAAATTTTTTTTGGTATAATCTAGAAAAAAAAAGAAATTGAGAAATATGGAGAGGATCAGTCATCATAGTTTGCATCAAAGAATATTTTCCATCCAAAAGAAGAGCAAGCTTGTCAGATAGGAAAACATGATAGCTTTATTTAAAAACTACAGAACTATCACCTCTAAGAATTAGTATAACTTTAGTAACAGCATCCGTAGGGGGCATGCTCTCAAACTTATGTGCAGCTTCCCCAGCCACCAAAGCAATTAACAGAGGGCCACCAGCAACTGTTGCATAATTGTAAAACAAGAAAAATTCTCCACGACGGCTAGGATCATCAGAAAGATGCCCAAATGTATCAAGATTCATATCCCAGAAAACATAAGGAAAAAGCATTGCAACTTTATTCAATAACCCAAATCCCAACCTCTTTATACCGTCCAACTTTCTTTGGGGCAACTCTGGGACAAACTTGATCGAACCACTTTTAAGAACCCCAAGTGGAACAGTACATAATGCCATATCACCCTCAAAAACCTGGCTTCCTGCAATGACATGTACCCCATCACCACTATACCTAATGGTGTTCACGGTTTTTTCATACAGAATTGGCACACTGTCAGCCAATGCTTGAACAATTCCACCATTTCCCCCAGGCAAGAAGCAATGGTCCCCTCCCATATCATAGGGGTCGTCTTGATCCCAAAATGCAAGAGAAAGCTTTGACAGTAATCCTGCATTCGCATATTCCAAATTTGCAAGATGCCAATTAAACAAGTTTACTTCTTCACTATTCACTGCTTCCCCATAAACCGGCCGAAAAGTTTCCAATGCAGCACCAAGAGAAACATCAACTGAGACGTCACCCATCAACTGCCTAAGTCTACTTGCTTTATCTAAAAGATGATTGAAAGCAATTTCCACCTTCGTATCCATATCAGGGTCTACTGGCTTTCCTTCCAGACAATACAATGGGCACTTATCTCTAACTTTGTGAAGAAGGAATCCCAATTGCCTTGCCATAATCCCAAGAGGATTCCCGAGTGTACCTGTCAAAACACTGCCACCCAAATCTGCAGCTGCACATAGCCTATTTCCGCCTTCCATCTTCTTTGTATAAACTCGCCCACCCGCTCTCTTTCTACCTTCTAAAACTGTAACTTTGAACCCAAACCGCATCATTTGCCTAGCAGCAGCCAAGCCTGCCAATCCGGCACCAATCACAATAACACTAGGCTTAGTGGCTTCAGCTGGAATCTTCTCTTTAATGGATGGCGCAACCCCAAAATTAATATATCCATGCGAAGCTAAATAGTTATAAGTAGAATCCAAAAGATTATGGCAGTGTGTAGGTATAGAGTCAAAAAACACCTCTTTTGTTACCCAATTTGATACATTTTCACGCCATTTAGCAATAATATGGTTTCGAATAAGGATGTAGTTAACCTGTTCGATGCCCCCAATGACTGGAACTATCCCTGCATCTATTTCCTCCTCTGTCAGGGAATCGGCCGGAAACCCAGCAGTCAAAGCAATCAAGGCCTCTGCAGTGGATTCTTTATTGATCGTGATAATCTCGTCAGCTATAGTTGGGGTGGGTATGGTCACATTGAGCGGCAAAGGACTCATGTTTTCAGCGTTTCTGCTTGGAAGAGTTGCAGCTAGTGCAGAAGATGAAGATCCAAGATCCTTATTACCGTTATAAATACTACAAGAAAATAAGTGAGGGTGAAAAGAAGCTGCACTTCGGTGAGTTCTGCCTCTTCTCCGCTTCTTGGGTACATGGAACGGAAAAAAAGAACTTGTGCTGAGATTAGGGTTGGTATTTTGAATTGGGATCGCCATTGTTGTTGATGATGGGTCGAGATTACGGCTATAATTAGGGTTAGAATTAAGGTTATCTTCGGGTATATAAAAAGTGAATGGAATGGGAGGGAACGAAGGAAACAATTCTGGACTATGGTTGGGAGGATCCATTGTCTTCTGAAACGAATATGGATCCCACAGGAAAGAAAGATGAGAGTAGAGAAGGAGAAACTAGAGATTGTTAACGGCGAAGAAAATCTAGGCTAAAATACTCTCGCTGCAACCTCAACGCTGCTCGGCCCTGTCGGCACCTCGTCGCGGCGCCATTCTCTTCCGCAATTTAACTCTGTTTTTCCTTCCTTTTTTTCATGATAACTAATAGCGGCCCGGGTTGATCGGGTCTCACCTTAATGCCCGACCCAATATTCTAAAATCAATAATAGGGAAAATAACAAATCTATAATAATCTTTTAGGAGGACAAATTAACCACTATCGATTTTTTCTTAATAAATTAACAATTAAAGTATAAAAAAATATCAAATTCAATATTACTATCACGTTTATCATTAAATGTAATGATATGATGCCGCGACAGTTCGTATATAAACTGCCGCGGTGTCGTAATTTTTAAAAATTAAGTGAAAAATTGTGATGAACCGCCGCAGTTCATGTAAGAACTGCAACAATGTCTCAATATACTGCAGTGATTTAGCATGAAGCCACTATGATATATTGATACACTGCTGCGATATATTGGCATACCAAAACGTTTAATGGTAAACGACGCCACATCACCACTAATTCTATGGAATTAGCTAAATTTAAAAATAATATTATAAATTGAAATATTTAATACTATTATTATTATTATTATTTATTTAATGGATACTCCAACAATTGGATCCGTTTACTTTCGGATGCTCCATATCCAATCTGAAACAAAAGAGCAATAATAAGAAATTAACCAAATTTTACTTTGTGTGGGAAGGCTTCAGTTCAGGTATGGTTCCTCAGAGACTTTTCTTCCCTGTTTTCTTCTTTCCTCGTCTTCTTCCATTCTCTGATTTTGTTTTTCCATTATTCATCTCTACTTCTGCGTTGCAAGTGCTTCATTCCGCATTATATGACGCTGTGTGCTCATTTCATTTCATATGGATCCTTAGCTCGCTCAGTTTCTCATTCCACCGCTTGTTGATTCATCATCATTTACGTCTCATTCATGTCCTAATTTAAAATATTTAGTTTCATTTTATGAAATTTAGATGTAAAATGCGATAATTTATCATCGACCGTAGTTTTTCAGTAGCTATTCGTATTTGCATTATATTTTTGGTGTTCCTGTTGCTGGATCTGGAGGTTTTTTTCTCCTGTTTATGGAGCTTCTATCTTTCCGATGAGAGAACGGGAAAATAAAATAAAATAAATGAGGAGAAAAATAGACGGTAATCTTTCTATTTTTAAGCTTCCTGCTGCCTTTGTACAATGAATATATTGAATTAAATTAAAAGTTCGCCTCACAGTGAAACATCAATATTTGCAATCACTGTTTCCTTCTTAATCTTTTTGAAGAGCATTGATAATCATTTTCTTTTCACTTTTTCTAAATGGAATTGATTTGTGTTTGTTCTTCAATTTGATCGTAATTGTGATGTTCCCTCATCAATTCACAAAGGATGGAAAGGAAATTTCGTAGTATGAATTTCAAAGATGTATTTTTACTTATAAGTATATGGTTCATAGCCAATTGAAGTTCCAACCAACAAAGTCCGCATTTGATATACACGTAACTTCTACAACTAGTAACGGTTGTTCTATTTTGTAGTATTGACTTAATTGAATGTGCTGCTTGTACGTGTAAACTCTTGAATGCATGTACTTTAGACATTTCATTCAACACCCCCTCCTGAATATAAATGTTAATCTTTCACTGTAAGAACATGAAAACCCTAAATTATGCCTTCGTTTAGTTGAGTTGCTTTATAATGGCATGCTTTCTTTCAGTCTGAATCAAGGTATTTTGGGATGATTTTTCCCCTTCAGTTGCTTTGGAATAATCGTTGGCAAATCTTTTCAGATGGGATTTTTCGAAGGATTGCCTGTGTCTCCAGAGAAATCAGTAAGCTTTTCTTCAATTCATTTTGTTGAAGTTCAACTTTTTATTTTTATTTTAAATTGGAAACATATGTTTGTTGGACTTCAAATTTGGATATCTAAATTTATAATTTTTCATGAATGGGCAATTTTGTATTGGAATGCAACACATCTGTAACTCATGTAGTATGATGCTATTTGATTTATGAGTTATAAATTTTATTCAGTGCAGCCAAAGGATATTATCAATACAAGTTACATTGGTACTATTTTATCATGTTAGTTTATATTAAGACATATGGTGAATTATTCAAAGAAGTCCCAGAAGGGAGGGATATGTTACTATAAAATTTCAAAACATTACTACCTTCTGACTTTGATTCCCTTACACTGAATATATCTTCCTTCCAAAATGAAACATATTAATTTGTACAGGAAAAATCAGAACCTGGTGATCATGGTTCACCCACAATTGCTGCAGTGCACACCACTATTATACTAACAATTAGGAAATAGACTCATGGTTTTATAGTTAGCATTAGGGAAGAGTAAATACAAATATATAAAAGCAAAGAAAGCTGCTTAGTGCTAATATTGGTGCATAAGGGGAGGCTGCGTCATATTTGCTGCCATTAATATTATTGTAGGGCGATGCCTTTCATATTTTCACATTGCGCAACATTTTTATCTGATTTCTGCTCTTTAAACTTTTTTTTATTGAAGTTTCCGTATATTTCCATCTAATAATATAAGTTCAACTTGGTATCTAACGTAGGTTATGAATATATTTTTGTGGTGATATTTTGAATGTAGTATCTAAGAGAAGAACTTTCAAGGATAGATGAGAGCTGGGCTGCTGCACGTTTTGATTCGCTGCCTCACGTTGTTCATATCTTGACTTCAAAAGACCGTGAAGGGGATGTACAAATTTTGAAGGAACAAAGTGATGTTATTGAAGAAGTTGTAGATGAAGTAGTTCATGCTTATCACAGTGGCTTCAATAGGGCAATTCAAAACTATTCTCAGGTTTGTTATATCATTTGTTTCCTCCTTTTCCGCTGTTGTTATCTAGTCTGGTGGAAATAGAATAGAACCCCTCCAAGCATCCTCTATTTTGTATTTTCTTCTATATTTTAAGGGTAATACCTTTTTTATGTTTTCGTATTGATATTAGTCCATGATCTATTTAGAATCTTTTAACATTTTTTTAGAACATCCTGGCCTCTTACTTTCTAATAACTCAGGCAACATATTATTGGTTCCAATGTGGTCAGCATTCTTTTCAAATTAACTGAAGTGCATGCTGAATTTCATGTTAGAAGTGGGAATTGTGTACAGTTTTGTTTGTCAAGTACCTCTGCTTCTGGGATTTTCAAATATACGTATTTTTTTTCTAATGAATAGTTTCTCTTGAACAATTAGGAGATTCTCTTGTAGAAATATGAGGTTCGGCTTCTGTTGGCAATGTGCTATGAGGTGGTGGTCCTGCTTATGGGGTCAAATCAATACGTTCTAAGAATAAAGATTGGAATATAAATCTCATCGATCTCATAAGTATCATACCATAGACTGAGAAAGAGCATTTACATAATTATGAGGTTTATATATGACATCATCAAAAATATATTACCTATCTTATGATTACTCCAGTCAACATTATGATTTGTTTGAGGTACATTCATTTCATTGATTCCAATGCTAAATTGGGCTATGAATTTTCTTTTCCTTTTTGATTATTTTCATTCTCTTTTGATTGTTTGTTCTTATTGGGTAAGGGTTGTATTTTGTTTTTCAGATCTTACGACTGTTCAGCGAATCTACAGAACAAGTTTCAGTTTTAAAAGTTGATTTGGCTGAGGCAAAGAAGCGCCTGAGCGTCCGCAATAAGCAATTGCATCAGCTATGGTATCGTTCTGTTACACTACGCCACATTATCTCTCTCCTAGATCAAATTGAGGGCATAGCTAAGGTTGGTTTGAATCCTCTCTTTCTTTTTGATATAATGAGGTCACTATCAACATCATTAAATGAATTGTTTTCCTCCAACCTTCTCATTTTTATTTATTCTGTTTTTATTAAATGAATGGTTAATTACAAAGACAAATGTTAATTACCACTAATCCTATTTGATTAAGTTGTTGGGTTAAAATTAAGTTAAAATTATGCCAATTATTATATTACTCATTGTGTTTATGCCTAATTTTAAAGGTCCTTACACTTGGATACTTCCAATTTCTAACGAAGTTAAATTGATGAAATTCATATACGAACTAAGTCTGATAACATGTTAAAGTATCATAGCGTAAGTTTATGGGTTGCTAGTTATTCAATTATCTACAACATATGTGTGTGTGTATAATTTCTTTGCACATTCACATGAAATTCCTAAATTTGCAGTTATATTGCATTTTGATGTTTTTTTTTAGCAAGGACTAAAGAGCTTCTGAATTTATCTTAATACTGTTTTTTACCTCACTTAATTTTTTGACTGGTTAAATATTAACTGCTTTGTCACCAATATCATTAATGTATATTACCTTTCACATCAAATGGGCCTCAGGTTCCAGGTAGAATTGACAAGCTCATTGAAGACAAGCAGCTATACGCAGCAGTTCAACTTCATGTTCAATCAACCTTGATGCTTGAACGAGAAGGAATCCAAACAGTAATAATTTTCTTTCTTCTTTGTCATCCTCCATAATGTCACATGGAGTTCTTATACTTGTGAGACATGACTTCTTCTTTGAGCGAGAGGGTGTTTGAAACTTCTTTAAGTGGTTCTTCAGTTTGACGTGATCTGTTGCTAATGAAATTGCTTTAGAGTCTGGAGAATAATTTTGTCACTGATCCATGGCACGATGTACTGCTACCCAGGTTGGTGCTCTCCAGGATGTCAGATCAGAGTTGACAAAGTTAAAGGGAGTCATTTTTTTTAAAATTCTAGAGGATTTGCATGCACATCTTTACAACAAAGGTGAATACAGGTATTACGTTTTCGTTGAACTTTCCTTTTCACTTCTTGGGTTATTGCTCTTTGTGTCATGTAATTAGTTAACGAACTTTGCACACTTGGGTATTATTTGGTCCAGTTCATGAATTCTCTGTAACTCGGGAGTGTAGTTTCTTGAAATTCTTCACGGGTGTGAGATTTAAATGGTGCAACTTTGAGGCCCATTTAGTAGACAGGCATGTGAAGATAGAAATACATTTGATTTAAAAAATAGACTGGAACGAATATTAAATGACCATGTAGTCAAATATTCTACGAAGTTAAAGCCTTTGAGTGGTTGGGTTTCTTGGGATTCAGGCGCAGGAAGAGAGAAAAGGAAAAAGAGAAGTTCACATGTCAGGCATTAGGGAGAAAAAAATATAAAATTATCATATTATGGTACTATTATAGGGTGAATCTGTATATGTTTTATATTTATTGAGTATAAAAATATATATCATAATGCATATAGTTTGTTTTGCTAGGTAATAAGATGTATAATGACATTAAAAAACTATAAAACATAAAAATGATAATTGTGTGTAAATTATAATATATATATATGCCTAGTCAAAAAATTATTGTACATCTTATTTATATCTATTATGCATCAAATTCTTTTTAGTTTGTGTAAAAAAATAATTTACAAATTGGTGAGCGTGAAAAAAATGCTCAAACCAAATGCCCCTACAAAAAGATTTCATATTTTGCTAGTGGTGTGGTTCAGGATTGTTTGGGGGATGCCGATTCTACTAATGGAGGGTAGGTGGTGGAAAAAAGAGTAGTGTGGCTGAGCTAGCTTGATACTTTTGCTTATCTTTTTTAGAAGTTGAGTATTTTTTTGGCAGCTCTCTTCATCGCATGTACACTTTACGTCTTACTTTACTGATAAAAAATAAAATTTCATTGTATGTTAAAGATTGACTCCCACCCAATCAAAGACTGACAAAAATGATAAATTATACATTTTGTACAATAATACAAATTTTACTTAGCACTAAAAAAAAGGATCAACAAAGATGAAACCATGTCTAGTTTCTCATTATAAAGAATAACTCTATTACATGTGTTCCAGATGTAACAAAAAATACAATAAGGCACCAAACTACAATCCTTTTTTTGTTGACCCCACGCCTCCAATCCATCATAAGATTCTTCAGTTATTAATCTCATTATTTAAGCTTTTATCCCAACCAAAAAGGGTGCTGGGACCTCCTTTCCTCCAAGTTTATGCATGTTAGAACCTCGTATTATGGTTTTCAGTTTGAATTTTTGAGCTTTTTTCTTAGTTCACCTTCTTTTATATTTTGTCTTTTTTCCATTTGATTCAAATCTCTTCTGCGTATCCAGAACTATATAGAGATTCAAGTACTATATTATTAGTTCTATTCTATCGGTGATTTATCTCATGAAAAATGTGTTTCTGCAGCTGTGCAGCCTCAAGCATGCGTGAAAATGATGATGAAGTATCAACTTCTGCTGCTGTTGCATTATCACTAAACAGCTCTCAGTCACTGTCTCGAAGAACAAGGTCGCTGAAAGGGGATAATCAGTTTGTTGTTCATGCAGATGGATCATATAGACCAAGTTCTATTGATGGCGGGTAAGTATTGACATAATCATGTTCTGTTGTTAACTGTTATTTCTTTTTATTTACTCTTACTGAATTTTAGAAGGTCTCTTAGAATCTCCAACCGCTCAAAACTTCAACAAAAATTGATCCCAATCCAAGTCTACCTCAGTCCTCCCATGAGTTTGATGGGTCCTTACTCCTTAATATTAAGCATAGTTGTGTATAGTCTTTTTCCTTATGCCTTGGATTCTTTTGTTCCCAAAGTTTCATTCCTTTTGGTTGTAAGTGAAGTATTCTCTGTCAATATTATTAACATATAGCTCTGATTTATATAAAACATGTTAACGTGGTGACTCCGTTTTTCCGTTATTTAGTGATATGAGGTATCTAATTGTTAGTTCTTCACGTTGATGGTTTTCATCGCATTTTATCTATTTTCTTCTTCTTGCATTAGTTGTGTTGAGGGTGTATATGTAGAACTGTTTTTCAAGTATTGATTACAAACTTCAATATTCAAAATTACCCGTGATGTTGAAAAGGTTCGACTAAGCGAGGTTTCTTTGATTTCCCTGCTTCTAGTTTCTGACCTTTTTAGTTTGAGTAAATGTTGATCCAAATTCTGAAAGAAATAAATGAATTCCAAAATTCTTCAGTAAATCTGAAGAAAGTTTTCTTGCACCTTCATCTACATTTGCAATTTGGAATGTGCTGATAAGAAAAAGGAGGTTTTTTCAGATCTTCGTTTGACGGCCATGATGAGGAAAGGTTGGTGGAACTAAACAATGAACTTACAACAAATGGAAATTCGGCATCAACCAGGAGCAACAGTGGAGATGGCATTCTAAAGGATACTAAAATGATGGCTCGTCATATGCCAACGTGGTTGTCAAATTCCACCCCAGACGAGTTTCTTGTAGGAATTTTTAACTCTAGCTTTTTACTTTATATGGATCACGACATTCTGTTTATCCTTTTTGTTAAGGTGGGTTGGTTTGTATTGAAATGTAGGAAACAATAAAAAAGAGTGATGATTCTCTGAGTGTCAAATATTTGCAAACCATGGTTGAGTGCCTTTTCATGCTTGGAAAAGTTGCAGCTGCTGGTGCTATTATATGGTTTGTTGTCTGCTGGTGCTATTACATGATGAGGAACACTTCGTGTTTAATTATCATTATTCCCAAAAATTTATTTTAAATTTTAAATTAATTAACTATTTTAATTCTTTTTTATTATTGCCTCTCAACTGCAAGCCTAATTCTAATGCTCCTTGCACTTTGTTAATTTTGCATGTTCTATGAATATGTTAAATTACCACTAATCTTAAAAGCTTAAATTAAGGTGCTGAAGAAAGTCTTGCTTTATTGATTTATGTTTTCTAATTGAGGATGGTGCATCAAATTTCTGTTTGAGATATGTCAAAAATGTAAAGCAAGCTGCAGAAAATCTTTGGAAACTATGTTTTGAGACTAGATAGTGTGGATGGTAAAAGGTAGAAACTTTTGCATGGATTTAGGTGTAACTGTTTTGAAGTTTATATTGAAAATTTACAAGTTTGATTTTGCTCCAAACAGCCAAAGATTGCGACCAACGATCCACGAGGTTATAACTTCAAAAATCAAGGCTCGTGTGGATCAAGTAAATTCTTCAATGTCTGGATTTTGTCAGGCTAACCGCACAGCTGCCAATGGACTACATATCATGAAGGAGCAAATGGAAAATTATCAATTTCTGAAACAGAAACGACAGAATGGTACATCATCTATTGGCATGCTGCTGGCTGTAAGCCCTGTTTCGCCAGTGATGGCTCCAGCTGGAAAAGCACAAGCTTCTGCAAAAGAGCTGCTTGGTTCAGTTTTGGACTCCGTTGTTCGGATATTCGGTGAGACATAAAATTCTTCTATTTTTTCTGTTCAATCTTATTATTTGAAATGTGTGATATAATCACACAGAGAATCATGTTATTGTTGGCGAGCTTTTGGAATCAAAATCTGCTAAGCAGGCAGACATGAAGATGTCAAATTCAATGGCTGTGGATGTAAATTGGAACTCGGACTCTGAAGCTTCTCAAGCTACTGGAGGTTATAGTATTGGCTTTGCCTTGACGGTTTTGCAGGTAACCACCAGTTCATAGCATTGAGTATTAACACCTTCGCTCAAATTTATCAGATTTTTTTAACTTGTGAAAAATATATTTCTCAACATGTTTCCATCTTAAAGGGACTTAAAAATTCTTTAACCAAAACATTTCTTTAACTTTGTGTTATAGAGTGAATGTCAACAACTTATTTGTGAGATTCTGCGTGCAACACCTGAAGCAGCGTCAGCAGATGCTGCTATGCAAACTGCTAGACTTGCCAGCAAGGTCCCTTCCAAAGAAAAGAGGTGATTACATTTAGTTTGGCTCTTCGTATGTGTTGCTTCAATTCATAATCTTGACTGAAAGGAGATACTTAACTCAGTTTTGCTCTCCCTT
Organism: Begonia loranthoides; assembly: GCA_022433065.1. Lineage (NCBI taxonomy): Eukaryota > Viridiplantae > Streptophyta > Magnoliopsida > Cucurbitales > Begoniaceae > Begonia > Begonia loranthoides. Next base: position 518,817 of record CM039471.1, read on the forward strand.
TTGCTTCCTGCTTATCAAGGAAGAGCCATAAAGGTAAACAAATGTGCTGGCGGAGCCACCAGAGATGTTCGTGCAATGATATCCGAGATTAATATTTGTCAGGGAGGGAGATGGAAATTGCATTCCTTCTAATTAGAAAAAACCAAAAAGTAGGAAAATTCAAAAATGCTAAATAGAGTGACGTGAAAATACACCATAAATGCTAGTTTTTTCAGTTAAGCAAAGGGCTGCCGACCATTCTCAGCAAGGACCAACAAATCTGAATCCAATTCCACACCTAATCTATAATCTCTTTATGCGTGTTTTTAGTTTTGGTCGTTTAGATTCTTTTTCAACTAATTATATATGACATTTCTACTGTCTTTATTTCTTTTCTGTAATTACATTTCCTTCTCAGTTTTGTTTTGTAGAATGGTATACAGTTATGCTTATTATTCATTGTCACAGGGATGTGGTAGAAGGTGGTCTTACTTTTGCTTTTCGCTTCACAGATGTGAACATGTCTGTTTCTAACCAAGGCAAGTCCAGAGATATCTTTTGAGAAACTAATATTTTTGTTTCTAAAATACATGATTTTTAAAATAGAAAATTGTTTCATTTTGATGGTTATAAATTATCATTTTTCTCCTTATACTCCATTTTCCTTGTACATTCTATGTGTTTCTTATAAAAAAAATATATATTATTTTTCAAGGACGGCTAAAGAATATCCAGTTTGAGGTTCAATGTTTCTTGTTATGGTCAATTCAGTTACATTTTGACAGAAAATTTGATAGGATGGAAATTACCTTGTCTTACACAACTAAAGAATTTATTGTGTTAGATAAATTAGACTTAACCTCTTACAGTTTTTATGTATTTCAAAACTGGAAAGGAAAAGAGGTAAGTAGATATTTTTAATAGTCTCTAATTGGACGCTCAGTCTCAAAATCTAGTTTACGTGAAATTATTATATAGTCAAATTAGTAGTATCTGTGTTTCTGGTTATGATGCCCCATTTATGGTCCTAGCAAAGCAGAGTCTCGAATTGGAGCCTGTGCTTGCCCCTATCTTCTCAACCTTTGAACGAAATACTTATGTTAAGCATGAAATCAGATTTCATGAATGCATTGCAAGCAGCTTTCACCTGATAATTTTTTTTTTCCATTACAAACAAATAATATACCATATTTTTTGGCTGTTAGATCTTTCTTTTTTGATGTACCATATTTCTTTTACAGTGGTTTTGATACATCTAAAGCTTGATATGATACCTTCGAGCTTCAACAGTCTTTGAAATGGGAGCATTTGAAATTGAGATGAGGATCAATGGACCTTGACTTCTTCTTTATGTAGATTTTTTTAGTCTTCTTTAACAATCCTTGCCAATATTTTTCATAATAGGTAGTAATCTCGGCAAATATAACTATGAACCAGATCTTTTTTAGTTTGTGAAGAAGAATTTTTTTGGGGGGAAGCAGTGGTTATTGTGTAATAGTAGTGTTTCCATGTGGAAGTTGTATTCAGAAAAAGAAAGAAATGACTTGATTCAGAATAGCAAGAGACTTTTATTTTGCAATTAATTTTTACTTGCCTATTTTACAGCCGTCATCATCCTTTGAGCAAGCTTTAATGCATAATTTCTTATATAATAACTGTAATAAGATAAATATGATTTTTCCTCAACAGAAATATTTTTTAATGTATTTATTCTCATCGTCTAATACTTCAAATTTTAGTTCTCCATGCTACTGAAAATTTCAATTCATGACTTTTGGTCTTCGTCTATTTAGGTGCCGATTTTATTCGCCAAGGGTGGAGTAAGAGGGGGCCTAATGTATTACAAGAAGGTTATGGATCTGCAGCTGTCTTGCCTGAGCAGGGCATGTATCTCGCTGCATCGATATATAGGCCTGTTCTCCAGGTTTTTTTTACATGTCTGGAGAAAATGGAATTTTGTTTATATTTTCATCAAAAGTACATGGTACAATAAATAGGCTGTGATAATTACAGCCAGGATGGAAATAATTATCGAAGGAATAAAAATCCAAAGAATGAGACAGAATGAATAATCGGAGCAATTATGGGCTAGTACTAGATTAGTAAGTTGATCTGAATATTCAGGAAATATGTCATCCCTATTGTCATCAAACGAAATTTGTACAATAAATAGAATGGATAATTACAGCTAAGAACTAAAGAATTATCTAATAAAATTATGAATTTAAAAGAATGTATGACTAGGGTTACTAATGATGACTTACTAAAATAGGTTGACATCAATATTCAGAAAATGAATTAGCTCATGAATTATGAATTTTTCTTGGAAGGAAAGATTTACTCTTCAGTGTTTCAATAACATGCAAACAATTAAATTGTATTCATTGTCTATGTAGTCTGCTTTTTCTTATGTTTCTATCTTTTCCTGCAGTTTACAGATAAAGTCACTTTAATGCTTCCCAGAAAGTATTTGATGCTGGGGTAAGTTAAAAATATTTGCATTAATGTTTCTGATTTGCTTATGGACAGAAAGTGACTTAATATGAACAGTATCATGTGAATTTTATCAAACTTGAATTTCAAAATCACACAAATTTCTGGCAAATCAGGGGTTGATGCTGAAGTGCTAGCTGGTTATTCACTTGAGTTTGGAAAGTTTTGTCAAGATATCTGTTTGTAATATTATCGTCTCATATTAGTTGTTTTGATGTTGCTTTTGCCACATATTATTCTTTTCATTATTGGTATTATCATAAAACTAGGATTTCTTTAATGGCGTTAAACTTCCATAATTTATTTTATTTGATCAAAGCAAAGATTTTGACTTGGTTGATGGAAATAAAGTATTCACATTGACAATTTTATTTTATTTTCAAACTTTTAAAACTGCAGGAATGATGGATTACTCGCTTTTGTGGAGAATTTTGTGAAAGACCATTTCTTGCCTACCATGTTTGTTGATTACCGAAAAAGTGTTCAGCAAGCCATATCAAGCAAGTTCTCTTAACTATTAAACTGATTCACATCATCTTTTCGATTTGTTGATCTGTTATGTTGAAGTGGCTAGTGTAAGACATCCTATTGAAAAGTGATCGTTGAATGTCTATGTTATTGTTGAATGAAATTTCATAATGCATGTATATTTCAGGTGGTTGGCAGCTCTCTCTGTGGTTGTTTAATGATGGCTATGCACTTTTGATAAATGTTATGGTCAAGTTCTTTGTTACCATTCTATGTAGATCTTATTTTCCTGTAAATTTATAGGTCCTGCTGCATTTCGACCAAGGGCGCATGCTGCTATTTCTTATACTTCATCAGTTGAAAAGGGGCGTCCTGTCTTACAGGGACTATTGGCTATTGATTTTCTAGCCAAGGAGGCAAGTTATACAAACTCTTTTCCTTGGCGATATTCACATTTCTTCACCCATTGAGCTCACAAAAATCATGGGCATGAGTGTGATACATACCCGACTTGGATATCAATATCAAACAGAAAATTACACAATAATGCAGATGTTCAAAATGTCTGCTTGCTCTTCCACAAATGAATTCCCAAATTATCCGACACCTTAAACCCTTACAACTGCTTCCTTAAATAAAGACACCTACGGAAAATCAAAAACTTGAACACAAATATTTAGAAATACTTAGAGACTTTTCTAGAAATACTAATAGACGGTTTAGAAATCCTAAAAGACACTATAATTTAATTTGTCATTTTTGTTTTCCTTGCATAAGTAAAATTTGGAGGTAGTGACGTATCGGAGGGATGGATAACAATATTTTTCAAAATTTCACCCTTCTTTTTAATATAATTTCCTTTCCTATAAATGAGTGGTTGACATTTTTTCTGATTTGTAGTTCTTTCTAAGTTAAAAGTTCTAATTTGGAGTTATTATGTACTCTAGGTTCTTGGGTGGGCTCAAGCAATGCCTAAGTTTGGTGGAGATCTCGTTAAGTATGTGCAGACTTTCCTTGAGCGGACCTTTGAAAGATGTCGTACCTCCTACATGGAGGCAAGAATATTACTTTATTTTCTTCTCTGATTCCTTCTCCTATTCTCTATTATGAAGCATGCTTTTCATCTTTGTATTAAAAAGAGTATTTCTTTTATATTATTGTTTCTTCCTTCCTCATGTTTTTTTACCTTGGAATCCTTGCATTCCCTTGTTCTCTGTCGACAAGACCAAATGTCTAGTTGAAACCATATTATGCACTATATTATTTGTCTGAGTCAAATCTTTGTTTACCTAATTCGAAGCCAGTAGGCTCTCTGCCTAATTGCACCTCCTCCCTCCTTTAAGGAAGATGGAGGTTAGGTTTTTTGGTTAAGTTCAAACTACATTTATATGATTTACTGTGGCTAGACTAATGCATGTCTGTCGCAGACGGAGCCAGATGTCGTTTAGTCACTTTTCAGACTTTAGTTCTTTCCAACTTTGAGAAGATGCTGTTGATATAGATTTGTATTACTCTTGTCTTAGGGATACTGAATTGTCCTCCTTTTTTGTTTTTGTAAAATTTCAGCCTTTTATGTACCACGCATTTTCTGAAAACAATTTAAAAGAAAATGAATGAAACTGTTTGTAATATTAGAAATTCTAATATCTTAATCAGCTGATAAAAAAGAAAATTAAAAATAGTTATCAGTGACATTGGCAAAAGACCCAGAAGAGCGAAAATTTTTAGGTTAAGTTCATAGCTCATCCGAAAATTTTCATAGTTTACAAGAACAGGGTATGTAGAAAAGTAAATGTTTATCATTTGATTTCTGATACCTTCCACTTTTAACAAAAATTTGATATTTATCCAGGCAGTTCTGGAAAAGCAGTGTTACATGCTTCTTGGGAGGCATGATATTGAGAAACTGATGCGTCTTGATCCGGCCAGTGCATATCTGTCAAGCCAAATTGATCAACTGAACATGGAAAATAGTGTTTCTGATGCAGAAACAGTTGAAGTTGAAATGGAACTCTGCGAATTGTTATTGAGTTTACAGCCTATAAAGCAGGTCTGCGTTTAGAAACCTGTAATTGAATTTATAGTTTACTTGAATTGTGTGTTGTTGTTCCTTCTCCTCTCTTATCATCATATTATAAAACATTTTAACCTCTGTAAATGGACAACCTTAATACATTTTCTTCAAAGATCCTCAGGAGAAAAAATTAAAATCAATCTGATTATCTTTGTTTACTGCTACTTGTGTTACAGGAGAATCTGATTCGTGATGATAACAAACTGATTTTGCTGGCATCACTCAGTGATTCATTGGAGTATGTTGCAGACTCAATCGAGAAGTAAGTTTCTTCAGTTCTTCATGCGTTTGGAGAGTAGCCTTTTATGAAGTTGTAATGATGCAAAAATAAATGATCTTAAAAATTAAGTTGCTAAATTTAGAAAGACCAACACAATGGCTCTATGTTTCAAATCCTTGAATATTCCTGCACTAGCGGGTGGATACTTATCCTTCCTTGTATTCTCATATAGAAGCTGTTTCTTTCTATTGTTTAAGGGGATATGATGGCTTGAACTAGAAAACACATGGAGGACTAACGATAAACTTTCTCAAGTCTGTCTACTGCCTAGTTTCAACCGCTTAGCGACACACTTATGTTCATCAACTTTTTCTTTTTGGAAATTGTGTATGAGCCAAATAAATTTTTTGCTTCTTATATGCTCACCAGTAAACTATATATTCTCTTTTATTCTGAAAAGAGAATACAGAAAGGTTTTAGTCTTTTGAGTTGACTGCAGTAACTTGAATGGATTGTTTCATCCATATAGGCTTGCACAAACATCTTTAAAAGCTTCAAATCAAACAGAAGAAGGTGACAAGAGAGGTCTTACTCAAGCCGGTGTTGCAACTACTAAGGATCTTGTATCCTTCGCTGATGAGTATAAGAAACTGGCTGTTGACTGTCTAAAAGTCCTACGCATAGAGATGCAGCTTGAGGCAATTTTCCATTTGCAGGTTAGTGAAACACAAATTGCCCCGTATTTGTTGAACCTTTTATAATACTTCACTTTGTAAAATATCGCTGATTTTAATAACATCAACATGAGTGTAATATTTTAAACAGGAAATGACGAATAGGGAGTACATGGAGGATCAAGATGCCGAAGAGCCAGACGACTTCATTATATCACTCACTGCAATGGTGAATATTCTGATCTAGTTGCCTTTGTGCTCCAAAAACATTTAGTTTGGATTTTTTTCTAACGAGGAATTCCTTTCCTTCTTGAGTGTGTCAACCCATGCCTAATATTCCATTGAGATAAAGTCTCACGTATACTTGTGAACCTATAGATAACACGGAGGGACGAGGAAATGGCGCCTTTCGTCTCAGGAATAAAGCGAAATTACATATTTGGTGGAATTTTTGGTATTGCTGCAAATGCATCCATTAAGGTGTGCATTTCTCTATTAAATAATATCCTTTAATACTTCCTTTTGCCAATTGTTTGTTTCTATTTTAGGTCTTTTTTTATATTTTTGTTTTTCCAAACCCTTTATAATTTTATTCCATACCCTAGTTTCTGCTAACCTTTTCAATTCTAACAAGAAATCTCAAATTCATGGTTAGGCCTTGGCTGCCATGAAATCTATCAATCTTTTTGGGGTTCAGCAGATTTGTCGGAATTCAATTGCTTTGGAACAGGTGATTTTTCCATTGACAGTCTTACGCGCGAAACCTTAAAATCAATATGATCGGAAGAATAAAAGCTAAGAGAACACGACAATTGATACACTTTTAAGTGAGGGTGATGTGATAATATAAGATTGATTTGATTCTTGACCTTTGTTTTTTTTAGTTTGTTTATCAACTATATTACGTCTATTATGATGTGTTTACCTCTTAGCATTATCATTCAAAATATTCTTTTGATACGCTACAGGCACTGGCGGCTATCCCTTCAATTAACAGCGATGCAGTGCAACAAAGATTTGATCGTGTTCGTACTTATTATGAACTGTTGAACATGCCCTTTGAGGCAAGTTTCCATAATTTATGCAACAGAAGATTCTTTCTGCCAATTGTGCTCCCTTCCTTTGTAGAATAATGATCGTCTTTCTCTATGCAGGCCTTACTTGCGTTCATTATGGAGCATGAGCATTTGTTCACAGTGGCCGAGTGAGTTTATACCATCTTATCAACTGAATTAATTTAGTGAGAGAGGGAGAGATAAAAATCAATGAGAAACAAATATTCAAAAATGGTACCATTTTTTTCTGCAGGTACAGTAATCTACTCAAAGTCCAGGTTCCTGGAAGAGAAGTCCCTGGCGAAGCGCAAGACCGTCTTTCTGAGATTTTATCCCATTAATTTCTTCAATTACTCAGACCCATGGATGTTTTTCATGTCCCAAATGACCAAGAGTTTTGATTTTGTGCATCAATTCCACCCACGCTCATGAAGAGTTTGTGTTATGTAAGTGAAAGGCCGGAGCTGCAGCTGCTATTTCGGCAAATGCAGGTGCTAATCTTGCTGAGGTAATTATTATGTGTCCGAAGTTGTCTTAATATTGTTAGGACCCGGGAGTCGTCTTGTACATTCATCGGGGTATCAATTAAAATGGAGTCCGTTGATAAATACCCAATTACCATTTTTTATGACTTCTTAAAAAGAATAATATTTTTATTTTTGTGTTATAATCAAAATTCCTCACGAGGACAGAGATATGGAAGCGTTGAAGTAACAAGGAAGCCAGGATATACAGAGTACAGAAACTGCAAAATTGTCGTTTGCATGTGGTACTCAATTAATTCCATCCAATAATGTGGTACTTTATTATTGAACAGATATAATAATAATATAAATACAAATTTAGATTTTTATCAGAACAAATAAAGATTAAGGGTCCCGTGATATTAACTATGGGATTAAAGCTCTGGTAAATAACTCTTAAACTCTACCATCTCAATCGCATACACAAAATATAAATTATTCTGTGCATTGCAAATATTGAGTATCACGAACAAAAATCAATAATGTTCCCATTATTTACAATCTTCATCCCATGATCAACAAATTCCACGGAGCTTCTCGATAGAGGGCTGTGATGCAAAGCGCGAATCACAATCAGCCTAATTTCTGTTCTTGCCCAAGGTAAGGAAACCAACAATGGATGGCTCCGTTCCCAAGTCCGACGAGCCTGGCAAGGATATGATACTTTTTGTTGGCAAGACTGAAAGATGGTAAGAGGCTTGGAGATTAGAACTCCCAAGTGTTACAACCAACATCCTTAGTTCCTCCAATTCAATGTCTTGAGATCACTATGTCTTAGTTCAATGTGCTTCCCAAGCCTGCATATAAGGCGAGCATTTCGATAAAACACAAACACTTACCGATTTAACTGACTCGGAGATAGAACGGGAAAATATGCAGGCACACACAGACTTTGAAAAAAGAGGCTGCTAATATTTATTTTTGACAATTTTTTTTTTTTCGGTTCTGGCCTCTAACATGGAAGAACTCCATTGACTGAGATTTTTCCAAGATAATTATGCAAAGAGAGGATAACAAGTGATCATACAAAATTTCAGAATTTCATTGCAAAGAGCAATTACCCCAAATCTGATGGGAGTCTATAGCCACCTATTCGCACACGTTTCAAAGAGTGCATCTGAAGCAACAATAAAAGAATATTAGCGAACCAAAAAGAGAGAGCCTGCATTTAAGTGAAAATATGAGAATAAGGGCGACCAAAAGCTACTTATAAAAAGTGGAATTCCACACAATGTATACATTCTCAGTACTCCATCCCTTCAACATGTCAGGAAAGGAATCTTCTTTCACCTCAATTTCAAACTAGATTCTAAAACACAATTTTCAACATCCTAACTCACCGAGCAATTATTAATGCAATAAGTTGAAAGCCAAAACAGCAGCTGATGATTATAATAAATAGCCACTAACCTCAAGACCAGCATTTTTTACGAGTTCTCGAACTTCATGATTCCTCCCTTCATGAACCTTCGCAAGCAAATGAAAATTAGCAATCAAAAGTCTTGGGGACAACCACCATTCCTCTTTTTTTAACTTTACCAGTTGGAAAAATTTGCATCTACTTTTAACTTTGTCGCATGACTTATGATCACTTCTATGTGCGAGTCAGGAAATATTATTATCATCCACGAATTGCATGAAGAAGGAAAAGCTTGCACGTTTAAACTGGAGGGTGTTAATTAATTATTCTCCACAAATACTAGATTATGTTGAGAGAGCCACTAAAACAGATCGAATTGAAAAAAAACTCGTGAAGAAGGTATCTCAAACTCGAGATTATTCATACCACAATACGCAGGCGAGGTCTTGATATATCTGGCTGACGGGGCAATAACTCCACAGAATCTGGAACGCATTGGATGCCATCAATGAAAGTTCCCTCACTAATGGCTACTAAGTGGCGCTTACTAACATCACCATCTATTGTTGCAATGTACCTACAATTCAAAATTTTACAGGGATGCTTCTTCAGTTTTCAACAGATACATGTCAATTACCAAAAAATATTAAGCACATTACATAAGGAATAGAAACTAGGCAAAAATTTATTGTTATGCATTTAGCATGAACACTATTGCACATCTGGGCACAAAGGTGAATACATATTTTCATATGAATAGAACTGTAGGGATTCATGACATTGAACTGGACCTGCACTAATTTCACCTAAGCCAATGTGTAAGTGCTGCACAGCTCGTGAATAGTTCTTTGAAAGTGAAAAATAGATTTATAATTCACATGCCACTAAAAGATACTTATAAATCATTCTTCCAATTGACGTCCCACTGAATGAGAAAAACTTCACTTACTCTTTCGAAAAGTTAGAAGAGGGATGTGAAAGACTTTGAGCAAAATCTCCTGATAAAGCATAGAATTATAAATGGTTTTAGCATTAGACACTGTGAAATAAGTCGTAAACCATATGAAAAGAAAACATACCAAAGTGGAAATAGTCTTACCATCATTAGTGACAATAATCAATCCAGTAGTGGCAACATCAAGACGGCCAACAGTAAATAGCCGAGGCTTGGGTTTTCCTTGGTTTATTTTATCCTGGGAACGAAAAGACACATATAGGAAATTTTCAACTAATAATAAATAGGTTCAGTAAATGATAATGACATGTAAAATGTCTAATGATTGTCATCAACTAGAAGGAAAAGCCTCCAAGGCAGTAATATTTTTTAGAATATTTCGTTAATTGTTTCTTAAATTGAAGGATATTAAGAATAATAACATAATTTGTCAAGGAGAATTCACACACCCAACTCTTCAGATAATCATCGAACAAAGACATTACAGACTTGGATTCTTTCTCCCCAGATGAACATATGTATCTGTCATAAATAACTTTAGTAAATACCAAAGAGGAATATCAAAAATGGGTTGAAAGGTCAAAATAATACAAGAAGTCAGCAGTTGACAAAATGGAATTAAGTATTAAGTAACAGCCACAGACCCTTTTGGCTTGTTCAAGGCAAGGTACACCTTTGGGGGCAGTTTCTTTGGAAGGCGATTTCCATTGACATAGATAACATCCCTAGCAGGATCAACCCGAGTCTGCAAAATATATATATATATATACATATTAACAATGCAGCAGAAAATAATTCCCCCAAGAAATATAAAACTCGAAGCTTACCTGAGGAGTATTGCAGACAGAACCATTAACAGTCACTTTGCCATCAAATATGAGCTCTTCGCTGCTTCGTCTTGATGCGACTATTGAATAATTTGTGAAAAGTAACAAAAATCAGGCTCAGTATTGTGCATAGCAATAATTAAAAAATGTACATTTAATGCGTAAATAATAAAATCATAAATGGTAAACGTTATTACCTCCGGCAGCAGCGAGAACCTTACTGAGACGCTGGGAGGATTCTCTGAAATTCTCGTTGTAGAACCGGCGAGCGGCCTTAGAGAGCTTGGGCTGGACTGCACTCTTACTGGTGCTGTCCTTTTTCTTTTTAGGTTTGGCTTCAGATTCGGCCACTGCATAGAGGTAACTAGCTGGAGGTTGAGACTGGAGTGTGAGATTGCCATCCTCACCGCGGACAATCCATGGGATGAAGAGCTGGCGACCGGTGCTCGCGTCGATAAATTGGTCAAGTGGAGAAACTCCGGATTCTGTTTTGGGCTTGGGCGTCGGGGGAGCGAAGGAGATGTCGAATTCAAAAGAAGACGAGGAAGAAGAAGAAGAAGAGATGGAACAGGTGAAACGAGGGAGCGGGGAGCGAAGAGGCCTGAGTAGAAGAAAAGGTTTGGATAAGAACGTAAGGGATGAAGACGCCATTAGAGCCGGCGATGTTACTGAAAACATACTTTGGAAAGACGCGAAGACGGGAATGATTTTGTGCATCTTTTCTCCAAAGATAATATCCAGAGCAATCATTCATACTCCATACTTTTGCTCTCTAATTTTAGTTTAATTCATTTTCCTGCTAATTATCTATTGTTTAGCTAGTTTATATCAGGGGGTTAATAGTTAACTACGCTATAATTTTTAATAACAAATAAAATACAAAAAATAAACAAGATAAATATCACCATTAATTTGAGAAAAATGACTCAACTTTATCGTTTCAGAGAATTCGTAGTAAAAAAGAACTAGTATTCATGAGAAAAACTACAATAACTCTGATTTTAAAGACTTTTAGTAGAAAAGAATTAATACCCATAAAATTTGAGAACATATATTCAAAAGAAAATCATATTTTTAAAAGAAAAAATAAAAAGTCAAGGATTCACTTTCCACGTAAGAAATAGTGAAAAATTAAAAGTAAATTCAAAGTTATGAAAGAAATAATTTATAAAATAGAGGTCAAATAATGTATCTCTGTGTAAACTCAATTCCAAACAAGGGGATTAAGTTATGTTAAAGAAACAAACCAGCCACATTCCCAGTTGGGATCGGTAAACATAGCCAGCAACCGGCAATTCTACAATCTTGCTCTTTTTCTGAGAGAGAGCTTCAGTTGTGGGAGTGGTAACGCTGTTGATTTTGCGTGTAAAGTGTATTGTGTGTTAGAGAGATGACAGCAAAATGATGAGCAATATGCAGGAGAATTGAGGTTCCACAAATGGAAGTACAGCAAGCTCAAGAAAACTCCAGCTCTTTTAAGTTTACAGGCCTGACATAGATAAAACAACAAACACATTAGCATTATAAAGAAGGCAAAAGAATTAAAAAAAATGAAGCTGAAAATACTCCTCACTATTTGTGTTTCCCATCATCAAACTGAGCATTTTTGGAGGACTTGAATGTCTCCAAGAAGTTTTTGGCCTTCTCCAACTCTTCCTTTTGCCTCGATTTGCCCCACTTATGCTCAGATGCTAATATTTGAATGATCCGGGGTAGTGCTCGCCTGGCAGCATTCGTATCGAGAAAAGCAAGTCGGGATCTTCTAGCGATGAAGTCGACTGCAGATTCACAATATTCATGACGAGCACAGTAAGCAACCTCTGCCTCTAGAAAAGGGTAACCATGCGCCAGCCGCTTCCCCAAGCTTTCATTCTGCACAAAAATATTAATATTGTTGATTGACTAGCAACAAACACAATCCACAGAAGCATTTTATTCACCGTCGGGGTAAAGGGTAGATTTATATGCCAAAGCTACAGAGACTCTTCTCATTTATTATTAGTAAAGCTATGGGGGCCAAATCCATAGCCCCCCCGTCAAAGGCGCTGTACTTTGCTCCATTTTGAAGTATATACAAAATTTTTACTCTAATCAAACAAAAATGGTAACACTTCATAAGAAGAAAAGGAGCTAGAGAGCTGCCTTTTATCTTGATTTCCTTTAAGAATAAAGAATAAAGAATATAATCTTACACTACAGCACGCCCTCGGCCCCAAATTCTAACAAAATCTTACTTTGTGGAAGAAAAACAATCAGGGTATCGTAATGCAATGCATGAAAGGGTAATAAAAGTGAAAACTATGTAGCATGTGAAACATTGCAGCACCAAATGGAAATTAGATAAGAATGGCCAACCTGGGCTATGGCAGCCACCCTTTCAGCCATAGCACCATAAGCATGAGACAAATGTTTGGCTGCAGCAGTGTCCATTACTCCAGGGACGACTTTACCACTATAACTTTTTTTCATACGCACATACTGTTGAGCAAGAACAGTAAAATATGCAGGCTCCCAACCATCTCCACCGATTAGCCGCAGCTTGTAGGTCATACAATCGTTTGCTGGGCTCAGCTTACCAGATTTTATAGCAGCATTCACTGCATCTTCTGCCATGCTGAAATAGGTTTATTTCTGATAAGTACAAACGAGACATGGCAGAAAAAGATCAAGCATGAAAAAACATAATAGGAAATAGAGTACTTAGTCTATATGGTAGAAAAATTAAGCTTATTATTAAATCTACTACAAGAACACTGGATTTTTCTTATTCGGAGAGACTCTTATATGTTTGCTTAGCCTCAACTGCGAGTGAATAACATATATAAAATAAGCAATATATGTAAAATACCAGGACAGCCAATTAATATTACCTACGATAAGTAGTCCACTTTCCACCAGTGATTGTGACTAAGCCAGGGTAATCTTCACACACAACATGATCTCTAGAGATGCTCTCTGTATTTTTTGCAGACGGATCCATTGCTAATGGTCGAATACCACTCCAGGCAGATAGAACATCTGTACGTCTTACCTAAATATCCAGGGCGTTACTATAGTCTCCATAAATAAACACGGCAATTTAAAAAGAAAAATTCTTACATCTACAATGAATCACTTTAGCCTAGACACTCAAATACCTTTTGATCTAGAAAAGATCAAGAAAAAACTACTAAACGAACATGAAGTTCATATTAACAAAGAGAAAACACCCAACAAAGGCAATAATCATAACTAGCATAGAGATTTATCGCTAACATAAACATGTCTTTTGACTAATACTGTCATCAAAAAGTCAAATTTATAACAAAAGCCAATTATTTCTAAGAACCTAAAACAAAAGTCATGCAAGGAGTCAAGTTGAGGCAGCCTATGGTAGTTAACATCAAAAGTTATGTACCTTCACTTTTAGATAATCAGAGATGGCATCCAATATAAACTCAATCTCATCTTCATGTGGTTCCGGAAGTGCCGTAATAGGGGTATTGGAATCTGTGGTACCAGCAATTGTTCGCCCCAACCATGGCAACATAAAAATAACACGGCCATCCTTAGTTTTAGGAACAATAAGACCCATTCCCTCCGGTGAATAATAATCAGGCAGAACAATATGTACCCCACTGCTGGGGCAGATAATGGGTCTCACATCTTTGTCAGCCATCTTTCTTACAGAGTCACAAAATGGCCCAGCAGCATTGACAACAACTTTTGCATATGTATCAAACTCCTTTCCTGGTACAATTCCATGAATATTGAGGGCCAGAAAAGACAACAATGGAGCAGTTACCAATATTGTATTACATTGTTTGTCTGTTATAACGCTCCACATTCTTTATTGTTGGCATAATTTTCACAAAATATTCAATGTCAAATTTTTATCTTAGAACAGACAATAATGGAGCAGCTAGCAGCATTGTATTACATGGTTTATGTAGGTTATAAAGGTTTCACATTCTTTATGGTTGTGTAATTTCAATAAAATATACAATGTCAAGTTTTGATCTTAATATCAAAATCAAAATTTCCATCCTTTACAAACCTATATCTTCTAATCCATGATCAAAATAGAGCAAGCTCAATAAAAAAATTTCATTATAAAGGGTCGTTCATTACGTGGACATCCTCACGTTCAAATTTAAGATAAAATTAATGGAACACCGTCAACCCTGTAGAAATTCAATACAATTTGGTACTTGAAGACATTACCTTAGAATTTATAATTTCATACTTCAAGTGTTTAAACCACATTGCCAAGAAAGTTTCAGTTTTTGAAATGGGTTTATGCTATGATAATTGGTCTTCACGACATAAAAAAGTAAAAAACTCTGGTTCATATTACCTGATATATTGTCTCTGATGCGTGCACCAATAATTCTATCACTGACCTCATCCTTCAAAAAGGATATTACTTCAGCATGGTTAAGAACTGCTGCCCCTGCCAATGCGGCAGTACATGCCAACCCTACATTGACCCGTGAGTCATTCATCTGGCCATCATAATACACCACAGTACCTTTCAAGCTCCTATCTTTTCCCTTCCTTGCAAGGGTAGGGAAGAGCTCCACAGATTCTTGAGCAGAATAGTATCTAGATAAGTGTAAAAGTCTTGGTCCTGCGACCACATCGTACATTTTTAGGCCCATCCAATAATACAGAACCTCAAACCAGTCAAAACATGGTGTCATGCATGGCAAAGCTTGGCATAGGTGTGGTGCGTTCTCGATGACCTGTTTACGCTCCTCGAGAGCATGGAAAACCAGTTTCAGCTGCCCGTAGTCCAAATTAAAAACTGCTTTCTCTAAATACCTCACACCTGAAAAATAAAGTCATTTAGCATGAATTCATGGTAAACAGAATCATATCAGAGATTTAAATTTTCATATTCAGATATATCTCAATGAAATAAATCATATTGGAGATGATTTAAAAGAGGAATAATTTTATATATCCTTCATCAAATTTTATGGAGGAATTCATATCAACGATTTAGCAGAAGGCAATAAAAAGAATTTGATATAAAATAAAAACACTAAATTGAGCTCAATGCCTACCTCCATGAATGAGCTTGGTGGACCGCGAGGATGTACCAGAAGAGAAATCGTCACGCTCAACGAGCCCCACACGAAGCCCTCTGGTGACAGCGTCTAAGGCGACACCACATCCGGTAGCTCCGCCTCCAACAACAAGAATGTCAAGAGGATTGACGGAGCTGGCGCCGATCAGAGCAGATTCCTGGACTTCTCTGGAAGGAACAACGGCATTAAGGTCACTGATTTTCCGCCTGTACGTTTCAAGAGCGTGCCCTCCACTTTCACGATCATTAGACGACGCGGAGGGTTGGATCAGAATTGCACCTCCGGCTGCGGTGGCGATGACGGCGGTACCGAGCCTTCTCAGGCGCGTGGCGGTGGCCATCATGGGTAAACCGTGGGGCGCCTACTGCACCGAAACCGAAGGAGAATGGGATTCTCTTATGGCAACTTTGCGTTGAAAAACGTACCAAAGGATTTCTAATACTTGTAATTACCTAGTTACCACTGTCAGGTCCTTTTATTACCCAAAATGCCCTCATTACTTACGTATGGTTTTTAATGTATGAAGGCTCACCGCTGGCGCAGCATTCTTGTGATCTATCCACTTCCCTTTGTTTTTAACTAAGATGGTTAATAATAGGCCATGAGCTGTCAAATTTAATTCCTATTACCATATATTACTTATTTATTATTTATTCTTGGTTTGACACTCTCTAATACAATTACTATATTGTGTAATTAATGTACTTGTCAATGTGCTCTTCAATTCCTCAAAGTATTCTTGACATTTGTCATTCCATTCGAATCATTCATCTTTCCTGGTTAACTGAGTTAACGACACAACTAATGAAGAAAATTCCTTCAACAAATCATCGATCGTAACCAGCAAGACAAAGAAAACTGCATATCTCATACGGAGGTTGTCACTTCACAACAAACTATATATCAATTGAACTTCTTTCACACAAAACTACGTGCCATAAGAACTTATTTTACATAAATATCTTACGATGAGAGTTTAAACTTGGAAATTTTGCCTTTAAAACCGCCTTGAATGAGTTCTATTAAGAAAAAAAGAATTAATTGGGGTCAGATGGAGAATTTGAAAAAGTTGGTCTACAAATAAGTCAAATGTTCATTTTCGTTACTGATGATTCTTTAACGAGATAAACGAGTTGGTTTTGTTTAACGACTTATTCAAGTCTAGCAACGGTCGAATTCTCAAGCTCAAATCTTGAGCTCCACTTAACTCGATTGGTCAATTTAACCGCGTAAATTGAGTTTACACGTCATTTTTAAATATATAAATGGAAAGGGAGGAGAAATAAATCCCAATCAAGCAACAAGTTGACATGTCGTTGTGTGTTTACGGCACGTCGGAGCACCACGAATTTAGGCTCGTTAACACTACACTCGTGATCTGGGGGATACGAGTTTCGGTACAGAGCGGAAAAGAAGAGGAGTTTTTCTCCTTTTCCTTCTTCAATGGCTCAGATACCTAATTTAGACAATGCACCTCTGCATTTAACTTCCATCAGGTGCTTGTCTCAGTTTTTTCGCTATTCATTTTAGTTTTAGTTTTAACTTCATTTGTTTCCTTCCTTTTCAGAGAACAATCTCAAAAGGAGCTTCTTAACATCCTCAAGAATGTAATTTCTTGTCTTCCTGAAGAGATTCAATTCGTTTAACCTATCTGTGTCATCATTTACATTTTTTTTATTTATTCACATCTCACGTTTGGCTGCCGAGAAATATGATTCTGAGTTTTCACGTAAATCTAGCTTCCATTAGATGATTAAATTTATCTTTCTTAGATGAACTACTCGTTTGATCGGCTTGCTGAGCTGAGTTCTTCATCGCGGGAGACATCATTAAACTTTGATTTGTTTTGTTCTATCGAGAAAAAGTACATCTAAACGTTAAAATTTTAGCTTCCATTTAGTTTTTAACACTTCTCACGATTGAATAATTTCGGTCACTAATGTCGTGAACTTGATTTTGGATATTGCAGATTCGAGGTAAAAAATGCTTGGTCATTGATCCGAAGCTTGGAGGTTCTTTGTCACTGATAATTCAAACGTCACTTCTTAAGGCAATTATTTCTGGCTACTTGTACTTCATTTATTGTCTCAATAGAAACATATTGGTAAAGAATTTTGTATGATTGTGTTTTTTGCTCCATTATTTTGAGTTAGTGCTTCTGTTCCAGAGAATAGTTTAGGATATGATTGTGAGGAGTCATTTAAGGTTTCCTTTCTTAATGCAACTTACTCTTGTTTTGAAAAAAAATATCTAGTCGTGCATTCAAGTTCTTGCAAATGCAACCAAGGTAAAACAATGAGCTTCTTTGACAGAAATTTCACTTGTTACACTTGCTTTCTTGTTCTAAAGATTATTGTTACTTACAGGAACATGGAGTTGAACTTCGACATCTTTCATCTGATGCTATTCAAACTGAATGTACCAAAGTTATTTACCTTGTCCGCTCTCAGCTTCAGTATATGAGATTTATAAGTTCACAAGTTCATGATGACATATCAAAAGGTTTCCAAAGAGATTACTATGTTTATTTTGTCCCTCGCCGTACAGTTGTCTGTGAGAAGGTAAGATTTAACTAAAATCATTCCATTTTTCTGCAACATGTTTTAATTTAATGATGCTAGAAATAATATAACAATATGTTTCACAGATCCTGGAGGAGGAAAAAGTTCACCAGCTGATCACCATAGGGGAATATCCATTATACATAATTCCACTTGATGAAGATATTTTATCATTTGAACTTGATGTTGCTTACGGAGTATGCAAGATTTTACCCAAAAAAACATAGGAAGTCAATTTTACGTTTTATTCTTTTCTTAGTTTTTCCTTTCCTTTTCTTTGTAGGAATGCCAAGTCGATGGTGTTACAAGCTCACTTTGGCATATTGCAAAAGCCATTCACAAGCTTGAGGTTTTCTATTTTGACATCAAATCTGTTTCATTTTGTAAAGATGACAATATTTTCTGATCTGAATGTAAAGATAAAGCAAAAAGAAACTAATTTTTTCTGGAACACTATGATTTAATCTATCTTCTTAATTATGCCACTTGATTTTGTTCATATAATCCTCACAATTACATGGCATCCTTTTTTTCTTTCACATAGATGTCATACATTGATCTAAAAGTTAAATAGTATTGCAGTCTACATTTGGGGTTATACCTAATGTGAGAGCGAAAGGAAAAGCTTCAGTACGTGTTGCTGATATTTTGAATAACATGCAGGCGGAGGACCCTGTTAACTCATCTGATGTAAACGACTGTGTTTATTTGTATTAGATCTTTAATTTACTTATTTTTATATATAATCCTGGTTTCTTCTTGCAATTTTTGTTTAGTTATTTTTATTACATGATGTTTCTTTTTTCAATTCAGATGATTGTGCCAGAGATAAATACACTTATCATTTTGGATAGGGAGGTAAACCATAAATTTTCCAGCTTATTACTTACATTCATGCTTGTTACTTTTTATAACGCCAGGCTAAAATGATTTGCTAACTTCATTCAAATTTACTAAGAAGCACAGTTTATTTTAAAGTGAAAATATTCATACCATCAAATAACATTAAAATGGAAGATGTCTTCTTCATTAGGTTGGTATATAACGTTCTTGAAGGATCACCTAAAGTTATTTGAGAAAGTAGTGCATAAAGATTGAATTATAATAGAAAGTTATTGATGATCTCCTAGTAGAAAGGTGTTTAGGTACTAAGCCTCCACTTAGTGCGGCATTTTCTCCTTGAAAGCTTTAAGAGGTTCTATTTTGTTATTGAGAAGCCTCAAGAGAATGGTTTTTCATTCCATAATCATTTTGTTATGTACTTGAATGAGGAAAATGTCAATAGTCTTCTATTGTTACACTTCCCTGTTGCTTAGGATCTATGGACGTAGGTCTGGGGATGGCTTGGACTCTTTTGGTCTATGTGAAAGTTAATGAAGAATGTGGTGGCTGAATGGGGGAGATGGGATGGTTCCTCAATGGGATTTTAAAATGATGCCTCGATGTCTTTTTATTAGATGTCAATAACTTATAATTTTGTTTTTCTAACTTCATAGGTGCATATATTGCTTTTTGTGATTTAAATAGTCTTGGCCTTGCTTATAGAGATTATATTTCCTCAGGTGGATATGGTGACGCCTATGTGTTCCCAGTTGACATACGAAGGGCTGCTTGATGAGGTTAGCCAATGAGGATAAGGAACATAAATTGAACCAGTGTGCTTTGTATCTTATTGAGTTTTTCTGACATATACTAAAATTTAGGTTTATCAAATTTATCATAATTTTTTCCATTCCTCATATGGATGACTTTGTTAAATTATATATATGGCTATTCTTACCATGATATGGTGGTTAAAAGAGAAGTTTCTTGCCAATGCAGCTCCTGCATGTTAATAATGGTGCAGTGGAGCTTGATTCGTCGATTATGGGTGTTCAGCAAGATGGCAAAAAAATTAAAGTTCCTCTTAATTCAAGGTAAGTTAGTGGTTTGTTTTGATATATAATTGTCCAACTCAGAAAGCATTACTTATTAAAAATCGGCAGTTCTTTAATCCTTCATTTTATTTTATTTATCTGTGTGGAAATAAGTTCAGCAGTTATTGGGTACCATGAAAAAGTGTATTCCATTGAGATGAAGTTTCATTTCATTACAAGATATTATCAGCGACAGATTAAAAAAAGATCTTATTGGGTTGGGATATTAAACTCATCCTTATGGGTTTTGTTGATTGGAAAATTTTTGACAATTTATAATAATGATGAAAATTTCAAGAATTCCCAACTCCAAATTTTTTTTTCTGCTGTCAAAATAGAATGCATGCTGGTGAATGTTATTGTGGGTCATTTTTTTGTGTATTTTGATCTTTATTAGCTTGTAGCTTTATCTTGTAACAAAATCATCGTAAGTGTAATCTTCATTGAAAGAATCTCTCTCTCTCTCAATTTTCAAATTATTACTATCAATTGAAATGAAAAGAAGTTGAGAGATGAAAAAGTCTAATGTGAATGAAAATCTTTGTTTCTGACCACAGAAAGCAGGATTGGCTACAAATGTTAAATATTACCTTATTAGACTGGTGTTTTAAACTTTCTCATATTGTTATATATAGCATGTTAATTTTCCTTTCATTGTTTCAATTTTAGTGACAAACTGTTTAAGGAGATAAGGGATCTGAACTTTGAAGTGGTTGTCCAGGTTGATCAATATTTACTATTTTCTAAATTTTTTTCATTTTTCCCAGATGAAATATTGCTTCCTTTTACTTGACGTTCCAATTCTTAATCTCCATCTTCAGTGTGGTTGCAGATTCTAAGACAAAAGGCAACATCCATGAAGCAGGATTACACAGACATGACGACAACTGTAAGTGGCTAATTCATATTCAATGCTCATGTCACTTGAATGTTTCAAATGCTTTTCGTGTTCATTATTAATCACGGAACTTCCATGCAAGCGAATTTAATGTTGCACAAATATACCCGTTATAAAGTTGTCCTATCATATAATTATCTTATTTCTCCAATATGTTTAATGAAACAGAAAGCAATGACTCATTTTTATTAAACAGGGAAGTAATTAATCAAACAGTCTCTAATCAAGTAATATTTGTAAATGCAGACGCAGTCAGTTTCTGAACTGAAAGATTTTGTCAAAAAACTTAACTCTTTACCAGAAATGACAGTAAGTATTGTCATATTTTTGTCAGCTTCTTTCTTATAAATATCGAGAGAATACTGATAATGATATCTACTATGTTCACTCTGCTAATTATTGCTTCTAGAGACACATAAATCTTGCTCAACATTTGTCAACTTTTACATCCAAACCATCATTTCTTGGGCAACTAGACATGGAACACACTATTATCGAGGCTCAAGCTTATGACACGTGAGCTTATCTACTTTTCCAACTGTTTTCTGAGAACTTGATGAGGTTTTTAATGTTTCTTTTGTTATTAGTAAATCATAAAATATATCGTCACATGCTAGTATTGTGAACAAGAATACTTAGCTTGTGATTGATAATCACATAAATAAATCAAATTCTATTTTTTCATTTGTTTATAGTTCAATGATTTCCTTGACCTTCTGTGGTTTTATTTACATGACATACATATATTTAAGTGCTTATATTCCATACTTTCTGTCATTTATTGTCATTTTTTAAAAATAAAAGAGAATTTTGTTTATACAAAAAAAAAGACCATAAGAAATTTTCCTAGACGGAAAGAAGATCCAATGTAGTAATTACTATGTCTTTTCAATTTGAATTAATGATGGAAAGGACAAATCCTAACTTTGTCCCAAAAGGCTGTCAGGATTTGCCCCGAAAGAACTTTTACAGCAATCTAGCCAAAAAACCCTAAAGCGCAAATCATCTCAATTCACAAAATTCATAATTTGCATTTATAATTGTGTAAATGAATTATATCAGACAAACAACAAGGTAATATGATGAAATTTGTGTCAGAAAACAGCTATTGCACAAAAATATTTTTTGTTTTTCTTGTTACCTGTGCAGTATGTTTGTTGTACGACACATTAATTGTGTTGAGTCTACCAAGATCACTGCTTACAAAGAATTTCGCTAATTTCTATGGGCTTTATTCAATCCGCAAGTTATGTTTTTTTCTCGATGATAAACATAGTTTATGAATTACATAATTTAAATGGATATGACATTTTTAGTGAATCTAATTTAATTTATGTCTTCAGATGCTTTGAGTATATTGAAGAGTTGATTCACAAGCAGGAGCCTCTTGTCAAAGTTCTTCGTCTTCTCATCTTGTTCTCTGTTACAAATAATGGGTTGCCTAAGAAGCATTTTGACTACTTGAGGTAAGAATTGCACATATGCTCATATATCTTGCAGTAGTTACTTATTCACCTCTCTTTTTTCTACTGTTTTTAATAACCTCTGGTGTATATATACTTTTTAACCATCTTAGGAGAGAACTACTCCACAGTTATGGGTTTGAGCATATGGGTACATTAAATAATTTAGAGAGGGGTGGGCTGCTTAAAAAACAGGTAAGGATTTTGCTTTTCTTGTAAAGTTAACCATTGGCTCGCTCAGGAAGCCATAACATACAAGTACAGTGGATTCGTTTCATCTTCTTCTTTTTTTTTAAATTTTGAATCATTGTATGACCTTACAGGAGTCAAAAGGTAACTGGCTGACAGTTAAACGGGGCCTGCAGCTTGTTGTTGAAGATATGGATACATCCAAGTATTTTTCTTCTCGAGCATTTTTTAAAAGGGGTTTTTTTTTTATCTCTTCTTGCATTTATTAGGCTTATGATGCATAGTCTGCTTTCTCATTTATCTGGAGAATGTCCGCAGTGTTTCCTTCTCGTTATATATTTTTATGGAATGAACCTCATATGAATGTTCCACTGATAATCAGGAATCACTGTGCTGCACTTTTTCATTCTTCGGGCACTAGCTATCAGCACTAACTTTTTTGAGATTGCTTCCATCTATGACAGCCCAAGTGACATTGCCTATGTCTTCTCCGGATATGCACCTCTCAGTATTCGCCTTGTCCAGCATGCTGTTCGATCAGGATGGTGAGAAAAATGTGTTTGGATTTTATTTTTAACCTTTTATCATTTTTTGGCTCCAATTATTGCAATGGGATAGAACAAGCATGCTGAGGGATATTGTCCTTGAAAAAGTTAGCAGTAACTTCATTTTCATTGTTTTTGTACTTTTTTGTCTTTTCCAAAAGTAAAACTAGGGGATATACCATGAAAATTGACCTGCAAAATGACTCGTAGTTCAATGGCATACAGTAACAGAAAGTAACTTTTGCATGCCTATTTCTCTTTATGCCATTTCTGTAAAAGATGCTATCTCCTGGTCTCTGTAAAAGTCCAAGTGGCATTTAGAAACGATTTGTAGTGAACTATTGCGAAATCTTGTTCTTCAAAAATAAGATCAAACATCACTTAACTTTTATTGTAGTTAGCCAGGCATTAGATTTGAGTTTCTTTAAATGCACCTTCTGATGATAAATATTGAGAAATCTTGTTAACTTGTCAAATGAATATATGTTTCTCTTCTTCAATATCAGGACTAAGATAAGTAGCTCCGATTGAAAAATACTCAATTTTATTGGCGTAAAGTTATTACCCTCTGCATTCAGTTTATTGTAAACGTTGTTTGATATTCCAGGCGACCCATTGAAGAATTTTTGAGGTTGTTGCCTGGACCACATTCAGAAACAAAAAGGGTTGGTGATGCTAGCTCTGATTTTCACTTTCTTTGCTTTTTTTTCTTTGTTACATTTTGTTCTCGTCCTCATATCTGCTATTGTCATTCTCTTTCTTTCTCTCACTCCCCTCCCCCCTCTCTCTTTCTACTCGTTGGATAAAACAATGTGGAATACATTTTTACAGGGGGGCTTCTCAAGTAGTCCATCATACGACATTTTGCAAGGCAATTCAGCCTATATTGACAAGTATGTTTAAATTGCTTGTATTGGACCGACTGATACCTTACGTTTGTACAAAGTTTTTCCAATTCCTGCTAGATACTATATGGGGAATCCCCCATTGTCACCATATTTTGTAAAAAAAAAGTGGAACAAAACCATTCTTGTGCAAAACTAGGAAGCTCATGTTTTGTTCCTTCTTTACTCATGATTTGTTTTATTGTTTCCCAGAGTTTCTACAGGAAGGCGCTCTGTAGCACTCATTGTGTTTATTGGAGGGGTAACATTTGCAGAAATTTCTGCTCTTCGATATCTCAGTGCTCAGGTATCAGATTTTGAATTGCTTCTTACTAGATGAGCCAAAATATGGCATGCTCCTACCATTCTATGTTTGATGATGATTTTCAATAGCGCCTCACAATTGAAAATCTATAAACTTCTTAAAGATTAAACAGCCTAAATGTAAGACTCAGATGAGATTTTATCCGACTGAACTCTACATAATTTGCTTGTTTCTTTTATTGGTCTCGAGCAGGAAGGAATGGCCTATGATCTTATTGTTGCCACCACAAAAATTGTGAGTGGACATTCCTTGACAGAAGCACTCGTGCAGAAGTTAGGCTAAGCTCAAGCATTTTGACACATTCATCTGGCAGAGAATGACTAATTTTTCAGCTTGTGTTGCTAATGCTACTACACTTCCTAACCCCTCCCAACTTAATTATCTTTTGTGCAGGCTGCGTGTGATGCATTCATCTCACAAAGAATATGACCTACTTGTTTTGCATGATTGCTTGAGATTACAAGTCATGTTCATTCTTTCTTCGCTTGAACAATAAAAGCAATTGTGCTTTTGCAATTTTTTGGGCAGAAGGGAGGCCCCGGCCCCTCTGAGAGACGAAAACAAATAGCAAGGACAAACTCATATTTGTTGTAATTGCTCTACAATGTCGAGGACTCACAACACAATGTGGTCACTGAATCACTCCAGTCAGGATCAGAAAAAAGAAAAACAAGAACCCCGAACCAAGATTATATCAACCATGAGAATGAAGCCAATATCCCCTACCAAAGTAAAAGGCGAAGGCGTCTTTTTTATTTTTTTAATTCACGCTAAGAGTCCAAGTCATTCTCAATGTGGAACATTCGCCGTATGGCCTCCGGTTTCTTCCCTTTCATTCTGTCTGCAATTTTGGCGCATATTATGCCCATGAGTTTGGCGATGTCTAGATAGTTGGCAGCCATAACGATTTGGAAGAGAATATCGGTCTTCGCTTTGAAAAAATCCACATCTTGATTCTCACCATCCTCGCTCTGCGTCTCGTCCGGGGGCTTCTCCTCCTCGTCCGCGTGCTTCTTGCACCACTCGATCACCAAGGCTAGGGTTTTTCCATTTACGTTGAGTAGCGGTATTAGGTCGTCTCCAAATCCGTCCTCCACCAGGTTCTTGATGGTCACAGATTGCAAAGCCACCTTCTCCTCTACCTCGAATATGTCACCATCCGATGATCTCAATCGCAAAACCCTGGAACTGCTAGTGCTTGCCATGGCGCTCCCGGCTCTCTTTTGTTTCTCTCTGTTTTAGGGAATAATACTATATGTATATACATATATATATATATATATTATCCCAAAGCGCTGATATGGAAGATTTTGCAAAATAAAAGTTTACGGCAGGGGCAACTGTACACGTGTGTATATATATATATATATATATATATTTAATCTTCAAATATTTGGAAAGTACATTACTGAAACTACGGACGATGAAAATCTAATTTCTAAATAAAACATATTGTACCATTTATATTTTTTTTATTTATTGTATAGACTTATTGTTACATAAATATAGAAAATTATATATTGTACATATAATACGCTCTAAAACTTTTGTACTTGTTTTTTCTTTTTATGTTGCCGAAAATAATGAAAAAAATAAATATCTACTTTAACTTTATCAACTACTTTATGGAAATAATATCTACTTTTAAATCGTTAAAGTTGAAAATAATTGCTTAAAATTTAAATGAAAAACAAACAATCAAATAATATTGGAAACTGAGAATTCATTCTTCCCAATTGGATCATTAAGCATTTGTCTCTCTTTTCAGAACCTTTTAAAGGTGCAGCGTGGCCATTCAAAGTATATGATTCATCCAACCCAAAAAATTAAAAAATAAAAAATAAATTGGGTCAATACTCCCAAGTTGATCAGATCTTAAAGTTCTAAGCTTGATAGTAGTGTCAACATTTAAAACAGAACTAATCTTTTCAGTCTTTAACCATGTTTGGAAGATCCAACAGGAAAGGCCATGGGATCACACTGGACGCCCCATGAAAAAATTAACAGGTTGGGGATTCTTCCTGCCAGAACAAGTTAAGCAGTTAACCCAAATTAAACATCATAAGCATAACAGAGAGAAAGAGAGAGAGATAACCTTGTGTATGTATGCATGTAGGTATGTGTATATGGATGCAAATATCTACATATGCCTGTACAGATGCAGGTGAACACCCAAACAGAGAGTTAGCCTTGTGTAGTTTCAGGCAAACCAGAACCTAGTTGAAAACAATAAATATTACTACAATGTCAAAAATCTTGACACTGCGTTTTAAAATATTAGATGAGTAACAAGTGAAAACAAGAAATAGCAACCAAAGCTAACACAATCCCGTGTAAAGATTCGGAGGCTTGTTATGTCATACACTACAACACCAACTGCAACAACATGGTAGTAGAAGTGGTGTACTGCAGCATATATGAACCAAAAAACAAGAACCAATTACTCTTGCAAGTTCTGAATGAGGAAGAAATACTGAAAGACAGAGACGAGAATTGCAATGCAGAGAAATTTTAGAGAATTTCCTATTAGATAGAATGTCAAGATCCTGGAATGATAACATATAGCCCAGCAGTAGCAGTATCCCATATTTCAAAATTAACAGCCATGAATCTCACAAAGCTATTATCCGTAACAAGAATAATGCTGCTATTGTCACCTAAAATGTGAAAATGAGATAAAATGACCTAGCACTTTGAGCAGGGAAGAGATAAACATAGGAAGTGAATAGTCACAATGTTATGGAGGGAGAGACAGAGGGACTGAGAGGGGTGAGAGGGAGAGAAAAAGAGAGAAGGGAAGGCAGTGAATCTCTCTCTCGCTCTCTCTGGAGCATATTCCCCACCTTATATGTTGGTTTAAACACACCATGTACGAATGAAAGAACAATACAGCTCTCGAAAATAGCATTTTATCGTACACATTTCTCAGAACTGGAATGCACTCTCCATCGTTTTGTTATCACGCAGGTCAATACCGCGAGAATCCTTTCCACAACAAACAGAAGATGTTTTTACTTTCACGCACCTTTATACGCATATGCTTACAGTCAATTCCTCCACCATTCTCAGAATTCCGTCACGACCCCTCCAAGCAGCCCTTCTGCAAACATTTAGTCCCACAAAATCAATATCATTCAACGAAATTCCTTTAATTCTAATAAAAATTAGCTGCCCTGCTACATTCAATCTCCCGAGGGAGAAGACAAACTCAGAAACCTAAAAAAAAAAAAAAAAAACTCGCATGTTTCAAGACAGACAACCTAATATATACGAGAAACCAGCAGATTAAGAAGAACCAAATTAAAATTTATTTCCTTTTCATCATATCTAGAAATGCCAGTTGAATCATAAAAATTGTAGAGGTAAACTAGCTCGGAGGAGATTAGAGAGAGATAAAGACGGAGCCACGACTCTGGCGATTGGCGGGTTCTAATAACTCGCGCGCGGCAGTGTAGCGGCGGCGATATAATCTGGAATTTAACTAATCCGACGATTGAACGATAAACATAAGCGATATGTCGTACAGAAATTACAAACTCTATGTCGTTGTAGAAGTGACGGTTGGGTTCGAAATAAGCGGTGTGAAGAAGTCTAATCGCACGGACGTGTACTAGTATCAGTAATCAGTATCACTACACATAAAACGTCATTAATTAATTGACACATAAAACGTCACATCTATCACTATTATTTTCAAATCAAAATTATAGATTTTTATTTTTATTTTTTATTTTGCGCATTCACAATATAAATTTTTAAAAAAAATTAAGAAAACAATAATTAAACTATAAAATAGCTTACCTGTTAGATTTTAGTGTGATTCGAATTCTATTGGGTTGGGTCGGTAAACTTGTATTGTAGATTTCATTTAGAGTTTTATTTTTTTTTATAAATTAATGTAAGCTATAGTTGCAAAACTCGCAGTTGTATTTTGATCTTCATAGTAAATTCATTCATCTGCCCAAGATTTTTTACCGAAAGGGTTTTTTCACGTAAATCTGGTGTCTCACTTTGTATTTTCTTTTTTCGGTTATCGTTCGATCTCTAACACAGCTAAATAATTATTACTAATAAATAAAAGGGTAAATGACAAATCAACCCTCGTGGTTTGAGATCAATGACAAGTCAACCACTATGGTATTTTCTTTAACAAGTTAACCACTCACGTATGGTAAAATGACAAATCCAACATCATATAGACGTTTACCGTTAGAAAGTTCAATCTCCTTAACCAACCCGTCGAAATTGCAAGTAACTCCAGAAAATTGCACACAGATCAGCCAACTTCCCATGACTGGAAAATGTTGGAGTCGAAACTTTGCAATGCAGATTTCAGCTCAAACGGAATTTGGAGTTCGCCGGAATGAACACGGCAGAGCATAGAAAATAGAAAGAGGGAGAAGATAGTAATCGCCAGCGACATGCCGAAAAATCCACGCTTTCGCCTGAGGAGGAGACTTCTTTTTATCTCTCTTGTTCTCGGCGTCTGGGATGAGACACCGCGAAATTTCGCGGCGTCTGGTGGTCTCTAGCTATCAGAGACCGCGAATTTTCGCAGTCTCTAGCATGAGAGATAGCAAAATTCGTAGTCTCTCGCATGAGAGACCTCGAAAATTCGCAGTCTCTGTATAAGGCATCTAGCATGCTAGAGACCACCAGCTCCATAATGGAAAACCCAGACACCGCGAACGAGCTTCAGCACACCAAGACACATCAATTTTCGTGGTGTCTTCGAGTGGGCGACGACGCGACATGGACAACTTTGACGAGCGTGAAGGCGAGTAATTAAAAGCCGAAGCTTTGTGGGTCGTGAGTTGTTCGGTTGATTCTGGCGACTTCTTCCCTCAGAAAATCAGAACGCCTCGCGTTGGGCGTTCCGACGTTCGGACGTTGACACCAGCTTTTTAACGATAAACGTTTACGTAATGTTGGATTTTTCATTTTAACATACGTGAGTAGTTAACTTGTTAAAAAAAATACCATAGTGGTTGACTTGTCATTGACCTCAAACCACGATGGTTGATTTGTCATTTACCCTAAATAAAATATTTAATTATGAAAAATGAACGATGTAAATATAATGTATTACAAATATCTTAATTAATACGTCGATGATGTAAAAACAAATTTTAAAAAAAGTTGGTTAATTGTGTTTTTATTGATAATGTATTCAACGTTTTTATTCATTATTTTTATACACAAATTTATCAAAAATACCCATGTTGAGGGTATTAAAGTGTGCTAACATGTCTATTTGAGTCCATGTAGTGTTGGCTATCTTTTAGGGACTCAATATAATTCAAGGGCAGTTTTGGAGTGAAATGCGGACGCCAGTTTATGAAGTGCGGATGCCGCGAAGGAGATTTCCAATCGTCCGATTTGCCTCTGTCCATTTTGATGAACACGCGGACGATGCTCACGGATGAGGCGGACGTGAAATGGCGTCCGCAGGTCTTCAGCTGTGCGGACGGAAACGAAGAAGAGGACGCTATTTTGGCGTCCAACATTTGTGTGAAGACGTGGACAATGTAGGCGGACGCAGAGGACGATGGGAATGGCGTCCGCTTTGAATTTGTCCAATTTTATTGAAGACGCGGACGATATATGCGAATGCAGCGGACGATGAAAATGGCGTCCGCAAATGCCCAGAATTGTGCAACGGGCATTTTTACAACGGTCGTGCAGACGATAGGTGCGGACGCTGAGGTCGTCCGGAAGCCGCAGTGGCAGACTCTATAAATAGAGGATCACTCTATGTTCTCCATAACGAACCAAGGGATTCTAAAGCGAAGCTCTGCCGATTTTCATACGCGATAAAATCTTTGTGAGCTTTCGATATTGTTGTATATCCAATTCTCCCTATTCCGAACTTGCGAGTTATATTTTGGGAGAATTCGGATTAGATAGATTTGAGAATTAATCTCCAAATTATTATTGTGTTTGATTGTAAAGGGTGATTCCCTAAGAATTCATCACACTTGGGTGACGCTCCGAAATAGTCAAAATTAGGGTAACGACTCGTAAGAGTCTAAGGTTGACGACCTAAGAATTAGTCAAGGGTGACACCCCGTCTAATAGTCAATTTGTAAACGATTTTATTGGCACCCGCAAGCCAATTAATTAGTGTATCTCCAAGTGCAACTTGGAGCGCGGACGTAGGCTTATTTGCCGAACCGCGTAAACAAATATTATGTGCATTTCTCTAACCCTTACTCTTTATATTATTGCATATATTTGTTATCGATATTTTAATTATATGCATTAAATCACTTAGGAATTTAGAGATTAAAATATCGCACGAAATTATTTAAAACGCTATATTCACCTCCCTCTATAGGCGTATATCAATCCTTCGGTAAAAAAAAATTTAAAAAAAAAAATAGCATGCTTGAATTTATATAAGATCAAACAAAGGACTACAAGTGTCAAGCAACAACGAGACATACCCACCTGAAGTGGGGAGAAAAACATGACTAAATTCTCTCCATTTTTCAATCTTTTCAAAATCTCATCTTTGAAACGTTGTCACCCACTTGGTTGGTACAACTCCTATTAACTCTTTGGGTTTAATTATCAACTTATAAAAAACATATTTTCCCACTAATTTTTGACTTGTGTTAGTGAGTCCATGTAATACGTGCATACATAATACATTATTCTACATGTACATGCACGCATGTTATTCCATTTGGAATTTCTCACAAAACTTATAACAAAAAATTATATTTTTTCTATATTTCAAAAAATAAAAATAGTAAATGAACACACACAACATTTCAATACCACAAAATATGAATATGAATAAATACATAAAAAGCCAGCTGTAAGATGAAGTTTTAGATTAGATTACACATGCATATAAAGTATAGTGATAATGTGGGTGCATGTGTGTCACGTCAAATTGCCCATTCAATGTCTCTTTGATGTTAAGATTGACCATTTTGCTTATCCCAATTCGAATGCGTCCCAATCTCTGTCCAAACACTCCTTCACATTATTCTATCTCTAATAGGGGTGGGCAGGAACTGATGAGAACCGAGAACCGAACCTGGAACCGACGGTTCTCGTGCTCAGTTTTGTAAATGGGTGGTAAATCTGTTCTGGTTCTTTGGTAACTTATCGGTTTTGGTTCCCGGTTCCATATGTCAAGAACCGAGAACCGATCTTTATAAAAAAAAAATTCTAACCCTAGAAACTAAATCCCCTTCCCCGACCCCCCCTATTCAGACTGCTGGAGCTGGAGATTGGAACCAAGAACCGCGATCGGCGAATCCAAGCTGCGACGACCACTCGATCGGCCTTTCGAATCTGCGACGACGACTGCGAGGTGAGACGACGACTACGAAGGTACTAGGAGCACTGCGAAGAGGCGACGAACACTGCAAAACTGCGATGGGCAGTGCGAACCAGCAACGACGCGACGACTGTGAAGCTGTGCGACCGAGATTTGAGACGACGACTGCGAATATAGTTTGATTTCACCCCCGATTCTGGTCCAGTTTGTTGCTCTGCTCCCTTCAATCCTAGATTGCTGACTGCCTTTTGATTCGTATAAAAAACATATTAGAAAAGTACAAATTTTTCTCACTATCCGGTAGCTGTAGCGTAATTTATTTGATGAATGTTGCCATGTAGAGTAATTTTGATTACAATCTGGTTTTGCCATGTTTTTGCCAGTAGCTGTACTTACGTTTGTAATCTGTTTTTTATTACAATCTGTTTAATATTGATTACAATCTGTTTAATATTGAATACAAATTGTTTTTGATATTTTTTCTGATGAATGTAATCTGTTTTTTATTACAATCTGTTTAATGTTGATCACAATCTATTTTTGACATTGTTTTTTATCACAATCTGTTTAATGTTGATCAAAATCTGTTTAATTGTTTTTGACATTGTTTTTGACATTTGTAATCTGTTTAATTTTGATCACAATCAGTTTAAATATGTTAGTTAATGAAAATCACTTGTTGCTTGTTGATTTTTCAGGATACAAACAAAATGGCTGAAATGACACAAAATGTTTCAAAAAAACACACAAGGAGTTCTGATGTTTGGGAGCATTTCGTCCACATTGAAAGTGATGATCCAGAAAATAGTAAAGCACAATGCAAGTATTGTCAACAAATCCTTGCGGCAAATACAAAAAAGAACGGAACATCTAGTTTGTTGAAACATTTAAAAGTTTGCAAAAAGCACGTGACCAATTATTACTAGTCTAGTCTCAAAGGTGATCTCTTCAATTGCATAGCATTTAGTTTAATGAATTAACTTTATATGTGATATTATTGGTAATATTACCTGCTTATTGTTCATGCTTGTGGAATGCCCTTTATGGAAGTGATTTTAGTGCCTTTAGATTTTGCGATTATTTTTTAGTGTGTAGGAAGAATAATTCAATATTCTGTTTACTGTTGATGGCTATGTTATTTTTTGCAGGAAGCTAGAAAAGATGGATAAGATTTAAGATTGGGTTTAGAATTGAAGTTTGGTGCATATCTGCATATTGTATTATGTAAGTAATGGTGAGGACATCCTAAGAAAACTCTTTATTCGTGTTGACTGGCAGTTGTGAATCAAAAGAATATAATAGATTTATATGTAATGTTACTGAGATTTTCAAGCAGGACTCAGCAGAAAAATAGCAGTCTCGGAACCGAGAACCGCCGGTTCCGGAACCGAGAACCGAGGTCGGTTCTGGGTTCGGTTCCGGCACCCATCAGTTCCGGGTTCGATCCCGTCTTCTCGGAACCGAGAACCGATTATTCGGTTCTGGCGGGCCCGGAACCGGAACCGAACCCGAAATGCCCACCCCTAACTCTCTTCAATTATTCCTGGGATGGGAGGGAGTAGGTCTTGCTTCATATTTGTTAATTCATTTCTGGTTTACACGACTTCAGTCTTTTTTTGGTAAATAGCGTCTTGAAGCGAAGGCATTATTGAACGAAAGAGATGCCGGGTCGGTCAATTGCATTAGGTAGGAGATGCAGGACCCATCTATTCTCTACTGTGGCATCTTATTTTGTGAAAGGCAAGATGACCCACGTGAGAATTTGGTTCATATCAGTGAGTGTGCGTCATTCTACATCATTTTTTAGAATAGAAAATGCATTGTTTATAAGTAATGTTCTTCTCCTTACTTAGTGCAATACGTTTTGAGCTAACCCAAAAAACATAATCGTGTAAGATTCGACTCAAAGCGGACAATATTGTATTGCTAATATGGGGACATTACATCTATAATCTATGAAAATTCCTTTTTCTTTGCTTAAAAATTGTGTCAACCGCACCAAAACAATCTTGATATAATTATTATGGGGTTAATAATGGATTAGTTTTGTCCGAAACAAAAATAATAAATTGAGTAGTATACACGTGTACACACACATTATTTCTAACAAATCAACGAATTTTAAGCTCGTAATACCAAAAATCATTTCAAAATAAGAATAACGATAGATATATTGTTATAATTTAATCTCTTAATATTACATTGTCACATATAATTATAAGATTATAGGGTAAAACGAGAAGAATGAATTTGAAAATAATTCTTAAAAATAATAAAATTAAATGTGAAAAATATAAGGGAAAATGACAAATCAACCATCGTAGTTTTTGATCAATAACAAGTTAACCATTGTGGTATATTTGCTAACAAGTTAACCACTAATGTATGAGAAATTGACAAATCAAACATCACACTCAAGTTAACCCAGGCAAACAAAAGCCTGGACGCCGTGGCGTTCAGGAAAAAAGGCCTGGACACCGTGGCATCTCTGGAACTCTCTATTTGTCATGCATGACATTCTCGATCAATTGTGTTTCATGGTTACTTCTAATTCGTTATGTATATGTTTTACGAATGCAATATTTTTATTGGTTTTTTGACCTCTGCACCTTCAAACTAGCATAACTTTTGCTATGGATGTCGGAATTGGGCGCAGAAGGTATCAAATCGAAGCTCTCTCAAAGCTCTATAATCATCATAGGGTAATCCCCACCCCATGAACGCCTTTCTCAGCCCCAAAATCAATCGTTTAAGCCCTCAAATTTGCGATCAAACATTTACTTAGTCTGGAAAAATGTTTGATCGCAAATTTGAAGGCTTAAACGATTGATTTTGGGGCTGAGAAAGGCGGTCATTGGGTACACCAAATTATGTTTATAGAGCTCTGAGAAAGCTTCAATTTGATACCTTCTGCGCCTAATTCCGACATCCGTAGCAAAAGTTATGCTAGTTTGAAGGTACAGAGATCAAAAAACCAATAAAAACATTGCATTCGTAAAACATATACATAACGAATTCGAAGTAATCATGAAATACAATTGATCGAGAACGTCGTGCATGACAAATAGAGAGTTCTAGAGACGCCGCGGTGTCCAGGCTTTTGTTTGCCTGGGTTAACTTGAGTGTGATGTTGGATTTGTCAATTTCTCATACGTTAGTGATTAACTTGTTAGCAAATATACTACAGTGGTTGACTTGTTATTGACCAAAAATTACGATGGTTGATTTTTCATTTTCCTAAAATATAATAATAAGAAGGTGATTGGTTGTGAGGATTTAGGATTAACACCTACCTACTTCATTGGGAACAACACACAGTTTAAGGATAAGAAACAAATGGGACCTAATGCCCTTCCCTTCCTTTGTTTTCCTTCTCATTGTAGCCACCAATTTAGCTTTCCTTTCCTTTATTTGTTTTTTTGGGTGTATTCTGTCTCTTTCTTTCTTCTTCAATATAACATCTTTTTTAAGGAAATTTCTAATTTAATTTATATTTTAAAAAAAAAGAAAAACCTTTGTAGCATATTTTAGTAAAAGTTTAAATACAGCAAGTCTTGAAGAACATCGATTGCAAAAGAAGATAGTGTTAGAGATTGAAAGATAACCGAAAAAATAAAATATGTGAGACGTTAGATTTACGTGAATGAAAAAAAAAACTACAAACATCAGAATAAATTTATTGTAAAAATTAAAATATAATTATGAATTTTGTGATTTTATCTTAAATAAAATTTGAGTGACTCATAAATAACAAAAATCAAAAACAAATTTCATTTAATTATGCAATGATTATTGTATTTGATCAACTGTTTTAATAATAATAATAATAATAAGGAAAAATGACAAATTAACCATCGTGGTTTGCGACCAATGACAATTCAACCACATCTTTTATTTTTTAACAAATTAACCACTAACGTATGAGAAAATAATAAAACCAACATCGCTGTCACGTTTTCCGTTAACAAGCTGATGTGAGATCGCGGCGGTTTATCATGAGACCACGGCGGTCTCATAACTCGAAAAATTTTTTATCGCAAAATTGAGAGCTTAAACAGGTGATTTTAGGGTCGAGAAAGGGGGGTCATGGGATAAATTCAATGACAAGTGATAGATCTCTGAGAGAGCTTCGATTTGATATCTTTTGGAGTCAATTTTGACACTTGTAGCCAAAATTATGTCTTACAAATCTAATCCTTTTATTAGATTTTTTATTTCTTCAACTTCAAAAGATCATAACTTTAAATAAAGTTTACAATGCGATTCTAATAACCGACGCAATAAAATTTGACTCATAAATAACAAAAATATGAAAGAAATTTCATTTAATTATGCAATGATTATTGTATTGGATCAACTCTTTTAATAATAATAATAATAATAATAATTGATATAGTAATTATTTAATTTAATTTAATTAATAGGTTCTGGAAGAAGAAAGAAGAAGGACAGATATTTTTTGAGGAGAGAGAGAGAGAGAGAAAGTGTGTGGGCCCAGCGAAGAAGCTGAGGAAAACGAAATGAAAAAGGGCGCACGTGGGGATGTTGGGGCCCATTGAGATCAAGATTGATCTTTTCAGCCCCGGCACTTCCACATCGTACGTTGTCTCCCTGTTCCAAAGATTCTTCTGGTCTAACCAGTTTTACTATATCAAATTTCCATGAATTATTTTAATAATTACTCGAATAAATCACTTAAATAAAAATAAACACGTAACATTATGCATTAATATGATGGAATTAAACACCAAATGAGACGATGCAAGAATTAAATATATGTTAATATAATTAATTATTAATCATCTTGTTCCAGGAAGGAGGAGTTTTTATGAAGTAGAAATCTGGAAATCTACAGATTGACAATAAAAGAGAAAGCTTTAATCAATTCCGGGTACAGATTTTTCAAAATTCTCTCATTTCATCTTTATACTTTGTATATAGATTGATCTTTGTACAGAAGAACCAGACCTCGAAATTTGAACAAAAATGGTGGAGGAGGAGATTAAGGATCGGGATAATCGTGCCAGCAAATGAGCATAATGACGCATCGCCGAAGGATGTAGAAACGAGCTCTATGTTCCTTCACCAGAAGACTGCATCGATGCCGGAAAGACGATCGCCGATGAGATGCATCTCTTATCTGCTCCTTGCAGAAGCTTTTGTTTCTGCTTTTCTGACTCATTTCGCTGCAACTTCCTCCGGCTACTCGGATTTTGGTATTACCGGCAGTAACAATAAATAAATCAAATGGACGAAGGGAGGAGGGAGAGAGAGAGAGAGAGAGAGAGAGAGAGAGAGAGGTTGTATTTAGGAACGCAGCGCAGGTGTTTTGTGATCTAAACGGAGTTTATATAAAATATCACATGATTTCTTAAAAATAGATATTTAATTATGATGTTGTAAAATTAAAATTAATTTATTACATTTAAAAACATGTAATTTTCTTGATTAATAATTTTCCACCCAGTTTTGAAAAATAAATATCGGGATAATAAAACTTTAAAAAATTAACAAAACAACTACTGAACTATAAAAGTCAATGACAAGTCAAACACTAAATAATTTTTGCTAACAAATTAAACACCCAACTCTAATAAATGAACAAAATTAAACGCCCAACTATCACATTTTTCCTTAAAAATTTTAATTTTGTTTAACGATCATAGAAGTGTTGGTCAGAGTTTGATTAAATAATTATTAATTATCTATCCTGCTAAGCCAATGGATTGGCACTAATTAATTTTCATAATTAGAATGATTAGTTCATAAGCGCTGGGTTATTTGTTTAACAGATTTCTTTTTATTAAAAAAACATGGTTTATATTTATTTCAGGTTATTTCTATTTTTGAGGGTCAATGAAATTCGTTTTGACTTTCCCAGGTAGTTCTCATCATGACCGCCGCCGAAGTTGCGATTCCACGAATCGGAAACGTCTGATCTGTTTTGAACGGTCTTGATGTGCTATGCCCAAAAAATTCTGACAAACCATGTTCATGAGTTTCCATTTCCAAGAGAATTCTTCCAACCATGGGGAGTTCTATGAGGATCAAGTTCTTGAAATTCCGGTCAATTCCGGCTATATCGTTGATGGGTTATGCGTATTACATCCAAGGGTTTGTTTTTATGACGCTTGCTAAGCGCTCTGATTTTCACTTTCGGAGCTAAGCTTCTCTTTCTTTGTTTGTATCCTCACTGATCCTGGTCATATTCCGTCTTCTTTCTTGCCCGGCGTTGAAGAAACAGAAACCTCAGATCAAGAACCTAATAAGACGGCGTGTTTTATGCGACATAATCACAAAAATCCTGATTTTGTTCCTCTGCTTTACGCATTCCTATCCGAACTAAGTATAATGTTTCGTTTGATGATTCTAGCAGTGGAGGCGTTGCAGCAAGTGTGGTGCTTTCGAGCCGCCGAGGGCTCATCACTGTCGTGTTTGCAGAAGGTGTATTTTAAAGATGGCGGGTCTGATCACACTACAATATTGGTTGGTTTGTTGTTCTTCCCCTTGCTCGGCTTCCCTAGGATGCAGGATCATCACTGTCTGTGGATATATAATTGTCTGAGTTACTGCAACCACATATGCTTTCTATTTCTGCTCATTGCTCAGCGCTCAGCCTGTAATGGGGAGAGAGAGGCTCCTTAAACAGCAGAGATAATGAATAAGCAGTAGAATTGCAGCTCTTCTCTTCCTCTTCTCCATCAGGGACTGTCATTCCCTCCCTCCTGCGCGGACTTTACTGCTTGGTCACCCAGAAGAAGGAAAATGAAAGAAAGTTGCCTCCTGATTTGAATTTCAGATCCGGTGTCGTAATTATTATAATTGAACTTGAAGCTCTTAGTTCCTGTAATTTTAGTTATGCGAGCTCCATTTTAGGAAATTCCAGCTCAAATTCTCCGCCAAATATGATCAGTTCTGTCATTCAGTTTCTCTCTCTCCTAGCATACTAGTGAATCTGAGCAGGATTTGATAGTTTCAGAGAAGAAAACGATGAAGAATTCGGTTTCGGAGCAGAGTTTATATTTTGATAGTGAAGAAGAAGAAGACGAAGTACATGATCTGAACAGGGAAGAGGA
Source organism: Begonia loranthoides (assembly GCA_022433065.1). NCBI lineage: Eukaryota > Viridiplantae > Streptophyta > Magnoliopsida > Cucurbitales > Begoniaceae > Begonia > Begonia loranthoides. The sequence continues at coordinate 557,669 of CM039471.1, forward strand.
CATCGGAAACGACTCTTATTTGTCCGATTCATCGTCGGAAAATCGGAATCAGAACAAGCCCAGTTCTTACATTCACTCGTGGCCTCAGAGTTTCTATCTGTCATCTCATCTTTCTCCGCTTCTGCCCAACTTTATTTTTCAATTTGCAGTTCGATTTTCCGAAAGTTTCCCGGAAAAATTAATCTAAGATTCTACAAAAGAAATGATTTTGCAGGCAATCTATAGATATGCTAAATGGTGTACCATCACCAAGAATGGGCAGAGCTTTCATATCGTCATCATTAACTAGACGACACACACCGGAGTTGGTAGCACCGGAAAGAAAGACGTTGTTGTATCCGACCACAACGTTATGGAATGAGAAACGACGTTGTTCTCAAGCTTTGCTTCCTCCATTTCCGGCGAAGATCAGAGCTTCTGTGAGAAGGGGCGATAAACCTTCCAAAGCTTCTCATGAACTTGCTCTCTCTCCAAAGCTCATACGCTCAAAAGCTCATACGCTAAAGCTGCCATTAATGGTAATGAAATTCTACGAAGATTCTTAAATCCTAATAATTATTTTAATTTGCTTAATCTTGTTGTGGGGAAGAATGTGTTGTGTGGAGTTGGAAAGGAATTCTTTCAACTCCATATGCAGTAAAGGAGAATGGATTGGGCTTTCCATTTTACTTACATTTGCAGTGCTTTCCATTTGGCACTGGACTTCTTCTTCTTCATTGCTTGGGAAACAGACCCTGACATGGGCCAAGCTGCCTTTGGCACTTATGGCCGCATAGTCATCTCGGTAAGTCTGATACTAACCATGTCGCCAGTTGCAAAGAGCCTGGAGGAGTTGATCCCATCAAACCACGCCAAGTCTCATATTGATGGAATCTTTGTGCGCCTCGCCATCCCCTTCTTCGGTAATGCTTTTCCCATCTTCGTAGTTCTTCGTTTGGTTTCTGAGAAACCAAGCAGAAACTACCATCCGAAAACTCAATTCGTCGTTGAACAGCTTCCCTTGGCATCTGCAGGATTGGTAATGTCTTTGATTGGATCCCTTCTCACAATGCTTGTGGTATGTTTTCTTCTCCGATTACAGTATTTCGACAAATTTTGATTTTGCAGCCAAGATTCTTGTTACTTTCACTTCTCTTCTCAAATTTTGATTACAGTATGTTTTCATAGAAGATCTGATCGCTCAGCCCAAAACTTGTTAAATTGTTGCAAAAAACTTGTATTAATAACCAACCGCGACTCACTTGTGATAGGCCACGATCCATATAGTGATTGCGAGAATAATTAATAATGCAAAATTAATAAACCTTAAAGTGCAAATAAATACCGTGCATACAATCTAGGAAAATCTAACAACCAAGTTAAGTGTTTTCACAGTTATCAAAATTAAAAGTTATAGTCGTCTATTGTTACGCTTACCGATAAATAAAAGTTCAACTAGGGAAATAAAATAAAATAAATAGTAGTAGAGTCTTCAACCAAAACCCTAACCTGGAAAAAATAAGTAGAGGGATGAGCGACTAGCTCAGTATGGAACTTATACTAAATGTAATGCGCATGTACAATTTGTTTTACAATTTTTGTAAAAAATATGAGTTTCGAGAAAAATGCACGTTTTTCAAAACATTTGAAAACCATTTTCTCTTTTGGGAAAATTCGACCCCAAAAGCCCCCAACCAGATATATAGAAAGCATGGCTGTATACATAGACAACTATGTGTTAAAAATACTCATCACAGAAACTGTAATCCGTGAAAAAGAAGGGTCACTCACAGAAACTGTAATCCGTGAAAAAGAAGGGTCACTCAAGGACTCCCCCGATCAAACGCATAAAAAGGCAGTGACCGTTTTCGGGCAGCACCTCATGAGCCTGGAGGAAGAAAAATGACGCCGATCCGTAGACCCAGCTCGTCACCCAGGTTGTCGTGTAAATTCTGCGACAACACGCCCGTAATATATACACCTTGATCAGGTTTAGGGATTTGCAACCCAAGGAAGTCTCATCTCCTTCCTAATAAGAATATTTCACACAGCGCGCAAACAAAACATCTTCACGCAGTAGGAGATGTACCAGGGATAACCTCTTGATACTCTGACGCCCGGACTGTCCAAAGTGCCAAGAGGATCTATCGCCCCCAAATAGTATCTAATATATCATACCATGAAAATCTGATGCACAAAAGTAAAACAACTATCCAATACAGTGCAAAACAACTCAGTATAAAAACCCTACCTGGTTGGCGGTCCTTCCTCGTATACGAAGGAATTTGCTATCTCAAGTATCGGCTCAAAGTCCACAATCTCGTCCGAGCCTACAACATGTTAAACATGGGGAAATCTCATAAATACATGTCGAGGGTTGAGTGAGAGGATCCTAAACCGGAACTAAGTTTAATGTCTTTCAATACTTCACTTATCATTTTCTCCACAGTTCACAAAATAGAACTACACATGGAGACAACCCTCAACTTTAATGATATCTTAATAGTTCCAAATAACATCGTACAAACAGGGGTAAGCAATTTCTATCTCCCTTTCAACTCATGCAAAACTAGTTTGTTCTTTTTGTTCATAAGTCTCCAACGTCTACTAATACTCTACATATTCTAATTGGCAACAACTATCCAAACAGTAACTCCTTCAACTTATAAACCACTAATATGTCTCTCAAGATACTCAAAAGAGAATACTTCTTCCATTTACAAACAGAAGTCCAAAACAGAATTGTAAACCAACTATCTCATCAAACCAAACCAACAACAATTCTTCAAATTTCATCATAACCGAGAGTATTCTATCCTTGAAAACAAAATGGACATTAAACTGTGTGATATTCATCAAACCGTGAGTAGCTAACTCCCTACAATTTCCTTCAACAAAACTCAAAACAAAATTCCTCACCGCAACCAAAATAGAACCGAGTTTATCAGCAAACCGTAGCAAACAATAGTCTTAACAATCAGCATGCTGGAAAACAGAAGCAACAACAGGGCATAAATCTTATCTCTGTAAAAACCGCAGTAAGACAGGCATATCATCGATGATTTTTCCCCATCCAAAAACAGAACAGAAGCAGATTTTATTCAATCCAGAACAGAATCAAACTCGAAATCAAGACAGGAACCCGAATAAACCAGAAATGCATTACTGAAGTCAAAATATAACCGGGTGTTTGGTTTTGCTCACCGAAGTTAGAAGCTCGGAGGAAGAAGTGCTCGTTGGCTGCTGGCGCTCCAAATGCGCCAAATCGTCCACGTTCGGTTCCCGTTCGTTCGCAGCTGGTGGGACAGCTCGGGAGCTCGAACGAACTGCGCGACGCCTCGCGGTCAGAAAGGTTCACGCAAGACCGCTCTCCCGTCGCCGAAATCGTCGATTCGCCTCAGTCGTTGCTCGCCTTCTCTCGCGATTCGTCTCTTGGGCGAAGGCTCTCTTGCGGTTTCTCTCCCTCTCGCGCAGCTTCTGGCGGCCGAAGAGGTGAAAAGCGGGATTTGCCGTATTGCCCTATTTAATCTTTCTTTTCTATTTTATTTTAATCATTTTTATTCAATAAATAAATATTAATTTCACTCCAAATTCCGATTTCATTCCCGATTCATTTTAAATATCAATTAGCATCATTTACCACTCTAATTTATTTTATTACCGCCATAGCACTCTCAAAGTCCTGAAGTGTGGCAGCCATTATCTTAATTGAATTAAGTTTTCTTCATAACTTTTTTTCCAGGTTATTACAAATTTCTGTAGTATAATGACAAAATAGTAATTAGCAGAAAAGATTACTCAGTTTTCTTGCTTGTTGTTCGACTCATTCTCGCAGCCTGGAGTTGATCTTAACCAGATCAAGCAACTATTTTCTCCCAGAAGTGGATCTATCAGCCGTTTCTTCAACCTGTCTCTTCTCGATCTCAAATCCTCGTCATCGAAAACGATCGCCTTTGATGGGTTTTGAACCCTTTGTCCTCCCTCACTCGATTGCAAGATATGATTCACCATCTCCATAACTTCGCTCATTTTCGGTCTCGACGCAGCCTTCCGGACCAAACATCGATTCGCTATGGATGCTAGATAATGTGCGGATTTTAGAGAGTAATTCCCTTCGAGCCTCGGATCTAAAGTCAGCTCAAATTTTTTCGAATCAGAAACTTGTGGTCTCACCCAGTCGATAAGCTTTTGCTCGTTTTTCGGGCGGTTTCTGTCCAACGGACGCCTGCCTGTGATGAGTTCATAGAGGAATACTCCATAGCTCCATACATCGATCTTTGATGTCAGACGACCCGTTTGAAGATACTCTGGAGCTGCATATCCAATGGTTCCTACAATCTATTCCCAAAAATTCTCTTATTTCAACGTAAGCGTCTCGTCGTTGTGTCAGATTAGAATGTGAAATTTGAGTGCAGAAAGCAAGAACGTACCGCAGTAGATACGTGACTTAAGCCATCCGTAGGCCCGAGCCTGGCCAAACCGAAATCCGACAATTTGGCATTCCACTGATCATCCAAAAGTATATTTGAAGACTTGAAGTCCCTGAAAATGATCTGAAAAAACAATGAAGACGATAAGAATGATCATAACAAGATTCATTCTGCTGCTGCTGCTGCTGGTCGGTCATGGCCGGAAGATGAGACATTTTGGATACCTGAAAATCCATTCCTTCGTGGAGATAAGCTAAGCCGCGAGCAGTTTGTTGAGCTATTTGGAGTCTCGTCCCCCACGGAAGAGCCGTTCGGGACCTGATCGATAAGTGATCTTGGACACTCCGATTAGGCAAATACTCGTAAACCAGCAGCCTCTGGATCCCTCGTTCGTCGTCTTCAGCACAGTAGCCCACTAATTTCACCAGATTTTCATGCTCAACCACTCCTAAAACATTCACTTCTGTCACCCATTCTTTATGACCCTGTTTTAAAAATCATGTTTACAAGTGGAGACCATTGTTGAATGTTGAAGCAAGAATGAAACAAATTCGTCTGAAATTCAATACTCTGTTGAAGAAAACTCGAGGGGAAGAAGTAAGAAGAAGAGAACTTGCCTGTAAACCTCTTCTACTCAGCTGCTTAACAGCAATATCTAATTTCTTATGCGAATCTTCAGAGCTTTTGATCACCCCCCTGTAGACTCCTCCAAATCCTCCCTCTCCGAGCATAAGTGAGCGGCTAAAATTCTTCGTGGCAGTCTTCAACTCCGAGAAGGTGAACTCCCTGAGATTACTGCGCCTTTGAGACAAAACTGCAAATGATTTAACAGAGGATGCAGCGCTGAAATCGGAGACATTCTGAGAATTGAAATCAGAATCAGAGCGATCAGGCGTCATGGAAGTGACAGAAAAAGAATTTGGCTTGATCTCTTTCTTGCTGTCGGCGGAGGAAAAACACTTGAAATAGGCCTCCCCAAACATACTCCTCTCCCTGCATTGGGATGATCGGAGAGAAAAGGCTAAGATAAAAATATGAGCTTTGATAAATTTCTGGAAAATTTCAAGCAACAGAGAAACAACCTGTTCTTGAACATGCAGAATGATTATCGAAGAATCTAACAGCGCCGATTGCCTCTTTTTTTATTCTTTAAATTGGTCGAGAAGACGTATATCCCGTGATACCCAGCTAGAGGATGACAAAACAAATCTCACTTTCCTTCATCTGCAAGCATCATTCATCAGAATCATCGTCCTTGAGATATTCCGAGAATATATGCAGAGAGAAAGAAAAGAATAAGAAGATAACTTCAATGAGAAACCCACAATCCCAAAATGGAAAACAAATGAAAGTTGTGAATGCCTCCATGGAAGAACGAGCTCCCCATGATCCAATGGAAGTCAAAACAAGCAGCTGGAGTACAGATTACCAACCAAAATCTCAATTAAAGAAATACCCAACAAAGAAATAAATTCTAATAATTAGTAAACACAGAGAACAGTGCAAGAGGAGAAGAGAGAGAGAGAGAGAGAGAGGGGGTGTGTGAAAGGGGATGCAAAAAACAAGAAAATTGTGATTGGATTTTGCCGTTCGGGATAAGCTTTTGTTTTGTCGTGAAAAGAAAGACAGATGGAGGGAGCCAAATGGGTAAAAACATAAAAGGCGGCCTTTGCAACTATTATATGCTCTCTCTCTGTTTTTGTCCTCCCTTCTCCATCAAACGGCCGTTTGGATGCTGAGAAATTTCAGAGCCACTGGAGAAGACGACCCAAGGCCCGCCCAAAAGTCTTCTATACCTGCTGACATTAATTAATTAAATCTACAACTATTTTTTCCTAATTTTTGAGAGAATCGTCTGATCTGATCTTAAGTTGAAAAATATCTCCACAATTAAGATATTTGACACCCACGATCTGAATTTTCATATTATTTTTATTTTTATTTTTAATTGTTTTTACAAACTCTCACAATCAAGATTCACAAATGAGAAACAAAGAATCATTAAAATTTAAAAAAAAAAAAAAAAAAGTCAGCACGGAGGCCCAATGAGATCATCGTGGGCCCATTGAAAAAGAGAAGTCTGTCGGAGGCCCGATATTCTCGGCCCATTGCTTAGACTGTAAATACCATTTCGAAACCAAACGTGAAACCCGACCCATATCCGGACGGTTATTCGGATCCTCATCGAAGCATTGCAAAATGAGTCTCACCATCTGCTCCGCAACCTCCATTGGATACGAGTCCTTCAGCCGCCTATCCATCCACCGCCTTAATCTTCCGAATCCGAAGTCTGAGCTGGAAACGCCATTCTCAACGGCGTCTCTTGCTGTATCAATCACGCTTATCTTCTGGTATCCGCCGTTTTTCCGATCGATTGTGTATCTCAGCGCCTCCTCGCCGGAAAGCAGCTCCAATGTCACCACTCCAAATGCGTAGACATCGCTCTTTTGAGTCACGAGTCCTTTCGATTGTACTTCGGGAGACATGTAGCCTCTGGTTCCCTCCACTTTCAATTTGCTACTGTTTAGCCGAGTTGGTTGCTTCTTGTTGTTATCGGAAAGCTTTTCTTCGTCTTCCGCTGTCATCTCCCCTTCGCAACACAATTCAAAGGTTCCGAAGTGGCATATTTTTGGGTTCAAGGAATCTTCCGTGACGATTATGCTGGAGCTTTTAATGTGGTTGTGAACGAAGTGGGAGTTGAGGCCAGAGCGATGGTGGATGTAATCGAGACCGTGAGCGAGGTCCGCAGCGATTTGCATGCGAGAGAGCCAGGTTGAGAGGACGGTATAACTAGGATTTCTTCGATTTCGAAGAGAATCGGCGAGGTTCGCACCCGCAACGTATTCGTAAACCAGATAAATGTAATTTCCAGAAACTGACACCCCAAGAAGTTTGACTAAACTAGAATGGTTGCTCCGGCAGATTATCGATAGTCGATGCTTTAGCTCCGGTAATTGAATCGAACGGCGAGACTTCCGCTGGAAAACAACTACGTCTTTACCCCTGACAAAACATCTCCAAGAAGAAGATGACGAAGAGGAAGAGAAACGCTTTGCGAGGAAATTATTGGTTGCAGAACATATCTCAGAAAACTCGTAAATATGGGGGTTTTCCGGGAGAGATTCTTTGAGGCTGGACAGTGAGGTTCGGCTAGAGACAGAGGATTTAGACCAGTCTTTGAGGCTCGAATCAGTGTTCGTGAAATTAGTCGAAGAAGAAGGATCGTCAATGGAGAAAAGCTGGAAGGATTTCGAAGCTTTGTGAGTGGGAGAATTGTGGCTCTTAGATTTCGGCTCAATCACGTCCGTGCTCTTCTTTGATCTGCACATGGATCGAGAAGATCCTAATGTTAGAAGAAAACGCCAGCTACTTTTTTCTGGAATTTAATGATGGATAAACACTGCAACAGAGATTGTTTTCGTATTATTTCTTCTCAGATAATTTCATGGCTTTTCGCTTCTTCCACCTGTTTCAAAGCATGGAGCTCGAGAACGATGACTTGCACGCAAGGTGTTCGTCAAAATCCTCGCCTGAAAACTATTTCTGACGTGGGGTAGGTATCAAACTTGTCATTGATTTCCAGTTTCTATACATTTTTATTTGCATCCTGAATCATTACCTAAAGACCCGTTCAAGGTTCTGGGGAGGTTTGATGATGTCAGATTCTTCATAGATGAACCACTTGATCAAAATTTTGTGCAATTTTATGAGTCAACTCTATAGAATATTTTGGAATTCCTATTTGGGTCACTTCAATACGATGGTTGCGAGTTTTGAGCTTTAAAGTTCTTGAAAATGGTAATGGGTATCTCTAGTCATATGAGAAATTTCCTTTGGTTTGAATTTGATCAGAAATGGATTACTGCCGCCAACTGTGAGCCACCTTGAAGCACGCCGTATTTGAATTTTGGCACGGTTGCTTGGAAACTTCATTTTCAGAGGAGAGGAATGATTCTCTTGGCTACCAAGTGCTGGTTCTCTCCAAAGTTACTTTCCATTACAATGCTATATATATGTTCTTATTACTGCAAAACTCAACGCGTAGCAACACCCAAAAACAAAACTCGCTAGGAGTTTGATGATTTGAAATGATCCCATTGACAGACCAAGTGTTGCTATCCTGTTAAAGTCTCTTTTAAGCCCCATGAAAATCCATTCTCATCAAAACAACAAAGAGAGAGAGCACTACAATTAAAGAATAAAGGAAGGCCAACAAGGACTTGACCAGCTTAGAAACACTACCCACCCTTTTAATGCCACTAAAAACTAGCAGTCGAGGTTCAACTTTATCCAGAAAAGCCACTAAAAACTAACAGTAGAGAAGCTTTCGACCATTTTTGATTAATCATAGAACACCATCTACGCCATCTATAAGCCTGTTTGGCAAAACAAATAACCTGATGGAACTGAGACTCTGATCTTCAGGCGGGTTGTTCCACATAATGTCCTGTTCTTCGCCTATGCCTGCTGTAATCCGAAACAAACCTGAAAGACAGACCACATCCTGCAACTTTGCAATGATATGGCCGCTCTCCAGTGTGCACTCTTATGTGCTCAGTCCTGGCCCATGCCCATTTAAACGCCATGGAACAACCCTTCCAAGGGCACTTGAGAGGCCGGTCATCGTCATGTACACGCTGGTGAAGCACAACATATTTGTGCGAGCTAAAACTTTTCCTACACCCTTCATGCGGACACTGGTTCCGTTTGTGCAGGACCAATTCTGCCTTCCTGCTGAAACCCATGCGGCAGCCTTCTAAATCACACCTGTGCAATCTTTTAGTAGTTGCTTTATCATCAACATCCTTTGAAAGAACTGGACGATTAGAAGGTCTCCTCTTTTTTGTCACCGGCTTCTCCTCAATTACCTTGTTCTCATCATTTTCACTTATTTTAGTAATTTGCTTCCTGGCCCTTGATCTCAATCCTTCACATGGACTCCTAACAAAACCACACAAATAAAGCATGTTTTCAGTCATCTGTTCCCTCTTTCTTTTCGCTCCTTTGCCTGCTGGACAAGGAAGTGCTTCATCGCACTCCATGTTAACTAAATCACTCTTTGATGAAGACACTTCTTTGTCATCATCATGAAGTAAATCTTCTGCTGCATTAAACTCTCTTTGAGCTTCCAAATACTCTTCTTTAAAATCCAGTATAGGCTTACTTGGAAAGGACTCAAGTCTTGCAACAGCATCATTAGTATCAGTGTTGCTTAACTCGTTCCGTTCAACATTTTCTGAAGTCATACCACCACTCGAGTTTTCTTTATCACAGAGCCGTCTTGGAACTCCGTTTTCAGGCAATTCATCTTCTGTCAATCTTCCTGGAATTTCAGCACATTTTTCCAAGCTAATAGGAACTTGATTGGCTAAACATTGTGCAAGAGTTTGGTTATCCACATCCACTACTTGAATTTCTATTTGTTCATAAGTCTTATCACTGTGTATATTTGATGATGCACAAATATCTTTTGAAACTTCAGAAGATGCTTCAACTGAAGTCGAGGTAGACTGATTGTCTTGTCCTACAAAACTTGAAATTGGTTCCTTCTCATTTTTTTTGTCTGTAGACTTGATTTCTTGTTCCATTGTTCTTCCTAAATGCATGCTATTATGGAAGATTTCAGTAGCATAATTCTCAGCAGGACCTCCACAAGTTCCTTCCATCGATGTGACACATAGATGCTCAACCGGAGCAAATTGACGCAATACCAGTCCTCTGTCTTGTATTCTATCTGCAGTCTCAATTTCATCAAAAGTTTTAGCATTCGAAATCACTTCATTAGAAGCTTCAATACTCGTGCATGATGTGGCTACTAGTGGATTCTCTAACTTTCCTTCAGAACTCTCAACATGATTGTCATTGATATGCGCACTTGTACTTTCAGCTTCCTTCACAAAAACAACCCCATTATCTTGAGCATTCAGGTACCCCTCAGCCACAGTTTTACAAACTTCATCGCTGGCACAGCAACTTTCAGTTACTGCTTGCTCTAACCTTTCGTCAGCAGCAATGATATGAGAAGTAGAAAATTCGACAACACAAGGAAGCATATTTTTCCTATCTTCTTCATTCACCTTGCTCTTTTCTTGTTTCTCAGAAATGTGATTACCTGATAAAGAAGGCTCACTACCCACGTACATATGGTTTGAAGAGTGTTTTTCAATCCCTGTATCAGTGGATCCAACCGCTAAAGAAGCCATTGCAGATGAATCCGAAACTTGTGGAGGGGAAGAACATAAATGCACATCACATGTTCTTTCAAACATTAAATCATCCTGAAATTCAGACATTTCACAAGCAGAGATACTCATTTTAGCTGATAATGATGTACTGTCATCCCCAGGACCTGCATTAGGAGGTTGAACAATATTTTCCACTCTGGGATTACTCGCTTTCAACTTATTCCTTCTATAATAATGAATGAACGTCTGTTCTTTTTTAAGAACATCTCCATGAGAGTTTTCCCTGAAGATTACTTTGCTCTTGATTGCATTGGTCTGGGTTGGTTTACCATCAAATAAATCATTTAACTTTTTTGATCGGGATCTTTTTGACTGCCATTTCATGGGTAAGAAATCAGAACCAGGACTCCTGATGGAGAACAACCCATCCAATGCCAATGCATGCTGAACTTGCTTGGATGGAAAAGTCTTTCTCAGCTTGACGCAGTATTGCAAGTTGATCCCCAATTTTGAGGTCCAGTCTTCTCCACATCCATTATGTTCTCCATCATCAATTGCATGCTCAATCAATTTCAGATCTTCCTGAGACGCAGTATCTAATGAAAACTCTTTGTATTCGAAAGGGCTGCCAATTTCATCAGCAATTGCCACTGCATGTGCCTTTATTTTCTGAAAATCTGTCAAAATACAAAAAAGTAAAGAGTCAACCAACCAATTGCAAAGCAGGGATGTCATAAATATCATAAGATTGACGATAACATTTTCAACATTTTTTTCTGGGTTCTAATGTCTGTTTTCACTCCTAACAAACAGATAGAAACACAGATTAAAGCCAATTATACCTGAATGGCAAATTACAAGTACATTTGCTCCACCTTTACTTTGCATTAGCTCTACGATTTCAACTGCGTGTTCAACGCAGAAACTCTGAGGCCTCAGAAGCTTATGTGAAGTATTCCATTCCTTCTCCAATTTAGTTATTAAAAATCCTGGGCAATCCTTAGAAAGCGGAAATACATCAGAAACCAGATTGGGATCTGCAGAAAAATTACTCATTCAATACAAATTATTGGAGTGAAAAGGATATCCTCAATTCAAAGTTTTGGTAAACTTCAACAAGAAAATTTTATTTCTAATTCATCAGCTCTGATGCGTGTTAGGCAAAAGACATCATTCAAAAGAAGACTAAATGGACTTTGAATTGACGTTTGGATGATTCCTATTATAAAAAAAATCTTCCTTTCTCAAACAAATGATAAGTTGAAGTATGCGATCCCAATACCTGAGATGAGACCACCAAGCTCTGGAGTAGAAGAATCAATATTCTTAGATCCCGAAGCTTCAGCTTCCTCTTGACTCGAGAGATTATCATTATTTAGAAGTTCCATTGAAGCTTTTTTAGATGGTTGCACCACAGACATGAATGGAAAACCAAGGATTCCACAAGCCACACAGGCCAATGTTCCTGAGTCAACTTGAAAGTCGCATGATAAATCATCACTCTCAAAGTATAAGTCATTCATAGTTTCCAAACACAAGCTCATTTCCTCAGCCAAATTACTCATAATATTTCTAATATTGACCTTGCAATCATGATTCTCAGGGATACCATTTTCACTGGATGTGGCAGCACTTGTAGCAATTGTTTTAGGCAACTGAGGATCCACAAAACATGGCAGTAAATCAGGGTTCCACAACACAGCACGACAGCTTGATTCTTTTCTAAATAAATTTGACAAAGCAGAGTTTTCTCTTAAAATATCATCTACAAAATGTTTCTTTACTACAAATTCTCTTTCTTCCTTGAGGCGATCTCTGAGACGAGAGCTTCGTACACCTGGAAGTAAAGACCTTGGCACTCTAGAAAAAATACAATGATTAGAAGGCACCTCATGGTCAAATATTTGACAAGTTAATACACACATAGCATATGACAATAATAAGCAAAGATTATGAAAAAGTCTACTCAATGGAGGCGTCATCTATGCTATTTCAGTCCAGGTAACATAACATGCATAAAATATCAAAACTGCTATGTAAGGCTCTCAGGTAATAAAAAACAAGTGAAGTGGCTAGACCTAATTATCAAAGCATGGTGTGAAAACATGTAAGAGCTGACCTTAATACAAAGGACATGGTCAATAGGTAAAGCAACTGCTGATGGGAAAGCATGGGGAGATAATTCATAGCAGCTCTCCGTACTGCAGCTTCCTTGGCTACTGTGAGCCATTGTGGGGTTCCAAAGTTAGCAGCTTCTCCACAATTAAAACCTAAGTTGCATTATCATAATAAGAATCCCACACTAGGAAATCGACGCAAAAAAGTCTTTCAACTGAAACATATCTTGCAAGCAAAAGTTGACTAATAGTAATAGGGGCAGAATCAAAAGAGAGATTGGCATAAAAAGTATTTTGTACTCATATTAACAAAATCCCTTCAGTTCATAAATAACAAAATACATTACCATGGCTGAACCCAACATGGTATGCCCTCGGAAAGGTCACAACAAATTCACCTGGATTTTGGACTAACCTGAGGGAAAAACAGAAGATGTGACCTGAAATCAAGGCCAATCAACCAAATACAACCACTAATGGAAAAATACTAGTTTGAGCTCTAAAATTTACTCATGTGCCAAAAAAACCAACCTACAGCAAGGAATGTCTGATGAAACTACTACTTCAGGTGAAAGAAGCGTAGTCTTCTCACCCAATAATGTAAGAGCAGCTGCCAATAGAAAACAAGAGAACATTATCGATTAAAATCTATGGGAAAGAATCCTAAATAGTTTCTGACTGCCATGAATTCTCCACTAGCATCAAGTGAATATGTTGATGAAACATTACACATAAGTGACAGCTCAAACTAGGGTTAGTAATTCTCAGGATAGTGAATTCTGATAATATAGGGACATCATATGTTATACTTAGAAAATAATTTCTGTTTATTTGTTCAAAAGAAGCTCTCACTCTTTGCTTTTACCATAATGTAAAATAGCTTCCAATGAAAATGAACAAGAGATTCACATACCTAAATGATCAATATTACCACCACAAACCCCAGTTCTAATGACTTCCTCAAAAGCAAATGCATAATCTCCAGGAACAGCATACCATGTTTTCGAGGACCCAGTGTGCAGAAAATTCATGCTATGAAGCTCATGATCTTCCACGTGCCAAGCAAACCAACTGAAAAGCATACCAATGTAAATCATTGGAGAAGTAACACCAGGAATATCATCTGGCATGAAGCGGGTGAGAGAACCTGGAGCACGTGCTATTTCCTGTAAGTTCCACTTGCTGTTTGAAAGCTTCCAACCCGCTGTTCCTTCCATGTCATTACTACAATTGGAACTCTTTTGCCGTGGCCAGAATATATTATCATCTGAGGACAAACTTGATGAAGTTGATATCTTTGATGTCTCTAGACATTTGTCCAAAATAGTTCCAGCAGGTGCATCTCCACTTATATTATTCACTTCCTCCTGGGTTTTCATTACACTAACTATTTCATTTTCATTTCTATTAAGCTCTGAGCTTTCGCTTCTCCTCTGATAAAAATTCCTCTTCCTTCTCCGCCTACGAATATTGAGAAATTTACCTTCAGGTGCTGCAAAAGCAGACCCTGGCACATCGTTTGCGTACTCCACATGTATGGGCTTCTCAGAAGTTGACTTCCAAAACATAGCTTCCATGGCTAATGGAGAAACATCCTTAATCCCAGATAATACACTCTTTGCAAAAGCTTTAGATTTCGATTCAAACTGCTCCAATGTATAAATCTCACCGCTTTGCCAAACTTGCTGATGAACACCCAACTGTGGATTTTGAACCACCCCCCTTTGTCTCTTCACACCCTGACCCAATTCTTGGTGCCTGGTAGTAAACACTGCACGAAATTCGCCTTCATTACCATCATCCTCTGAATTCATTTGAGACAAGGAGCATTTATTTGATTGGTTCCCGTGACGACCTAATTCTGGGGACTTTAGAAGAGACTTATTTAAGTTCCAAAACACAAATTTCTTCGATGGCTTTGGCAATGGAGGGATTATCTTACAAATGCCAAAAGCACTAGCTTCCTTCTCAATTTTTGATATATAAGAAATTGGGTCCGAAAATTCAGTGTCAGTTGGCCGAAACTCCGGCGCCAATGGCAACCCTTTAAGCCAATTGGGTATTTCAACGCCAGCCATTACAAGAAGAATTCACGATTGTTACCGCAGCTTAATGAAAAACAACATCCAACTCCAAATGATACGGCATTGCAAGTAGAGTTCATAAACTGGCAGTCCAAACACGAATTCTGCGAAACCCTAGAAAGTGAAAAATTAGTATAATTGAAAAACAAATTCTCGGGTTAACGTCCAAAAATAAACCAGCCATAAAAATTGCAATGCAAAAGAAGCAAACAAACGGGGAATGGCACCTGTAACAGCAACAGAAAATTGACAGTCCTTCGATCTTCTGAAGAGACAGGGAGAGAAAGAGGGAAAAAGGGAGGGAAGGAGGGATTTGTTGCTAGATGATGAGAGGAGCGGGTAGCCTATAAAAGATGCGCATTATAAAATTTACGTATTCTAACCCTACTAAATTACGCTGACGAATTATCCACCTCCTCCTCCTCCCACCCACAAGTTGTTTAAAATTAACCAAATTAATTACATATAATTTTGAATCATTTTCTAATTAATAATTAAGTAAAATTAATTAAAACTATAGCTAATTAATCTGCAAAATTAAACTTTTTAACCCAACTCTTTTACTAATCTATTTTTGGTACGGAAATTAGTACACCTCTCGAGTTTTAATTAATTATCTACTTGCTCTATGCCTCTCCGGCATGTACAATGGTTTTGAGGAGCTCATCCAAATATCACATAATTAAAACTAATCAAGTACTTAATACATTTAATTAACAAAGACTGAGAATCTCCCAGAATTTGTTCGTCCACAACAAACAATAACAACAATTCAAGGCTATAAGAAAAATTGCCATGTTTTCTCAGTCTCAATTATTTCGACATTTCGATCAAAGCATCATAGGCGGGTTCTTAGTTAAAATCTGGCTTCTCAGGGTAGGTGCAGCCCGACCTTTGGATTATAACATTTGCCGCATAGCATCCGGCCTTCACACAGTCCGCCATTGGCTTCTCTTGAACAAGCTGTGACAGAAATCCGCCTACAAAGGCATCGCCTGCACCAAAGACACCGTCTTTCCGATTTAGAATCGAATTACAATCTTAAACAAAAGTAAAATGTGGGGAACTAGGAAGTACCTGCGCCATTGGTGTCGACCAGCTTCTCCTTGGGCAGCAAAATGACGGGAAATAGTTTCGCTTTTCCGTCCTCGGCAACCACAACCGGGTCAGCACCTTGAGTTATAACAGTGATCCTCTTGTGGGTTCCTGATGCCTTGGGCAGCTGGGAAATCTTTATGGCGATCTCCTCGACATTATCGGTCTAATTACGCAAGTGTAAGATGGTTCAGCAAAATGGAGGCAAGTTGTTGGATCTAACAGATGAAAGCGGAATGGGCCGAATGTACATACCTCCCATCCACGAACCTTTGAGAAGGTTCTTGCCTCTGTTTCATTTCCAAAGACATAGTCCATGTATCTGTGCCCAAAGCCTTGTTAGTATTGGACAAGAAGTGCATTCTTACGTCTGTACTACTTTTCTACTTCCAAAAACACAGAGACTAGAGACACCAAACCAGGCAGATCAGAGATGAGCCTGTTGGGCACCAATTTGGGCTCTAATCTAATTTGAAATCCTAAAGCACGCCTAGTTCTTGCATCTAGATGGGTTGGGGAAAGAAGTTTGGAAATGGGTTGTAAAATACTTACGGTAGAACTTTCTCCTGAGCATCTTTGAAGAACTCACATATAAATGGAGCAGAGAGGTTCATCATGAAGACCTACAGACACAACATAGTCATTAAGAACAGAAAGAACAGTCTAAATTTACAGAATAAATTAGTATTAAATATAAAATCATAGTCACCTTATTGGTTGCAGCCGCGTGAGCAGCAACGAGTTGAATAGACTCAGGAGACACAGTTAAGAAAAACCCAGCAATGTAGTAGAACTTTGCCTTCTCCACTGGTCAAAGAGGAGATTGACAACAAAGTTAGAAAAGAAATGATAAGAAAGAAAGCAACTGAAAAACTAGTACCTAGTGCCCAATTCTCCGGTTGCTTTAAGTGATCTGATTTGTAACAATTTGCAGCCGACAAGTTAGCAATAAGGGACCTAAACAAATAGTCAGCACAAAGTATTTAACCCATCAGAGTTTCTCAGAAATTTCAACCAACCTTAATGACTTCCAATATTCGAGTACTAACAATCATTAGAAACTTGCTTAAAGGGATTGAAAACTTGTGTAAAAGGCTCTTATAGCAATTGTCAAACAATTTTAACAAACTTTCAAATCTCAGATTCATCCTAAAACTGTATATTCAAAAGGTAAGACTGACCTCTCACCACCAACAACGCAGACAGCACAGGTGCCTGTAGGTGCAGTTTCATCCTCGTAATAGTGAACCTAAAAATGTTCATCGTAAGTTTATAAAAAGTAGAATATATGTCAAAACAGCAGATTTTGGAATATATTCTTAGATTCAAGAATTTTGGAAGATGTTCTTGGATTAAACAAATTCAGATTTCGGAAGACATTCTTAGAGGTTTAGAGATTAAAGAATCCTCACATTAACACCGGCAAGCTTGGAGTTTTTCTTCATCTCTTCTCCAAATTTGTCCTTTCCAATGCAGCCCATGTAACTCGTTGCACCAGGAACTTGAAGCATCCACTAGAAGAACATTGAAAAAGGATAAGGAAAAAAAAAGGCCAGTGGATATTTTAACATAATTTAGTTCAATTACTTCAATTCTGTAGAAAAATATAACCAACCTGAGCAACTCTTATTGAGTTTTGAGTGGCCCCTAAACAAAAAAAAATTAGCTTCTTCTACATTGTAAAAGACAAAAATATTGTCATTTAGCAACTGGAAAAGGTTAAAATATGCAAATTCCACAATACCTCCGGCAATATACTCCACTTTGTGGTGAGCAGCTAATTCTTCATACCTTAAAGTATTAAATAAGGTCAATTTTCACTCATGGTTAGTTAAGCTAAAATAAAAAGACAAAGGGCAAAAAAGAGGATTAAGTATCACAGTCAGATTAATAAACTACGTTTTGATTGATTAATCAAGGAAATCAGGGTCATCGAATAGAAATATTTTCAATCTTCATACTTTCCACGCAAGTATATGCAAATGGGAGGGCGATTTCTTGATTATCACATCATAACAATTGCAGAGAAAGGGAGAGAAATAGATTAATAGAATGAGGAAAACTCACATGGGCAAGTGTTTTTCCTCAGCCAGAATGGCGTTGTTCAACTTGATATCATACCTGTCGAGAGAATAATTTCTATAAATGGATCTGGAAAAAGCGCCCTATCGAATCAAAGAAACAATGAAAATTCATAAACATGTAATTTCAAGTTCTTGTTCATTGACATTTTATGTCCATGCATAACATAACTGCGTAAATCAACGTCCATATTATTCCTATTAGATCTTCCCTTTCTCACGAAACAAAATAACACCCAAATAAGAAAAATCAGATCTTTTTTATCGCAATTATTTCGAGTTTTCTAAGCGACCAACCAGAGAGAAGGAAAGAAATAAACAAATAAAGCAAAAGAGAGATCCACAATGTACGAATGGGGAAACCCAGATCCATATGAAAATGGATCTGGAATCATTCATTTCTCCCAGCAACGACGCACGCAACAAAAGAAAAACACGTCATAAAGGCACAAGGACGAGGAAAGTGACCAACTTTTGCAAGAAATTTTCATCAACAACCGCTGAGATGTCGAGCAGGGGATTGCCCATCCCCAAAAGAATCCCCTCGGAAGCCATTGAAGGAGATTTGGAGAAGTTTGAGGGAGAGCGAGACAGAGCAAGGAGGGAAAGAATTGGCGAGGAAAAGAGAGACTTCGAAGGCTAACTTATAATGACGAGTAAATTGGTGGTTGGCACTACATGGTAAAAAAATCGCTCTCTGCCCACCCCCACCAACTCTCCTACATACATATTAACATATCATGCATGCATACATACATGCTAACTGTCACACCCCTTTCTCACAAGGCGTAAACGAGCGCAGCGCCCAAAAGGAAGCTTCCGAGAAGCCTCGCAACAGTGCACTGGGCGCACTTGGCAGACAGGGGAGGCAGAATCAGTAGGCGCAGAGAGCAGTAGCGCGCGCGCCGCGCGCACAGAATATGACACGTCAGCAATTCGGACAAGGTTCCGAGAAACACGGGCCACGGTAGCACTGACAGGGGAGGCACACATTACAGGAAACTTGGAGCTGTCGGAAAGCCTCTCTGGGTTGGGCCGCAGCAGCCTACTGGGCCCAGTGGGCGCAGTGCATCTGGGCAGGGCCCACTACGCACCAACTGGGCCCAGCCCGCGCCCCAACTGAGCCCACAGCGCGCCAACTGTGGGGCAGCGCACAGCAGATCGGAGCTACGGGTTAGGAATCCTAGTTTTAGTCGAATTGGTTCTCTTTTATGTCTATAAATAAGACCCTTGAGGCACCAACCAAGGCATTGATAATCATTGAGTGATTAGTCATCCTTGAGAGAGTTGTGGTGTTCCGAGAGGCGAGAATTGTTCCTAGTTTCTTTGGTTTGGAATCGAAAGAAAGGGTTGGGGGCCGGGCTCCCGTAAAGAGTTTTTGTTCAACGAGAGGAGGCGACATTCGAGAATATTCGGAGAGAGGCTGGTCGTAGTGGGACTACGGCGCCGCACACCTATTCGCCCTATTCCGCACGGCAAAAAATTAGGGGTGTGACACTAACCCATAACATACATCAACATATTTGTCAACAAAATTATCAGTTTGGGCCTGGGTATAAAATATTTACCATATGAGCCTGGGCCTCAATTCATGGGCATGGGCCTAGAAAATTGGGTCTGGGCCTTGAGCCTTGAGCATTGGGCCTGGGCCTTCAGCCTTTGGTCCTGGGGATCAACATCCATTGCTCCTTTGGGCCTTCCCAACATTCTCATCCAATGTTTTAAAGCCCATTAGTGTTTGTTCCTCGGCCCAAAACTAAATGCTTGCTTTATATCTTCACAATAAAAATTCATTGTTGAATATCCATTTTGTTGGTATATTTGAATTATAATATTCATTATTCTTTACGCGTAATAACACGCTATAAACAACAGAGACGAGCAATTAGACAGTCGCACATAATTGTTCTCTTCCGAGCATTCTATTTATTAAGTCCTCAAATCGATCATAGTTGAATCACAGCTACTGAAATTTAAAGAAAAAACTAATATTGAGAAGAAAAAAAAAAAGAAGGAAAATATAAAGTAATAATTTATAAAGCATGAAAATAAAGTAGAAATTAAAAAGGGGGGAAGAAAATGTGTAAGAAAAGGTGTAATTTTAAGACAAATGTCAAAAAGATGTGGACCCACTTAGCTCATGGATTAGGTTTGACTTGCTTACAACACTAATTTACTTGACACCATGATTAACTACAAAAAGGTTCCACTTTGGCTTGTTTATTATATCTATGAATATATATATAGATATATGAGTGTGATGATCACATTTTTATATTAAATAATAGTTTTTTTCAATATTATTAAATTTCAGCCTATCAATCGACGGTATGTTTAAGCAGATAAAATTGACTAAAACACGAGCATAAAAAAAGATATGATCGAGAAGTAAAGACAATACGATAAAAATTATATCAAAATAAATTTAAATAGGGGTAATAAATATTTATATATATATATATAAAACAAAATTAGAATAAAGAAGGTTTTAGAGCATATATTATTGTTAATGTTTTATTATTTGAGCTTTTGTAGTTGACTTTTGAAAGAGAGTTTTGTAAATTTAAGTGGATTTGGAATCATATTCCCTCTCCACGACCATGCATATTGTGTTTCCATTATTGTTTTTTTATTTTTTTTTAATTTTTAAGTCACGTGGTTTTGTTTCAAGTATTGTCATTAAATGATTTGCTAAAATTATTCTATAAAATCATTTTAGAAAATCAGTTCTAAAAAATTTACAATAATAAGTTAAGTTATCCCGTTAAAATGAAATTTCATGAGTTTGATTTGACTTGCATAATACACAATACTAATATTATATATAATTTATTATATCGATGAATTTACGATCAAATTTTTAAATGCAGATTAAGTTGATGAGGGTAGAGTAATTAATTATAATATGGGTTAGACCTTAACTCTCTCTCTCTCTCTCATGGAATGGAAAGAGAAGCAATGCATCAGTTCCTGGGAGATGTTGTCTTGTGGGGGGAAAAGGAATAAGCTTTTGCTCGACTAAAAGATAGAACATTTTCTTTTAAAAGTCTTACTTTATTTATTTATTTATTATAATGGGAGAAAAGCAAAGTAAGTGGAAAATAGAGAATTCCACCCAATGCTCATGCTCATCATTATAACTCTCTTTTTTAGTCCTTTCCCATCCCTTTCCTTCTATACTTGTGCGTTTGTTTGTGTTTGGATGCTTGGATTAATGCACTCTCTTGGTCGCCTAAAAAGCTACGTTGTTTCAAAATAAGAGAGGCGAAGCATCGTTCTATAATATTTATGTGGCAGTCCATCATGTGAAGACAGTTACGACTCAAGATCAGTTCGTACTAATGGGAGTGCATAATTTCACATCGTTTGAAAGAGTAAAAAGTGAATGGTTTATAAGAAGAATCCTCCTCTCTACTTAGAATAATGCGTTTTAAACTAATCCCAACAATAAAATCGTGTGAGATTAGGCATAAAGCGGTCAATATTGTACTATGAACACTCCAGTTTCTAAATAATTTCATAATAAATATTTTTACATTTGACACTCCTTAAATTAATTTGAAATTAAACTTTATTTAAATGAGGAATTTACTTTTATTAAATTATGGGTTAAAATTATAATTTGGGTGGAATAGATGTTATTCCCTTAAAATTCTTGCACCACTACATCAAATTTTATAACTTGTAATTTTCTCATCTTTTTCCACTTGCTAAGTTGAAGATTTGAAATCAACATAATCTATCAAGCGATCAATACAATATATTCATATTAGAATCTCACCTTTTTTTTTTAAAGAATATTATTAATAATAAATTAAAATAATTACTCAAATATTAAGCCAACATCACGAAGAGGAAAAAGGACGTACTAAGAAAGTGGGTTGACATGGAAACCCCAAAGATGCCAGGGGGTGTGCACGAGTGCCCATGATGTCTCACCATCTAAAAAGTTGTTCCAAAATTAATTATTAAGATAGTATTTTAGATTACTTATTGATTTATTTTTAAATTTGATAAATTCTTCATGTAATTAACTTAATCATAAAATAAGTATGAGTAATCTTCGACAATGATTCATCATTATGCTATTTGCACTAGGCCCCGACCCCCCCGTTCACTAGATTGAGTCACACAAGTACTCATGGTACGCACATTTTCTTTTTCCTTTCTCTTGAATTTCATGATGAGGACAATATTTTGGCATTACCCACTCGAGCTTTTAGAGAGAGATAGATGGATTAGATATAGAGAGAGAAAGATGGCGAAGTTTTATTTTCAAATTCACGATGAACATTTCCCCACGAAAAGATCAAGACAAATGTAGAGGAAATATTCAAAGCATTTGTTTATAGAATCACGATCAATCATAGGTCTAAGAACCACCAAAGGTTAGCGATTCTTAATTTGGATGTTTCAGTACATACGTTGATTTTTTATCACTAATAATTTTATCGAAAAGTAATTATGCATGATTAAAAGTATGATTATGATATAATTACTTCTGTCTTAGGGAGTCTTTATCTCGGGTTTTCTTACATGCACCACGTCGATTTAGTTAAATTGTACAATAATACTTAACATGCCGATAATTTTATGAACAAAAATATGATTTTGACGTGAGAAACTTTGGCCTCTAATTTGTGGTCAAAGAAAGTGATTGTCAAATGGGGATATTTTGTCACACAAATTCACATTGAATCTTTAGATATAATAGGGATTTAAGGCATAACCCACTTCACAATTTCACTTTCTTAGAGTTAAGGTCAAAGAAAAAGACATTTGCTTAGAGAGAGAGAGAGAGAGGTAAAACAAAACCTAGTTGCAAAAGGTGAGAAAGATTGAAGAAGAGATTTGGGAATAGTTTGAAAGCTTTGTATACATTAAAGAAAGAGATATGTATTCATCAATTTGCCATTTATTCTGGTTGGATAGATATGAAATCAAGTTTTTATGACTCTACGTCAAATAGTTATGCATATTTTTACTTTATATTTTGACGTATTATTTATTTATTTTTTAAATAATTATAATAAATTATAAATAGTTAAAATAATAAAATTTTTTATTTCGATAAATTATGAAAGACGTACAAATTTCCTCAAATTGCAATTATGGAAGTGTAAATTTTGAACATTTCACTAAAAATAGAATTTCAAATTAACTAATTATATTATTTTAATTGTAAAAAAAAAACTTATTTTTGTCACAATTATAATAAATTAAATTAAATGAAAATAGTTTAACAGAAGAGGGTAGAATAGGCAATAAGTGAAAATAGGTGATGATAAGAGTGTAATCTAATAAAGTTGCCAACTTTCCCATTTCAACCACTACGTGCTTTATTTATTGCTTTCTTTTTTGCCTCTACGATGAAGTAACGCCGGTCATATCCCCCCTCTCTTCTCTCTCTGGCGGCCATTAAACTTCCAGTTCCAGCTACAAAACTGGTAGAAATCTCAAACCCAGTCTGGGTAGCCTCTTCCCGCGACTCAGTCCCTCGCTTTGACATTTTAGCCTCTGCTAGTCCTTTTTTTGCGGGAATATAAGACCGTTCTCTTCGTCTGTTTTGCTCTTGCAAAACCACGATTAAACCTCTTTCGTTCTCTCTTTATCGGGCTTCGTGCTCCATTTTAGCTTTTTCTACAGTCAAGTAGACATCTTCTCCCGACCTCTCAGAGTTCGCGGCTGGACAAAGTGAAAGTAGAAGCTTGAAACCAGGGCTGTTAGAGATCTGGGTTTTGTATATTTTGGTTGGAGTTTGATTTTCTCCGTTTTTTTTTTTTTTTTGTATCAGTTTTAAGCCTTTTTTAGTTTTGATTATGGATAGTTTTTGGTGAGTTTGAGATCTGAGAGTGAAAATGGGTAGCAAATGGAGGAAAGCGAAGCTGGTTCTTGGAATGAGTCTCTGCGTCTCTGTTCCTAAAACACTGGATGATTCTTCTCCTTCAATTGATTCTGACTTTGCCGAAAAATTTTCTGACGCTGCTCTGCTTTCCCCGGCGCAGATTGGCTCTTCGCGGCCAACAACACCATCGCCATCTTCGCGGGATTTAAAGCTGTCTAGATGTGGGAGTAAATCCTCCAAGGTAATTCCTTTTATTTCCCTTATTTAAAAAAAATAGTGTCGTTTGGTTTCCATTTGTTTCCCTAGAAAGTTTGCTGGAAAATCAAATTTGGAAATCTGTCTTTCTTCGTCTGTCTGCATTTCCTTCAAACCACAAGATATTTGTCGCTGGAAGTCGTCGAATCTCTGTTTAAAAAAGATGTTTTTGTTCCATTTTCTTCTTTAGATTCTTTATTCTGATTCTTTTTTGAGAAAATGGAAGAAATAAAGCTTGATTATTTGGTTGTGTGTTGGACCATTGCGAACAAGAGAAATTTAAAGTTGCACATTGAACATAAAGATTACTTACATTAATTTTAATATTTTGTCAATGATGATGACATCTATATGAGAACGATGGAGTTCTAATCATCCTGCAGATCATATTTCTGTAGGAGTTTAAAGTTTTTCTGATGGGTATATTATATTAGATAATAGTTCCTTTTTCATGTGTTCAAGCTTTAATCATCGACTAAGATTGCTTTAACTGGTTCTTTGAAATTTCAGCAAACTTGCTCAATTTGTTTGACAAAGATGAAACACGGAGGTGGCCATGCTATTTTCATGGCAGAATGCTCACATTCCTTCCATTTCCACTGCATTGCTTCAAACGTAAAACAGGGGAACCAAATTTGCCCAGTTTGTCGAGCAAAATGGAAAGAAGTCCCCATTCAGGCTCCCATTTTGGATCTGCTTCATAGAAGACCATTGATTGGTCCACTTGACTGGAATCAAAATAATGCTTATACTTCTGGCGTTCGCCGATTGCCTCCCCCTCGGAGGCATATCGTGCCTCTCCATCAGGCTGCTGAACCAGATGCTTTCGATGATGACGAATCCTTAAGTAATCAATCTGTATATCTATGTGAGGAAAGTCAAAATAAAGATGTTTCCACTAATACATCAAGCAAGATTTTAGAGATCAAATTGCACCCGGAAGTTTCAGCTGCTCCAAAGTCGAAGTCGTTCAACGATTTCGCTGTTTTAGTCCATCTCAAAGCTGCTGCTTCAGTTTCAGGACAGAATTCTAGTGCAAACCAAGTTAGTCCGCTCAAATATTCTCGAGCTCATCGTGCACCAATCGACCTTGTGACAGTGCTTGACATCAGTGGTAGCATGGCCGGTACGAAGCTGGCATTGCTAAAACGAGCAATGGGTTTTGTAATTCAAAACCTTAGCTCCAATGACAGACTATCAGTTATTGCTTTCTCCTCAACCGCTCGTCGCCTTTTTCCTTTGCGGCGGATGACTGACACTGGCAGGCATCAGGCACTACAAGCGGTTAACTCTTTGGTTGCAAATGGGGGTACAAATATCGCCGAAGGTCTAAGAAAGGGTGCTAAGGTAATGGAGGATCGACGGGAAAAGAACGATGTTGCAGGTGTAATCCTGTTGTCTGATGGGCAAGACACTTATACCGTTTATGGATCTGGGGTGGGCCAACCTCAGCCAAACTACAACTTACTCCTTCCTCTATCTTATGGTAGCCGGAGATCTGGGTTTCAGATTCCGGTGCATTCTTTTGGATTTGGGGCTGATCATGATGCTCTGTTGATGCACTCTATATCAGAGATATCTGGAGGAACGTTCTCATTCATTGAAACTGAAGCCGTGCTCCAAGATGCATTTGCTCAGTGCATTGGGGGCCTTTTGAGTGTGACAGTGCAGGAGCTGCAAGTAGCAATCGAGTGTGTCAACCCTAGCATCTACCTTGGGTCCCTTAAAGCGGGAAGTTACCCTAGTCGTCTGATGGTTGATAAACGCACTGGACTGATCGATGTTGGAGACTTGTATGCCGATGAAGAGAGAGATTTTCTTGTCTTAATCAATGTCCCAACAGAGTCGGCATGCAATGTGACGCCGTTGCTAAAGGTTAAATGTACATACAAAGACCCCATAACTAAAGAAATGGCAACCTTAGAAAGCGAAGAAGTTACAATCGAGAGGCCTGCTAAAACAGGGCAAGGAGTTGTTTCGGTGGAAGTGGACAGTCAAAGAAACAGGCTCAGAGCAGCCGAGGCAATGTCACAGGCACGAGCTGCGGCAGAGCAAGGTGACTTAGCCAGCGCAGGCTCAATTCTAGAAAATTGCAGAAGGGCTTTAACTGAAACACTATCAGCAAAAAGCCTACACAAGCTTTGGATCGCGCTAGATGCAGAGCTCAAGGGAATGCAAGACAGAATGGCAAGCAGGAACGTATACGAGGCCTCTGGCAGAGCCTATATTCTTTCAGGACTAAGCTCCCACTCATGGCAGAGAGCAACGGCTAGAGGCGACTCCACTGACATTTCGAGCCTCGTACAAGCCTATCGAACCCCGTCAATGGCAGAGATGCTTACCCGGTCTCAGGCTATGCTGCTTGGTAGCCCATCATCTCAGAGTTTTCTCCTACCCCTGTTACCTCCTGGGTCGCACCCAAAGCCAAGATAATCTTTTTGGGGGGAGTTTTATCAGGTATAAACTTGCTGTTGCTAAACCCTTTTGTTGTTTTGTTGTCTTTTTCCTTGTTTTTCATGTTCTAGGAGATGGGATAAATCACAGCCAGAGGGCGAAGAGGAGGTGGATTTTTGGGTGTCCATTTTAACTTTTTCTTGTAATATGTAAAAATAACAATAAATGGGAAAGGAAGCTTACTCTGGTTTAAACTCTTCTCTGGCATGGTGGTTGAAAATATGATTTTTATTTATATTTTTCTAAGGAAAATTAGCTAAACAATTAATAAACTATCAAATTATTATGAATTAATGAATAAATATTTTTTATTAATAAATAAAATATTTAACTAAGAGAAATAAATATCATTGTTAACTTGTCGAAAGAAATATTAAATTTTTTTTAAAAAATGTAGTGGTGAATTTGTTATGCAATTTTAATTATATTTCAATATTGTGCTAAAATTTTAATAATTGAAACAATCTTACTGTGAAAGACGATGCCAAAATTTGGTTTTTCGCCAAGAAATTTAGACATGGTTTTCTCGTCATCGAAATTAATTTCCACGTTTTCAATTTTCCGAACATCTTTCTGTGGCTCACTTCTTTCGATTCTACTCGTCCAGTTCTCATTACCATCTTTTCTTTCCTCTGCTTGGTCCATCGTCGTCGTCTAGTTTTCATCACCAATTATTCACTTTTTCGTAGTAGAAAGTAATCTTTCATCTGCGAGCGAAAAATCATATTTTCTCTGCAGAAAGTAATCTTTTGTAAATTCTATTTCAAGGGCTCATTTTCCGCAGTAGAACGATAATGTTTTTTTAAAAGAAAACATGACAACGATGTTTACTTCGTTTATTTCTCATAGTTGAATATTTTATTTGTTAGTAAAAATTATGTAGTGGTTAACTCAAAATTATGATTGAATTCATAATTAAGTAATTATTTTCTTAATTATTTTTTTTTTCTAATTTGATTGGAGCAAGAAAAAAGGAAAAGACAGAAGAAAATAGCTTAATATTTGGCAAACACAAAAGAGGGCCAGGGGATGGGGAAGCACCATCCATTGTGTTTTTAGTAAAATGACAGCGTTTTTGCTTTTCACTGTCTTTGATGTGGCAGTTATGTTTCTCTGGTTCCCCAATAATTTCTTTTTTCTATTTTAATTAAAAAAATACAGAAAATTACACCCATAAATAAAATATTCTAGAAAATGACTGTCTAATTAATATAATATATTAAAATAAAATAATAGTTTACTCGACAGAAGTATTATTGGAAAACAAGAAAAATATATTAAATAATGCCTCCAGGGATAGGTTTGTAAATTCACTGTCGTTGATCTGTGTCTTCATATATCCGCCAAATTAGTTTGTTTGAAAACGGGAACAGAAAGGAAACAGAGCAAGGAAAAAACTAACAAACGTTTGCCGGGAAATCCAGAACTGGAATTCCCGGGGACTGAGTCTCTGATTCTCCTCTCTGAGATCAGAGAATCGACTCCTCCACCAGTCTTTATTTTTTCCTTTCATTTCCGTCTTCTCTTTTCCTTTGGATTTAATTTTCTTCTTGCGTTTTCTTTTTCTCCTATTATGCGTCGGCATTGACGCCATTGAAAATGAATTAGAGCCCGCAGTAAGTAATCATCTTTTTTGAGAATCACAAATTTGATTCTTGTGATTCTCTTAAATGGGCATTTCATTGAATGATGGGAAAATGGAGGGTTGGCTTTATCTCATAAGGTTCAATCGATTTGGGCTCCATTACTCTCGTAAAAGGTACTTCATTCTTCAAGAGAATTTCCTAAGAAGCTTCAAATCCAAACCCGTTTCTGATAAAGAGGTATGCCTTCATTTTCCTATTATATTATTGACGATTCTTGCTTTGTTTTTTTTTTAAGTAGTTCGTCGAGAATGCAACGTATTCGATGGCAAGACAATGAAGCCATTTCGTGAACTTTGTTGGGTTTATAATCAAGGATAACGTCTGTATTTAGATAAATTTCATCTATCTTCAATTGTTTTTTTTATCAAATGTAAAATTTGGAGAAAATCATTACAGTCTGTATATTACGTTTGATTCTGCAGTTTGATCCAAGAAACTCCATTCAATTAGGGTGTAGATTTTGTAAACCCTCTGTGATTTTTTTTTCTCAGGAACCAATTAGAAGTGCAGTAATAGACTCCTGCGTTAGAGTTAACGATAATGGAAGAGAAAGCATTCATAGAAAAGTATGACCATTGTTTGATTAAATGTCTCCAATAGATATTTCTCACCTGTATACTCTTTTCAATTGACAACTCGATTTGGAACTCGTAGGTGCTCTTCATTTTCACCCTGTACAACACTACAAATGAAAATGATCAGCTCAAGGTTTCGTAACGTTTCTCACTCAATTTTATACATTTTTTACATTAAATTCTATCCACGTTCGACTGTTTTCGTTTGATTTCAAAGCTTGGAGCAAGTAGTTCTGAAGAAGCTGCAAGATGGATTCTTTCCTTGAAGGATGCTGCAATGAAGGTTTTTAGCTGTTAAACTTTTTGCCCATTTTCTATTTCTTTGTGAAAAATCTCATATTTAACTCTACCTTTAGGACTTGCCAGACCAAGCAAGAAACTTTTTTGCTAGTTCGAAGAGGAAGTGGTCTTCTGTAAGGTAATTGAGATTAGCTTTGAAAATGATTATATCACGTGTTCAATATGCATCAAGTGTGATAATACATAGGCTGTAACGTTAAAAGTTTTGAAGAAATAGAAATTAAACCGTGTGAAACTGTGTAAACATAGTCATCAAAATTGCATTCTATCGCTTTCATCAAATCCATTGTGATCTTTTCCATCTCTACCCAAATTTCTGATAGCCACTTTTCTGTTCCTAGTCTGTTTTTCTTTCGCATTGAACTTTGAGTTTTCTTTTTGATAGATTGCGAGGTTCGAAGAGGGTAGATCGCAAACACTCTATAGATTGGACTTTGTGTTCTTCTGTGCAACTGGAGACAATGACATCTGATGTTATTGCACCATCACCATGGAAAATATTTGGCTGTCAAAATGGTATGGATGTATCCTTTTGTAATGACTGAAATAAACACACAAATGATTTTTTTTTGTGTCGTCCAGGGTTACGACTTTTCAAAGAAGCAAAAGATTGGGATTCTCGAGGGCGGGTAAGTTTCATTTTCGATTCGTTTTGGATTTCAGAATCCATTTTTTTACTATTTTTCTCAAAAATTTATCTATTTTTTTAGCATTGGGATGATCATCCAGCAATAATGGCTGTTGGTGTGGTTCATGCAACTTCAGAAGCCATTTTTCGAACTCTTATGTCTCTTGGCCCTTCGAGATCAGAGTAAGTTAATCCTTTTATTTCTCATTTAATGCAACTCAACACTGAAGAAAATTAATTTTTGCAGATGGGACTTCTGTTTCTACCATGGCAGTGTGGTCGAACACCTTGACGGTCATACTGATATAGTGCACTTGAAGTTGTATAGTGATTGGTTACCCTGGTTAGAAGTCTAAAATAACTAACATTTCATTTTCTTGTTCTTGTGTTCTAATTGAGATGTGATTTTGCAGGGGAATGAAGCGAAGAGATTTACTTTTGCAGCGTTATTGGAGAAGAGAAGATGACGGCACATATGGTACGTTCCTTAGGATTTCGCAGCCTTCAGAAGCGCGGAAAAACAATTGTTTGATTTGATTTTTATGTTCATTTTTCTTGCAGTGATTCTATATCACTCTGTCTTTCACATGAAGTGTAAGCCACAACGAGGCTATGTTCGTGCTTGCCTTAAAAGTAATGTATGCTTTGATTTGAATAATTTCTATGTTAAATCAATAATCTTGTTTAACTTCTCTGTTTCTTCGTAATCAACGCGGATGAGAGTGTTGTAGGTGGAGGATTCGTTATAACTCCCGTCAACCATGGAAAGCATTCACTTGTGAAACACATGCTTGCTATTGATTGGAAGTACTGGAAATTATATCTGCGTCCTTCATCTGCTCGATCCATTACGATTCGAATGCTTGAGAGGGTTGCAGGTGAGGATTTAAAGCATAATTTAAATTCAAATTTCTCGTTCCTTGTTTCCATAATTCTGTCTTTTTAAACATAATGTAGCATTAAGAGAGTTATTTGAAGCAAGTTCGGGAAGTTCTTCCTCTGAGTTTGCATCTGGAGAAATTACAAGGGATATCGGGGTGTCCGGGATTGAAAATGAGGAAATTAGTTCTAAAGTTCAATTGATCCAAGACATTGGGAAGAATGAGGAAGCCATTTTAAGTGAACATGAGGTGGAAATGCCGTCATCAGAGCGAGCAAGCTTGATGGGGCTCAATGATGCTGCAGATGAGTTTTTTGATGTTTCTGAGTCAACTGAATTTGACCATTATGAGAATGAGTGGCCATTGGCCTCGACTTTCGGACAACAATCTCAGGTACTAACATTATTGAGCTATATCAATGTTTAAAAAGATGTCGATACGAAAAATTTACTGAGACTTAATGCTTTTTTTTTAGAATTTGTAATTAGTTTCTGTTTTTATTTGAAATTTGTCGAGTGTTTACAGCCAAAATTATCATCAGCAGCTGTTTTTGTGAAAAAACTGCATGATCTTGCAGGTCAGTTGTCTAGTTAGCATAATGAGTTTATTTTATTTATATTATGACAAGTAAATGCAGAGATTTTTGTGACAATGGGTTGCAGTTCAAAAGAAGGGTCATGGGGACTACCTCGAACTGGCAAGGGAAGAAAGCTTATCGTATTACTATGGTGCCACTCTCCAAAAGGATCTGAATTTGTCTGCTCCTTGCAGTTGGTCCTCGGCTGATCCTTCTTCGTTTCTCATTCGCGGTGAAACTTACTTGACAGATCAGCACAAGGCATTACTTCATTTCAATCGCTCTATTTTGTAGGTTTGTTCTTATTTTTGTGGAAATGGAAAATCATTATTTGTTTCTTATCTAGATAAAGGCAAAAAGCACCTTGATGCAAATGGTTGGTGCTGACTGGCTAAGATCGGACCGGCGAGAAGACGATCTTGGTGCACGTCCGGGTGGAATTGCTCAGGTTTTTCTCTATGTTTCTATTCGTCTGTCCAATTATCAAATCTTCGAAATGGTCGCAAAATGATTAAGAGCTCGGCTTTCACGCTTCCATGTTCTAAATTTCATTCCATCATGATGGAAAAACAAAACAACTCAGTCGGATAATACAAGTTAAGTGGGTGTTATGCAGAAATATGCCGCTCGAGGCAGACCGGAGTTCTTCTTCATAGTTAACATTCAAGTAAGTTTGATTCATCTTGCACATTGTTGCCTAAATCATGGATTATGAAAAGCTTACAACACCACGAATTAGGTGCCTGGCTCCACCATGTACACGTTGGCATTATATTACATGATGAGAGCTCCTCTTGAAGACAATCCTCTGCTAAATAGCTTTGTGAATGGAGATGACGCCTTTAGAAACTCGAGATTTAAGCTCATACCCTACATTTCTAAGGTTAGTATGAATGTTCTGCAGTGAATAACTGTGTTTTTAAATTCTTACATTGCTCTTGGATTGTAATGAAAGGGATCGTGGATAGTGAAGCAGAGCGTTGGGAAGAAATCATGTCTAATTGGTCAAGCGCTGGACGTGCTCTATCACCGTGGGAAGAACTATTTAGAGGTAAAAGTAGTACTTTCTCTGCAATCACTTGACTCCATTGAATCGTGCCTAGTGCATTGGTATTTGTATGTTTATAATATTTCCAAGCTTGCTGCATTTATTTATTTGTTATTTTTGTTGGAATCAGCTCGAAATTGACGTGGGATCCTCAACAGTGGCGCGGGGCGTGGTCAGCCTTGTTCTTGGTTATCTAAACAATTTGGTCATAGAAATGGCGTTTTTGATTCAGGTGAAAAATCAAATAAGATTATATGAAGCATGATTTTATCTTAAAATGACCAAAAATCCAACGTCATGTTGTGTTGTGCAGGGAAACACCCAGGAGGAGTTGCCGGAAGTTCTTATCGGTACGTGTCGACTCAATAATCTCGACGTCTCAAAATCCGTCGTAGTGAAGCCGTGAAGCATGAACAAGACGGAAGGTGTCCAACGGAAAAAACAAAGGGTATAGAATTTGGTTTATCTAGTTTTTGTAGAAATGGCGTGGAGGGGCAAGAAGAGTTAATAATGGGTGGGATTAGTTTATTTGTATTAACCCATTGATTCTGATCTTACTGTTCTTGGTCGAACAAATAAATCATTGTTTATGTCTTTTTTGTTTGGGAATAAAAGCTATTCTAAGTTATACAATGGAGTTTGCATCAGTTTCACTGTCCTGAAATAATCTGACTGAAAACGGGAAACGCCGGGGAAGGTCAATGATCCACGCACCGACGATTTTGACCATCCCCCGTACGGTGTGCTGTCGGTGATTGCAGTTCGTCGGCACCGACAGGCTAGATTGAGTGCCGGATGAATCTATCTGCGGGAATGCAGTGATTGGTGGGACTAAAGCCAAAGGTGTCGCTTTTAACTGAACCCTGGTGGCTCTCCCCCGCTGCACCTACAGATCTTGACTTTGATTGGAACGTTGAGGGTTTGATTGGGTGGTGTCAGTTCTACGGTGAGCTCTCTGACAAATTCTTGTCAGTATACGACTGATTTGTGCGTGAACCACCGTCGAGGTTGTGGGTCCCTTAGTTTGTAAGATGGTTGATGGTTCTTGCCTGTTTTGAGGTGCCCCACCTGTTGCCACGCTGTAATGTAAACGTTTTGCAATTAAAAATTACGAAAATAGCTAGCTTTAATTAGTCTGTAATTCAAACGCGTGGGGGCAGTTTGGTCACAATCTCACATACAGAGAAACTTCAACCATAACTTTTTAATTAATTAATTATAAGAAATAATTAATTAGTATGAATACCTTGTTGTTATTATTGTCGGGAAACCAAAATTTCCAATTTTCAGACTCAAAATTCAAAAGGCATGGAATTCTTTTCCGAATTTCTTTCCAAATTGCCCCGATTAGAGAACAAGTGTCTTAATTGGCACGATGCGTGCAAAGATAATTAACCATTTTGCAGAGGTCAAGGCACTTTAATTATTATATAAATTAGAGTTTAAAAATTTGATTACTTTGATGTAGAAAAGCAAGCACACACCCATAATTAAAAGTAATTAAGGCATATTTGAATACTGATTATAAAGAATATTATTACACTAATCCACAAGGAGTGGCACCCATGTATGATTGGAGAGAGAGGAGAGGAGAGGAGAGGAGAGACAGAGGGAGAGACTTCAATGTGCAGACAGTGAGGCAGGAGAGGTAAAAACAGCGTAATAGGCCAGCTAGCATTGAATGAGGAGCCTCACCTACCTCTCTCTCTCTCTCTCTCTCTCTCTCTCTCTCTCTCTCTCTCCCTCTTTTTCTTACCATTCTTTTTATTGCGAACCCACCTCAAATTTCAAATACCGTCTCACTCCACCTTCTCTAATGGAGACTAGATAGCATTCTTGGTAAAGTTGGGTTTTCCAGCACTAAAGTTTCAAACT
This sequence comes from Begonia loranthoides, assembly GCA_022433065.1. NCBI lineage: Eukaryota > Viridiplantae > Streptophyta > Magnoliopsida > Cucurbitales > Begoniaceae > Begonia > Begonia loranthoides. The sequence goes on from CM039471.1 coordinate 591,724, forward strand.
TTCTGCCCTCCTCGGTTGCTTCTTATTGCTCACTTTCAGTGGAATCTCAACGTTATTAAGCTCAGGTTAGGCTCTTTGCATTTTCCCATTTTTCTGCTTGATTCTGGATTTACAATCTTCTTCTTTCTCTTTTGATTTGAGACGCTCGCATTTTCTCTTCGCCGTTTGGTTGAGTGGAAAATGGAGGGTAGTCTACCGAGCTGCATTAATCCCACTTTTTTTCTCGTCCTTTCCTCGGCAACCGGACGGCCATGCGAAAGCTTGCTGCTTTCTCATTTAGTTAGTACAACCGATTGAATAAAACAGCTTGTAAAGCAATTAGCTTTAGAAAATCTTGCTTCCTTTTCAGACGGAAATAAGAAACAACTAGATCACATTGCAAGATTCCCGCTTCATTTTCTTCCAATTTGTCTACTTTCCCTGGGAATCAAACAGTTGGTAAATCATTTTAGCTTTTTCTGGGATATGTTAGCCTCACTAAATCTTTCCACATTCTCGTTTAGGAAGAAGAGTTATTATGTCTCTCTGATTCGTTCTCTTTCATTTCGTTTTGTTTTTCCCTGGTGACCAAACTTTTGGTAAATCGAAAAGCTTCAATGGGTTCTGTCGAATCTTGCTGCATTTTCATCTAAAAGATGGATGAAAATGTGCGTCGATTCTCAATTGTTGAATTTTGATCAGCCATTGCAGTTCATTTTGCGAATTTCAGTCTCCATTTTCATTAGCATTCGAAAAGCAAGAAATTTATCCATTTTTGTTCTCAATTTCCCTTTAAAATCTCTCCTCTTACCTTAGTTTCCTCGAAGGTTTGCTTCTCCATTGATGTTTTTGGCCTGAAACATTGGCGAATTTTACTTGAAAGTAACATATTTCAAACTTTTATTGAGACCCGAATTGAAATTCTATTTGCCTTTCATCTTTTTTCAGGAAAAATTTAGGACAATGATTGAACCGAGCTTTGTGGAAGAAATAGACTGTGGTAGCTTCTTCGACCATATTGATGATCTGCTTGATTTCCCGACCGACGGTGTGGACACCTGCTTTGCAACCAACGGTAATTCAAGCAGTGCTTTTCCGACCATCTGGTCAAATCCAGCAGAGCCTTTCCCCTCTTCAGACTCTGCCTTTTCCGGCAACGCTATCTCAGCAGACCTTTCCGCCGAGCTCTCTGTTCCGGTAGGTTTGCAAGAAGTTTCAGATTTACATCTACAGTCTTTGTTGAAGTTTCTCTCACTAAGAGATGGCTCACCATCTCTGATCACGACATGTGTTCTGCTAAAATAAAGAAAATCTTAATCTTGTATGAGCACATGACATGTCGGCTGTTGCACCTAATAATTCATCTCCATTTCCGGTAGTATCTACCTGTCATTGACTCGTTAGATCATATCCTTGCTGTTTAAGATTATATAAATATATGTTTTTTCTTCAAAACACATGCATACAACAAGAAAATATTGGCATATGAAAATATTGAGACTACGACATTATCGGCAATGTTAAGTTTATCTATGTTGATGATTTCTTGTTTATGTAGTATGAAGACATAGATCAGCTGGAGTGGCTTCCAAGCTTTGTGGAAGAGTCCTTCTCCAATGGCTGCCTTTATATGAAGAAACAAGACTCAGCCTTCAATGAGAAGTGTACCGATTTCACTTACTACCAATTTCAAACCTCCAGCCCTGTTTCAGTTCTCGAAAGCAGCAGCTCTTCTTCCGGCGAGAAAAGTGTCATTTCAGGAAGCTCCGAGACGATCACTCCGGCATGCCGTGGTGTTCGAAGCAAGCGCCCTCGTCCTCCGTCCTTCAGCCCCCGCCCGGCGATTCAAACTTCTATGGTACTTTTTGATTCTGAAACCTCAGTTGAATCCCCTGTTTTTTTTGAAATACCAGAGCCGGAGGAGGAGAAGGAGAAGAAAAAGAAGAAGAAGATGAATCCAAATTCTGCCAGTGCAGGAGTTAGAAAATGCCTACACTGTGAGGTTACAAAGACTCCGCAATGGAGGGCAGGGCCAATGGGGCCGAAGACCCTCTGCAATGCCTGTGGTGTTCGACACAAATCCGGCAGGCTCTTCCCAGAATACCGACCGGCAGCCAGCCCGACATTTGTTCCGTCTTTACATTCCAACTCCCACAAAAAGGTTGCAGAGATGAGAAAGAAAGGTCTTGATCATTCAGCCTCCATTGCAGTCTCTCCTAAAGCTCAATAAGAAAAGGCAGTAATTAGAGTAATTAAAATTCTTTATGGGTTGGCAATATGTACATCCGAGTAGACAATTCAATCATTTCTAGCGGTAGAAGAAGAAGAAGGGCTCATTGAATTCTTTTTGCAGTGTTTATCGATCTGTACGTGTAGTGAAAACTCAATTTTCTAAGCATCTGGAATGATTAAGTTTTACTGTTTTCGTCAAAATCCAATATTCATAAAATTAAAATTCTTTTTTTAAATTGAAGTTTCCATAATTTTGTTTTTAGGTTAGCTCAAAATGCGTTGTACTAAATAAAAAAGAAAACTATTATTTATAAATTATGTATATCTTGCTTTTCTAAGTGACGTGAAATTGTGCACCCCATTGATATGGTTCAGACCCACACTTGAGTTATTTTTGTATTCACAAAGTGGGTTACCACAATTTTCGTCTCTTGGGGCCTAACGTTCTCGTCGGTCACACTCCCAGTTGGATTTGATTTTGATATCATTTGTATCGTACCCAGTCTTCCTACTATAATATTGTTCGCTTTTAGCCAAATAATACATTTTTCACTTTCCCGAATGATGTAAAATTGTACATCCTCACTGAAATGGAAGCCATTCTTGATTTTATAGGGCGGACTGCCACAAAAACACTACAATTGAATGGATTCAAAAAAATTTATATGTTTAAAATAAGCATTGAATCTGGACAAGTAAACATGATAAATTGTTAAGCTGACCAAAATATTGTTATGTCACTACTTAATGTTTATATAATGTATAAATACTAAATGAACCTAAGTTAAGCAAATAATTAATTAACTGTGGAACTTATATTAACATCATAAAAAAAGAGTTTAAAATGTTAATAAAATATGATTTGTGGAGATTTTATCATATTTTATTGGGGGATGCTTCAAACAAACGACAGCGGATTGTCTTCTCAACCTCCCCAAGTCACTTCACCAACTTGTTCATGTTCTATACGCCAACTTGTCTTGAAGAGTTGTCAATCAGGGTGGGGCTCAATTAGAGGCGGCTACAGCAACCGAGCGGGCTCAGTCCAGGCCCGGTAGGCGGGCCGAGCCGAGCCGAGCAGAACCCAAAAATTTAGGCTCGCGAGCCCGGGCTGGCGGGCTGGCCCGGCGAGCCCGCCCGCCAACCACCAGCCCGAGCCGGCGAGCCCGTCCAACCTTGGCTCCCGAGTTCGTCGAAGGACGAACGAAGCTCGTCGTCGGGGCGTCGAAGGACGAAGCTCGTCGTCGAGGCGTCGACGAACGAAGCTCGTTGCAGGCTGGAGGAGGTCGTCGTCGGCTCGCATTCCAGTTTCGAAGCTCGTCGTCGTCTTCGTTGTAGTCTGCCAGTCTCGTGCTCGTCGTCGCCGTCGCCAAGCTTCGAATCGGGTGCCGTCGCCCGTCGGGAATGCAGGACGACTCTCTGTGAGAGTCTCGAGACTCTCACAAGAGTCTGAGACTCTGAGAGAGCCGAGACTCTCGGTGAGAGTCTCGACTCGCTATGTGAGAGTGGAGCTCTCTTTGCAACGATCCAAAGATCGTTGGTGTTGGGCTCGTTAAGCTCGGCTCGTTAAGACTCGTTAAGCTCGCTCGACTCGTTAGGCTCGGCAGGCTCGTTAGGCTCGGCTCGTTAGGTTCGGCACGTTAAGCTCGGCTCGTTAGGCTCGGTAGGCTCGGCTCGTTAAGCTCGACAGGCTCGACGAGCCAGACTTTTTCAGGCTCGGCCGGCTCGGCTCGGCTCGGCTCGTTAGCCACCTCTAGGCTCAATAGCCTAAATTGGTCCCAAAGATCGAATTGAGTCCAACTCAACCACTGGGCTCTTAATCCCCACCTGATATTGTCTCTAGCAGGCTTGTTGGCTTGACTAGCCTAACTCGCCTCGCCCATTATGGAAATGATACTAAATCTACACTAATACTCCACCCAAAACTCTACACAATTTTAAGGGTCAAAAGCGCGGAAGTCCACCATCCGCGGTGACTCTCGGAACTCCACCATCGATTCCTAGCAGTGGCTCTCAAAATTCGTCCATTGGCTCTGAGCAGGTGAGCACTTGACAACCCACCAGCTGCCTCTTGACTCTCAACACTCGACCCCGAGTGGATGAGCAATCAACGAGACAAAGATTGACTCTATTTTCTCTTTATATGCTCTTTTATTTTCCTTTGCTTTTCTTCGAGTTCTGTTTACAATTAGCTATCCATAAAACTCACCATTTCGTGCTTGAATCGGTCTTTTTGCCGGCATAATTTGCCATTTGTTGAATTTGTAACTTCGAATACTTTGAAACAAAGCTTGTTTAGACTTGTTCTTCTTGACTCTCTCATGGGTGGAGGAGGAAATTTGATGTGTGTTGAATTTTATGTCCATTTGATTTAATCATTGTTTCATTGTCTCTAAACTTTCTTTTAGAAATGGGTAGATGGTAAGAAAAGGGAATTATTAAAAGGAAAATGAGATAATGATTAAATCAAATCCACATCAAATTCAATGACCATAAAACTTACTCCTAGTCCAAACAAGCTCGTTTTAAAGTATTCCAAGTTACAACTTTGAGGTCGATGGTCGAGTTTCGAGAGTCAAATCGCAACTGTTGGGTCGTCGAGCGCTCACTTGCTCGGTGTCGATGGTCGAGTTCTGACAATCATTGCTAAGGGTCGATGGTGGAGTTCTGAGAGTCACCGTCAACGGTCAACTTCTTTGCTCCCAAACTCAAGAATCGTATAGAGTTAACGCAACCAATAAAACTAACAAAATTTATAATGAAAAGTTTAAATCGATAATAGTTTCAAAGTACAAGACTTAAATCGATGAAATTTAAAGTATATGATATTGATTGCAAGTTGCTCCAACGTACAAAGTTTTATTCGATAATTACTCTTTATTTTATCCAGAACTATTTATAATTTAAAATATAGTATTTACATGTTTTAATGTATTTTACTAATGATACATTTATACTTTAATTTTACATTATGATGTAATATTTATGCGTCATTAATTGATTCATTCAAGTAATTTATTATTTAAAAAAAGGTCAAAATATAAAATTAGAATATAGACGCAACATTATTACTGTATCATAATTGACGACATACCTTACCCTCGGACATCTCATTAACCATTGCATTCAATATCGATAGGGACGTGTGTGGTATGCGTAAAGGAAAGCAAGATGATGTTTTGTTATTGAAGCATGGTTAGTCCACCATGATATTGGCTGTCATAATAATTATAAGATGTCACAACATTATTATAACCTATGATTATTATTATTATTAGAAAATGAGACGGGTCTGTAAAATCTTGGAATTGGAGGTGAGTGGTGCGATGCGGCCTGTCTTTAAGTTTAGTACCATCGACCATGTGGTTGTGTGTGACCAAAAAAAAGAGACACTTCCAGACAAACGTGTCTTCTTCTTTGTTTAAACGTTTTTAATAATAGTAATAAACAAAAGGGTAAGAATGTATTTTCCTGTTTTGTCGCACGTGCGACCGCGACCGCGACCGCGAAATATTGTCTCGGAGCGGGTGGAGGGTTTAGGAACCAGTCTAGCGTTGACCACTGTCAGTGGTTCTTTTAACCGCGGTTAGGTTTACCTTGATTTCAGAAAAAATAATTTTGATTCTATAACAAAATAAATATTTTTGGGTGCTCGAGCCTCGACATGGAAAAGAAAGGTAGAAAAATTCACCTGAAATTTGGGATTTTTGCGGTGCTGTCTTTTGACTTTTTGCGATGCCAGTCGGCGAAGACAAATCCTAGGTCCCGAATTAAGTGAGAGGCTTTGCGATTAAATTTCAATAATTTTTTTTGAATTTAAAAAACGATGAATAATATAAAAACAAAAAACAACCCTTTAATTTCGATGCTACAGTCTGGTCGGCATCGAAGAAGAAGAAAGAAGCGAAAGTGTTTTGGTGTTATTTTGGGCGTAAAGGTCTTTATCTTTTCTTCTTATAGTGCTCAAGTTCTTCTTTCTTTTCTTGCTTTTCCGGTGAGTTTTTTCATTTTGTGAGGAAAAATCGGGATTCCGTTCGTCTGAAAAGAGGTTTCTTGAAGATTGGAAGTGGGTTTGTTCTCACTTTCATCGGAAGTTTATATAGTTGAACTTCAGATTCGGAGCTAGCTAAAGTTGGCAGCTTGATTGTTCTCTTCTTTGATTCAGGGAAGGTAAGCAGATGTCTTTTTGTTTTCTCTTCACTATCTGTTTGGCAGCTGAGAAAGCTGATTTTCTTTCTTACAGTTTTTACATGCATTGCCATTCAATCATTGATCTAATTCAACAGTCGTCTTCCCACAGCGTTTTCTCGAGGAAACCATAAGGCGGAGCAATGGATTCCTTGAAAGAAGAAAAAAGGAATTTAGATTCTCGACTATGGCATGCTTGTGCTGGTGGAATGGTTGAAATTCCATCCATTGATTCTAAAGTCTTTTACTTTCCTCAGGGCCACGCAGAACAGGCTCATGGGGACTTGGACTTTGGATGTCCTAGAATTTCACCTCTCATTCTCTGCAGAGTTTCTGCAGTTCGATTCATGGCGGATTCAGAGACTGATGAGGTGTTTGCTGAGATGAGTTTGATTCCTTTGAGAAGCAATGATTTTGATCGTGAAGAAGATGACTGGATGGGGAGAAAGAACAAGAGTGAGAGCGAAGAAAAGCATACTTCCTTTGCTAAAACTTTGACTCAATCCGATGCCAACAATGGCGGTGGATTCTCCGCTCCTCGCTATTGCGCAGAAACGATTTTTCCGCCTTTGGACTACTCGGCGAATCCACCAGTTCAAACAATTCAAGCAAAGGATGTTCACGGCCAGACTTGGAAGTTTAGGCATATTTATCGGGGGACTCCTCGCCGCCACCTTTTGACGACTGGATGGAGTAATTTCGTAAATTGCAAGAAGCTTGTGGCCGGAGATTCAATCGTGTTCTTGAAATCGGAGAATGGAGAGCTTCAGATCGGAATAAGGAGGGCCAAGAGGGGAATGGGAGGGCGATTTGATTTCTCAATTCCACCATCGGCGACAAATTTGAGGGGCGATCCGAGAGGACAAGTGACTGCTGAATCGATAATCAAAGTGGTAAATCTTGCTTCGAGTGGGCAGGCTTTTGCGGTGAAGTATTTTCCGTGCTCAAACACACCTGAATTTTTTGTCAAGGCCTCCGCCGTGAGAGCTGCGATGCAAGTTCGATGGTCGACCGGAATGAGGTTCAAGATGGCTTTCGAAACAGAGGATTCCTCTAGAATTAGTTGGTTTATGGGAACTATATCTTCCATCCAACCGGCCGATCCCATCCGGTGGCCTGATTCTCCCTGGAAACTTCTGCAGGTAGATTATAATCCTCATTCCAACTCGTCTTCCTCGTAAATATGTTTTTGGGATTGTAATTTTATTTCAATTTTATCATATGCACATACGTATAATGCAGGTAACGTGGGACGAGCCGGATTTGTTACAGAATGTGAAGTTTGTCAACCCATGGTCAGTAGAGGTGGTGACAAACGTTATACCTTATCACGTCTCCCCCTTTGCACCACAAAGAAAGAAACTAAGGCTTCTGTCCAACCCCTCCCCTTCGACCGACTTCGTCAGCCCACGGGCTGATTTTTTGAGAATGCTAGACGATAATCGTGCAGGCATACAGGGAGCCAGGCATGTTAAATCACTGAATCTTCCATTAAAGGACTCGATGCAATTTCAAGCTACTAATCTACCAATCCAGACGAAATCTTATTGGCCGAATGTGGGAAATCCAATCAAGATTTTGAAAGAAAACGAGATGAAAACACCACGCATCTTATTGTTTGGTCAAGTGATTCTTCCCGGTCAGAGAGTTTCCCAGGGTAACTCTAGAGATACTACCGGAAATACTTCGTCGGAGAAGACAGATGCCTCCTACTGCGCTGCAACTTCACCGCATTGGAATAGTTCGCCGGAAAGTTTATCAGATGCAGGGTTTCTATGGTCCAAAGATCACCAGAAAACTGCTCTCGAGAGTGGCCATCCTAAGGAATTAGTGGATCAATTCATGCGAGATTATTTCGCAATCCCGTAATTGTTATCTTGATCGGAAATACATAAGTTGTTCAATGTCAAACCTCAAAAAAAAAAAAAATGTTATTTGAAAATTGAAGTGAAAAGTCAATCCCGATGATACCTGTGAAACTGGGGAGACAGCCAATTAGAAGAATTTAGTAGTGAAAGTGTCTGAGAAAATGTAGGGAGACAGTCAACAGACATTCTTGGAGAGTGGAAGTTGGATCCTTGTTTGGGGAAAACCCATGGCTACTACAATAATTCAAGTTCCTTAGTCAACCCTCACAGATATTATTTAATTAACGTTGTGTTGAAGGATGGTCTGACTCAGCATTGGTACGTACCAGTGGACCCCACACTCGCTTCAGCTTCAGCCACCTGGACTGGAAGTGGACCCACAAGACACCCACGTGACATTCTCCTTTAAGACTGCCTGCCTCTTCAACTCCTTGACGTTTAAACTTGAAGCAAACGCTATCCTTAAATAATCAAATCTTAAACAAACTTTCGTGTTATCCTACTTCACAACCCTTCAAATTCTGTAAAAGCCCCAACTTTCAGAGCTTTTTCTGATGAAAAATGGCGCCCACTACCACAATCTACACCTTAAGCTTCGCCTCTTTCTCATACATGTCTTCCTTTTGGCTGTTCTCTGTCAGTTTCATTTTTGGAACTTCGATGGCAACTTTCATGGAGTTTCTGCTTACAGGATTCGGTTTTATGCACCCAGATATTGTCGCATACTTGTGATGTTTCCGATGTTTTGAGCTGTCTGAAAATGAAGATCAAGGCTTGTCTTCTTCCTCAAAGTCTCTGCATAAATGGATCGAAGCTTTGTTTTTTCTCCAGAATATTATATGTTTGTATATATTTGAACATCATTTTTCACATATCAAATCCTATGATTTCTTTTGAAATTTGCTTAGTTTTTTTTCTATGCACGTTGTTACATAGGTTTTGTTGAAAATCAAATGGGAATTGCAAAACAGAGACATCGAGATTTACATGGAAAAACTTTTCGAGAAAAAGTTATTGGCAAATAAGAAAATTTACTAAGATCAAATCAATGTACAAATGAATTTTTCTGCTCAATCAATAATAAATAAAGTAACACAGAAACCTTAATATTGAACGTGGATCAAACTCAGCAAAACTAGAATTTTGGTCGCACCAAACTTTAACAATCTTTATATTAAAACGAATTTCACACGAGAGATAAAGAGATGCAAGCTTCTTGGCTCATCCCAAAACGAAACCAGAATACTAAACTATCACAATCTCCATCTTTAAAAAAGTTACAATGTAAAGAACAAATTTGCAAAACTCTAACAAAATAACATCTTGTCCCAAAAAAGTCCCTGCAGAGCCAACTCAAAAGTTAATATCGATCATGTTTAAGTACAGCTTAAATTTGATAGACATACTCGAAAAGAAATCTCATCTCTTCTATGGTATCACTAAACTATTTGAATCGTCACAAGCAATTGCATCTGAATATGAAGAAGACTTCCCACTAGAATCAATACCCTCAAATACATTCAATACATAACCCATTGAACTATCTTAACCATACCACTGTGGAGGTTTAACATTCCTCTTGGGTTGTCTTTAGTGATAAATCTATGATATGAAACTGAAACTAGTGACGATGTGGTAAGAACATCACCCTGAACATCTTAGCTAATCTGACATATTGGCTCTGATGTAGATCTAGATCCTAACTTAAACTTCATCTGAGAACCTAAATTTTTTCAAGTCTTCTCAAACATCCCTTTAAAAGGTAAACTAACAAATGTAGTAGTCTTACTACTAATAATTATAGAACTCTGCAACACATATGAATTTGGAGATCTTTTGTGTCCCTTCAATATTACGAGAGTACCTCTACTGATCTTAACAACTCCACCAATAGCATTGTACTTGTATCATTTTAAATCAAAAGTACTTAACGAGATCAAATTCTTCTTCAAATAAGAAATGTGTCGCACATTACTCAGTGTCCTCATAACGCCATTATACATTCTGATTCTGTCTGTACCAATACCAGCTATTTTATAAGGTGTGTCATTAGTTATCAACACAACACCTTTTAAAACAGTCTTATATGTCAAAAACAAATTTTGATTGTAACACTAACACATATAAAATGAACAAGTTGAATCCAGATACAGATAAGAGGGAGCAAGAGGCAAGGCTTCCTCTACTTGTGACGAAAGATTTCGATCGAAAAGAAAGAACGATGGAGAATTCTGTGTGCTCAGGAAGACGCCAAAGAGCGACGATCTTTGGATTCGAACAGGCAGCTACACGGTTTTACAGAAGGCAGGGTTGTGACTTTGTAAGGAAGAAAGTTGGGTGTCCCTCTTGACGATGAGGGACACACCCAATGTGAAAGGAGGAAGTTTCCTTCCTCCTTTTAGTGCCCACAATTAAAGTAAAAGGAGAAGTTTTCTTCTCCTTTCACCAACCATCTTTGGCTTCTTGCATGGAATCCTCTCTATAAATAGAGAGGATTCTTGCAAAGGAAAGGTATCCCAAAGTAGCATCCAGCATAGGAGAAGAAGAAGAGGGAGAGAGAAGGAGAAAGGAGAGAAAATAGAGAGATTTTTTGATGGGAGAGAAAAGAAAGAGTGAGGGAAAAATAAGTGAGGTGCATTTGTGCACGGAAAATCTAAGAGTTGTGTTTTTCTCTTAGTGAATATTTTCTTGAATATTTGGTTTCTAGAAAAATATTGTAAATTCTATTTTTCATAGTGAGATCTTTATGGACTCGGTCCCCATGGTTTTTTTCCTGATTTGGGTTTCCACGTAAAATTCTCGGTGTCTATTTTCGCTGGTATTTCTCTTACTTCTTGATATTTTGGGATCACATCTGCTATCGTTTTTCGTACCGGTTAGTGGTGTAATTGTACTGTGTAAGTAAGCTCTGTCTAGGAGACTGAAATTTAAGTGGTCCGTTTGTGAGGCTCCAGCCTTTCCTGGGAATTATCCTGATCAGTACTATCCACGTTTCTTTCAATTCTCCATATTATCTGCAATTTTTCCCAATAAGTGGTATCAAAGCCTGGTTATTATGGCGGGAAGAATTGAAATCGAAAAATTCAACGATGGTAATAATTTCTTATTGTAGAAATTAAAAATGAAGGCATTTTTGCGGAAGGATGGTTGTGTTATGGCCATCGAAGACAGACCGACAACCGTTGAAGATAAAAAATAGAACAAAGCAGATGGGGATGCTATCACCGATTTACATCTGTCTTAAATAGATGTTATTTTATTAAGTGTCTCAGAAATGATAACTGCCAAGCAAATTTGGAATACGTTGACAAAAAATTTTCTTAAAGAGTAAATTATATACTCTTCGGATATCTGAGTCGACATCGGTGACAGATCATATCAATAATCTCAACACGTTATTTTCTCAACTTACAGCAATGGAGCACAAAATTGACGAAAATGAACGAGTAGAACTTTTTTTTCAAAGTTTGCCTAATTCAACGATCACCTTATCATAAATTTGGCGAATGGTGCTGCAAAGGAAAGCAGATGGAAAAACAAAGAGCACTCTTCCATGGAGGCCTTATCTGTAATGAGAGGGAGATCAAGTGAACGTGGGGCTTTTGGAGCCAGTACGTCGGGACAATCAATAAGTAAAAGGAGCATCAAGTGCTAACACTGTGGCAAAATGGGTCACATGAAAAATAATTGTTGGAAGCTGAAGAAGGAGCAAGACACAGAGAGTGCCAAAGTTGAGACGAAGAGTATGATTGCAACTGTTTCGGATGGTGAAAATGTAATTATATGAAAAGATGATGTCAACCTCATGACTCGTGGATCATGTTGGGTGTGTGACTCTGGTGCATCTTATCATGTTACGTCAAAGGCGGAGTATTTTTCATCTTACACCAGTGGCAATTTTGACATTGTTAAAAAGGGAAACAATCAGGTTTCCAAAATAGTTGGAAAATGTGACATTTGTATCCAGACTAACTCGGGCATTGAGTTGGTGGTAAGAGATGTCAGACATGTTCCGGATATTAGATTGAGTCTAATATCAATTGGTGCTCTTGATAATGCCGGGTACAAAAGCAAATTTGCTGGCGGTAAATGGAAGCTCAGCAAAGACTCGTTAGTTGTAGCGGGAGGAAACACATAATCTAGCTTGTACGTGACTCAAGTGACTGTAAAGAAAGTATCAGTGAATATTGCTCAAGATAACTCATCCATGAAGTTATGAACGACTTAGTCACATGAGCGAGAAAAGATTTTAATTGCTTGGCAAGAGACAAAGTCTGCTACATCTCAGACGTGAAACTTTGCCAAGTTGTATTCATTGTTTGGTGGGAAAACAACACAAAGTTTCTTTTCAAAAGGTTCATGCATTAAGGAAACCAAATGTGTTAGAAGTCATTAGCTTGTCTCCATCATCGCCATTGCGTGGAGAAGTGCCAAATAGATTATGGACTAGAAAAGACGTCTCTTGTAAGCATTTAAAAGTGCTTGGATGCATAGAGTTTGTCCATATTCCCAAAAGATGAGAAGTCCAAGCTAGATAGCAAAGCTAAAGAATGCATATTTCTTGGATACTGAAGTGATGCATTCAGCTTTGGGATCCGGTTGACAAGAAGATTGTCAGAAGCCGAGATATTTTCTTCTTTTAGGATTAGACCATTGAAGACTTGAAGAAAAGATGTCGAAATCGCTAATGAGCATCTAGTAAGAGTTGATCTTGGGAAATCAACTTTTGACAGGGGAGATGTTGGAGAATCTAGTGATCAAGCATATGATAATGTTGAGCACGGAGAAGTAGAGACTTTCCTTGAATCATTTGCGGAGCATGAATCACGAAGGCCAACAAGAGATCGCCAACCATAAAAAAGATACTCTGTAAACGAGTATGTGATGATCACTGACGGCGATAAACCCAAGTGCTATGAGGAAACTATGGAGCATCCACAAAAGAAGAATTGGTTGGATGTGATGCAAGATGAGATGATATCATTGCATGAGAATCACACATATGAATTGGTTCAGCTTCCAAAGGGGCGAATGGCACTGGGTATACAGGCTTGATGTAAGACTGTCTTCTTGCATGGTGAACTAGAAGAAGGTATCTACATGGAGCAACCAGAAGAGTTCGTTGTTAAAGGAAAGGAACATCTGGTATGTAGATTGAAGAAGAGTCTGTATGGATTGAAGCAAGTCCCACGACAATGGTACATAAAGTCTTCGTTAGACCATTGTGTGTTCGTGAAAATGTTCACGGACGGTACATCTATAATCCTCCTACTTTATGTTGATGATATGCTGATTTGCGGGCTCAGACATGATGAAGAAGATCTTGCAAAAAGGCAAACACGTTTTCTGTAGAAGCTCAATCGGGCAATACTTACCTCATCATAAATAGGGAGGGGGAGATGTGTAAGGAAGAAAGTTGGGTGTCTCTCTTTATGATGAGGGACACACCCAACGTGAAAGGAGGAAGTTTCCTTCCTCCTTTCGGCGCCCATAATTAAGAGTAAAAGGAGAAGTTTTCTTCTCCTCTCACCAGCCATCTTTGGCTTCTTGCATGGTATCCTCTCTAAATAGAGAGGATTCTTGCAAAAGTAGCATCCAACGTAGGAGAAGAAGAAGAAGGAGAGAGGAGGTGAAGGAAGGAGAGAAAATAGAGAGATTTTTGGAGGGAGAGAATGTTGGGATTAGAGGGTGTTGAGGTTAGATGCTCTAATCCGACTTGTATCGAAACGATTGATCGAGAAAAACAGAAAATAGAAAACACACACAGATTATAGTGGTTCACTCTCTGTATGAGAGCTACGTCTACTGGCCGCCAACAAATTTCACTATGATCAAATAACAGAGTTACAAAAATTGTTTCTTGGTTTTGCCTCATCCTCACTGTTTCTCTCTTCTCTCACACGCACAGACTACCTCCAAAACCCTAATTACATCTTTATATACCTAAAGAAATAGGGTTACGAAAACATGGTGAATTTACCAAAATACCCTAATCAACAAATTAGACTCCATAACTCAACAGAGCAAAGAAAAAGTGAGGGAAAAATAGGTGAGTTACATTTGTGCACGAAAAATCTAAGGGTTATGTTTTTCTCTTAGTGAATATTTTCTAGAATATTCTGTTTCTAGAAAAATATTGTAAATCCTATTTTTCATAGTGAGATCTTTCTGGACTCGGTCCCCGTGGTTTTTTACTGATTTGGGTTTCCACATAAAATTCTCGATGTCTATTTTCGCTAGTATTTCTCTTACTTCTTGATATTTTGGGATCATATCTGCTATCATTTTTCATACCGATTAGTGGTGTATTTGTACTGTGTAAGTAAGCTCTGTCTAGGAGATTGAAATTTAAGTGGTCTGTTTGTGACCCTCCAGCTTTTCCCGGGAACTTACTTGGAAAGGAAATTCTATCCAAAGAGATTGCCGAGAGCATTCTTTCCTGGGAATTATCTTGATCAATACTATCCACATTTCTTTCAATTCTCTATATTATCCGTATTTTTCCCAACAACTTCTGCAGCAGAGAGACTGTGAACTTCTTCTCTCCTCGTTTGTGCAGCTTCACAACGCAGACATGTTTTTCTTGCAGAGACTTGATAGCGCTTCCTTATCTCCTGCTCGGTGATGGCAGAGACAACGAGAGAGTGTGGTTCGACTTGCTGAGAATTGATGCTGGTAACTTCTCTCACATTTAGATTTGGATTTGGATTTGGATTTGGATTTGGATTGAGAAAACTTGAAATTAAAATACAATTGAGATTTGGATTCAACAATAATGCGTGGAGTATGAGGTCAACTTAACCAAACTAGAATTGTCAACCAAGTCTATAGGGCGCTAATGAAAAGCATCTGGTGATGTTAATCTCGCAGATATTTAATTAATAAAATAATAAACATAAAATAGAAATTACGTAGGCAGCGAGAATATTCATTATCCTCACCTGAGAGAGGGGGAGGGAGGGACGTAGAGAGAGAGAATGCATCTATTGCCTTCGGCGAAGCTCAGAGAGGCGTTCTCTTACCAATACCTGTTGAAATTAGAATGGAACACCCGAAGAATGAATATCGATAAGCGTAGACAGCTGTCGTTGAAGTCTTCGGAGGAAGAAACTTTGTTGAACAAAGAAGAAATAGAAGCATCCTATTCCGAGACGCCCCGTGGTAGGATTTCTACTTTGCGGGAGAAGATTTTTATTGTTCTCTATTTCTGCTCCTGTTGTTGCTTCTTCCAAGGTGAATTTCTGCGTTTTTTAAGGGTTTTGTTCATATTTTATGATTTTTTGTTGATCTGAGTGCCAACTTGTTTGTCTTGCTGTATAGATAATCGGTTTCTGTCTTTTCTTCAACTGCGTGGGTTTAATTCGAATTTCTACATCGCAGCAAATCGAGTGTTTTCCCTCTGATTTGTTAATTACGTTTCATCATTTTTCATGGATTCTCATCAATGAACGATTTGTTATTGATTCTGCTCCGCAAATCATCGGTTTCCTTCATGAATTTCTTCAAAACTTAATAATTGGAATTGAAAATTTTCATGTGGGTTTTGATTTTCTCATTCTGTTACTGCGAGTTCTTATGGATTTGAGGGATAAACAGTAGCCGTACCCCTGTTTTCAGAGCTTCCTTGGAACCTGATCTTGTACTGATTTGTTTGATTGAGGGTTAACTTCAACTGCAAATGGGTATACAAATTTCTTGGATATATGAGTTGGAAGTTCATTAACTACAGTTTTAGATGAGAATTTAACATTGAGCACAGCACAATCAAGCTGTTTTTGGTTTTGGGGATTGCATTGAAATGTCCTTGCCTAATGGTTTCATTAATATAGGAAATAGTTTGAGTAACAACTTCCCTGTATGATGTATTTGTGTTTTCCATCATGAATCGAAGAGGATGGATCCCTCGTTTTTAAGGCGATTATGCAAATGAGTACTGTCGTTCACTCTCTGATTCTAACCCAAACAATAAATCTCTGTTTGTGAGTGGTGTTCTGTAAATAGTTTTTTGTGCCCAATCAGTCTTCCCTTCACTCTTTCTTTTATATTTATCGCAGCTTGCTTAGACGGAGAAGAAGAAGACTACTGCTGATAAGAGTGTTGAAATTTCTTCTGGACATTTGAATATTGTTGTTGGTTTGGTTCTGCGATGTTTTTTTTTATGGTGTAAATATTGAAAGTATCATCAGTGAATGAAATGGTAGGAGATGTTGCAGAAGTTGATGGTGGTTGCTCCTCTTGGTTCTTGAGAGCAATGTTTTCTGTTCATTCTCTGTTGCCACTGACATTGCTGTAAGTAATAACAGAAATTTAATCGAGAATGACGGAGAAACTCAGCGATTTGAAATTAAATTCGACGTTTTTTTGGCCGTGAAAAGTGAATATGTGCTTTAGGGAGGATACTGCATGTCGAAGCTCCTCCGGCAATGGCGTGGGCAACCAAATTTAACAATAATCTCACTGATGATCTTAGAATTATTGGACTCATTCCAAAAAGTGTTTTTCACAACTGTTTTCAATTTGTTTCTTGAAAAACGATTGAGTTATTGTTTCATGACATGACTGTAATGTCCTCCGATCTCAAGCGCCACCGTCAGGTGGTGATAATAATCAGGGGGAAATGTTTCGTTTAGTCCTGGAACGGAGCCAGTCCAGTATGTCGGCGAAAACGACGTTAACATTTTCGTCGGGCTCGCCGATGAGAAGATGCCACATGGTTGGGTAAATCTTGAGGGTCTTATCCTCGCTCCTTGCTCTTCTGTGAAGCTCCTTCATCACCGCCGGATTGCACACCACGTCATCGCCACCGTGAACTATCAGCAACGGCACCTCCACCTCATCGAATCTTGCTTGCAACTCCTCGCACATTCTGAGCATCTCCACCGCCGTCCCTAACCTTGGCCATCCAGACTTCTTCCTCGGACTCGCCTCCGCTAGCTTCCGTTTCCACTCGACTTTCAGAGAAAGGTCGACCAAGGAGCGACTAGGTACCAGGCGCCAAGTAGGGACCAAAGAAGCTATCATGCAAAGGAGGCGCTGTACAATCCACGGTGGTTTGACCTTCTCGTTGATCCCACACATTGCGCCGTTCAGAATAACGCCGTTCCATTTTCGAGCATTCTCGCTCTTGTTTTGACGAAGAGTGATGAACAAAGCGATCGCACCACCTAGGGACTCCGCGTACAGAAACGAAGGAAGCGAATCAGGAAAGTGATGGCGAAAATTATCGAAATAAGCGATGCAATCGTCGATTACTGGATTGGCATCGGGGATATAAGCGTCGAGACCTGCGGAGAATCCATGGCCTTGGTGATCCATGGAGCATGTAGCGAAACCCGCCTTGGCGAAGAACACGGCTGTGAGCTGGATCAACCAGCTGGACTCTCCGGTGAAGCCATGGATCACGGCGACGATCCCCATGAGCTTGGTCGGAGGGCGAGGAATCCACCACTGAGTAAATAGCTTAAGACCACGGGCGTTGGTGATGAAGTTAGAGCCGTGGGTGACTGAATGTCGAGAATAGAACTCATCCGGAGAGAAGGAGCCAAATGGGCTAAACTCATCAGCATCCGCCACTGGGTGATTCATTTCCCACTTAAATTCTGCAGTCACCGGCGATAGAAACCAGTTGGTATTAAGATACATCATAGATATGAAGAAGTTCAACTCTGCTCTACTCCCATGGCTATGGACCAAACCAGACCAAAATTCTTAGGCCGAGGGGGATCAAGCTATTATTTTTTCGACATTAATGGCTTGGTTACTTTCAATATCTTATTTAACAAGGCAGACCATCAATTTAAGATCATCGAACTGCTAATTGGAGTAGTTGATCAATATTTAGGATTTAAAAAATGATAAATTAGGCGAAAAGAAGAGCATAACTCTCACCCGTAGGGGCATGGTGGAAGAAGGGGTAAAAGGAGATGTTTGGTAAGTTGGTGCTTGAAGAACTCAGAAAAGCTAAGCAGAGTTCCAATGGCAAGAGGAGAGAAGGCTTCAACCATGTAAGAAATCCTACTCCATCTCACCCTAAACCATCCCATTAAGTCATATCAGAACGTCTACCAACCCCTATTCTATCGGCTTATAAACCTTTCTATTCGAGAATTACAGGAGGTGCCGATTAGCTCATAAGCAATTCCAGAGGGTCGACGACTTGATCGGCGCCAAACGAGAGGCCTATAGCCATAGCATCCCAAACCCACCATTGGAACAAAACTACCGATCAAAACCGAGAGTCTTAGCCGTTTCAGGTCGTTTCCTTGATAAGCGCAAAGAACTGCAACAAAAATCACACACATACACGTCAACCCACAGGACCCAAATGAAGTGCAATCACAGACACATGCACGTCAACCCATAGGACCCAAATGAAGTGCCTATCTGTTCTTCTGATCTACTTTCTTAACCATCTCATAATCTG
Organism: Begonia loranthoides; assembly: GCA_022433065.1. NCBI lineage: Eukaryota > Viridiplantae > Streptophyta > Magnoliopsida > Cucurbitales > Begoniaceae > Begonia > Begonia loranthoides. The sequence continues at coordinate 610,414 of CM039471.1, forward strand.
GTACCTGGTATTAAATCATGGTAAACTAGAGAAGATGTGATTGAAGGTATTGAAGTTGTCACTTTTCTCCAATCTCCACTGTAATCCACCCCTAACCACTCTTCTAATACGCAGGACTGCCCTTCAATTGCCACCAATAATCCTGTCAAGCAATTCCACAAACATTTGAAGATCACATTTTATACAAAAGGCCAAAGTTTATTTCTTTTTTTGGTTTAAATATTGATAAGGATGAGGTTTCCTCTGAATGGGATTTACCAATTATGGAAGCTGTAAGAAACTGGTTGACTTGGTCTGTAGTTTTAGTTCCGCCATTAAAGATGAGGAAAGAGAAAATAGAAGTGAAGAAGAAGCCTGAAACTGGAGGAGGAAGATTGATCAAGTGGAAGAGAATGTCGCCAGACTTAAAACAGTAAACAATCATGGAATTATGGCTCAAGAAAACATAGAAAACAGTGGCTAAAGTTCCTCCCCAATCCCCTTGGGCCATTGTTACAATGGAAATTATCTCCAAATCATTTTCTACTGCCCTTTCTTTCTTCTCTCTGTACGCCCACGTTGATTTCAATCACCACCAGTGCTTCAACTAGCAGAAATCCATCCCTTTATTCTTACCATTCCTTTTGGAAAATTAACAAAATAAATCCTGAAATTTGGGATAAGAAATACGACAAATCTTAAAAAAATTTTATGGACAACTAAAATTTCAAATTATGGAAAATGAATGACGCAAACATTTCCGTCACATTTTTTGTAAAAAAAAATGCAAAGGCAAACGCCGCATCCACGTTAATATCAAGACTCGTCCCACGGCAACGTCCAATGATTAACAACAAATGTCCTTCGACCACGAGAGACGTCCAAGACTGATCCAAAAAAGACAGATGAATTAAACTCAAACTCTCATATTTTTATTCAAGAAACAGAAAATAGAACATGCAACGACAGAGTAAAACCTCAAACGTTTCCTATCCGTCGGCTCCGAGCATCCTGCTTGCAACATCCATCAATTTTCCTACCATTTTTAACCGAATTTCGAGCTCATTGTTGTTTCATTTTGCAATAACGAATCAAACAAACGAAAAAAAAGCCAACTCTTCCCAAAAAAAAAAACACACCCTTCTCCATTTATGTGGTGAGAGACGTCATGATGGAAAGGCGCCACCGAATGAATATTCATGGCCATTAGATGAAGGGACAGATGTCCCTCAATGAGAATAGACGGTCAAGATGGACCAAAGGCACTATCAGACATTATGTTGAAAGGGGTTATGTGCAAGACACACACTATTTTAAATGGGAGCAGAGTCGCACACGAAGGTTATTGACAATTTGATGAACGAATCGGACGTCCTTCAGAGCTGGGGGGACGTCTGTCGCTAGAAATAAATGTTTATGATGGATTATTGAAAGATGACGTCATCCCCATCTAAAAACGGATGTCTCTCAGCTAACAACGGACGTCCCTCGCTTAAAATGGACGTCCCTCAATTTATGACAGAAGTCCTTAAGCCCACAATGAACGTCCCTAAGCCACAATAGATATCCTTCAGCTTAAAACGGACCTCTAAGCTTAAAATGGACGTTGATGATGAATTATTGAAAGACGATGTCATTCCCAGTTTAAAACGGACGTCTCTCAACTTACGGTAGACGTCTCTAAACCCACAACGAACATCTCTCAGCTTAAAACAAACGTCCATCAGCTTATAACGGATGTCCCTAAGCTTAAACTGTAAACTGTAAGAGAAATTTTCAGAAGAATGATCGTTCAAGCTTTTCCATGAATCTTATTTCGCGATTGAAACCGAATTTCAAGTCTCACCCTAGTTTTGTTTCTCGTTGTAGCGTATCTGACGAATAATCATAACTCTATCACGGATAATCGATAATCGATGAAAAACATTGCGCGTGCCTAGTGCATTAGCTTTGTGTGTCCCTCTTCTTTGAAGGACGTCCAAGGTTGATCATTGGAAGTCAACCTTGGACGTCGGTTGGAGGTATAAAGGACGTTCATGGCATTTTCTGAGCGAGAAAACATGGATGCGATGGTTTGCCTTCACATTTTTTGATAGAAAATGTGATGGGAAGATTTATATCATCATTTTTCATAGTTCAAGATTTTAATTGTCCGCGAAAATTCTTCAAAGTGTATCGTATTTCTTACCCCAAACCTCAAGGTTTGTTTTATTAATTTCCCCATAAAATATTGTCCACCTGAGCGATCGAACGAAAACTAAAGGGGCCAATCTACTTGGTCCATTCAAAAACCTTAGAGATTTCTTCTCTCGGCCAAAAAATTGTTATTGAAAAAGAAGGCCACCCACGGCGTCACCCCAACCGGCTGCCATAACGTCCACGAGAACGCGAACCGTGTTCGTAGAGTTTGGTGGTATGGACGCTTAACCGATGTGTTGAATCCACTACACGACGCGTCGTCTAACTAGTGCATCAAATCATTAAAAGGCTACGTCATGATAGTTACAAAGAGTGACTGAACATTGACCATTCATCTTTTCATAGTTTGACCATATTCATCTCATTCCCAAATACATCAAGAACCACCTCGATTGGTACGACATCTTTCTTGTTCTCGTTATTAGTTAAAAAAAGATTAAACCCCACGAGTAATTGAAGCGATAGTTTTGAAGTTAATAATGATTATGAGAAATAGCAGAAACCATATGAATACATCAACGTCACTCGTCAGCACAGCACGTTGTGACCTGTAACTACTGAAATTTCAAGGACAAAAGAAACAAAGTGATGGGGGGTCATGATTTGTTGTTTAGGAGGAGAGCCTGACCAAATATTGGCCTGCTTCGACTGCCATGTCTAGCTTTTTTTTCAAAAACGAGACTATGAAAAGGAAAGAAAGGGTGGTCCCCACTGTGTTCATCGAGATTCCCTGCACAGCAGCAGCCCTGAATGATCATCATCATAATACTCATCTCTTCTCCTTCTGTTCGACTGTCCGTCATATACTTGCACATTCAAAAATGTTGTGTGTATATTATATGCATCGGTTTTTGTCTTTTGCTGGAGCAGATTTATGACAATGTAAAGAATGTTGAGTTATGGAGTCTAATTTTAATGTTTAGGGTATTTTGGTAAATTCACCCTGTTTTCATAACCTTATTTCTTTAGGTATATAAGATGTAATTAGGGTTTTGGAGGTTGTGTGAGAGACAGAGAGAGAAACAGTGGGGGTGAAGCAAAATCAAGAAACAACTTCTATAACTCTGTTTTGATTATAGTGAGATCTGTTAGCAGCTAGTGGACGTAGCTCTCAAACTGAAAGTGAACCACTATAAACTGTGTGTTTTCTATTTTCTGTTTTCTTTTATCAATCGTTTCGATACAAGTCAGCAGGGAGTCGAAATCCAGCTGACATGTTGACGAAAGCTGTGACTAGTGAGTAGCTGAAGTTGTGCGCACCTTCAGTTGGACTTCTTGGATGAGATATGTGCATGATGCCGCTGCAGATGGAGAGATGATGTGATTAGTCTCCAAGTGGGAGATTGTTGACTTATGGAGTCTAATTTTAATGTTTAGGGTATTTTGGTAAATTTACCCTGTTTTCATAACCCTATTTCTTTAGGTATATAAAGATGTAATTAGAGTTTTGGAGGTTGTGTGAGAGACAGAGAGAATCAGTGGGGGTGAGGCAAAATCAAGAAACAACTTCTGTAACTCTGTTTTGATTATAGTGAAATCTGTTAGCAGCCCGTGGATGTAGCTCTCAAACTGAGAGTAAACCACTATAAACTGTGTGTTTTATATTTTCTGTTTTCTTTGATCAATCGTTTCGATACAAGTCAGATTAGAGCGTCTAATCTCAACACCCTATAATCCCAACAAAGAACACAAGAAATAAGAGAGAGAATATATAAAATTTTATTTTTCTGTGGAAATTCCAATGAAAAGTTAGGTTTACGAAAGAAAACTATGGTTAAACCCATAAAATGTATTGAAAATTCATCACAGAGGGGCAAAGCATGGAAGAAGATGAAGGAATCTTGTGAAGAACAATCAAAAAGTACAAACTTTCATACGCTGTCAGGAACAGTTCTTCATAATTTTGGAGCTCAGGCGGATATTTTCTTCTCCAGAATCCTCGTTTCTTCTGGAAAACGCTGTTCATACTGCCAAAAAAAAAAAAAAGAAGACTTCATCACAAAACCCTAAATTAATTCCAGGAAGGAATTTATTAACTGGAGCTTCCATTGGAGACGTCGCCTCAGAAAATCTAGAGACTCAGTTTCCAATTCCATTACCATGCTTCTGTGAAAACTAGGGCTCATTTTCAGAGGAAGAAGAAAAAAGAAATTTATAAACCCTAACATGTATCAGCCTATGCCTATGTGCCTCTGCAGAGAAAGAGGTTCCATGTGTATATCAAATCAAAAGAAGAATACCATATTCAGACAGCACCCACAAGAATCCACATGAAATCCATTGAAATTTTAAAACTTAACAGAGAAAGTATTGCTGAAAAATGTTTTAAAAGATGGAAAATGTTTACATGTGAATATTCCATGCATAGAATATGCATGGCTCCTCATACGCCATCCACAGAGCCATCGATTAGCTTCGGTGAGTTCTACAAATGGCATACAGGGAGCCAGGCATACAAGCATGTAAGTTAATGTATGTACTTGAAATACACGCATATTTAGTGAACATGTATGCCAAAATGAAGAACGGATATGGATAGTGGCAGATGTATAAGTGTAATATGATGTTGAGAACTGTTAAATAGAAAGAGTAGAGCTCGTGTTGGAGAAGATAACATGGAGAGAGAGGTAGAGATGGAAAGATAGAGTAGGATGTAGGTCATAATCAAAATAGGGTTTTGAAGCCCCACAGAGCCTCTCGATTTGACATAAAAACAGGGAAAACCATATATCTAAAGTTGGGTAATTGAGGCAGATAATTTATGGTGGGGTTTATGTTTGGTTTCGGGGGAAAGGGAAGGAGAGCTTTCAGTATGTTGGGGTTACACCCTCCATCTTTGCCTCTAAATATAGACAGAAATTTACAGAGAGAAAGTAGAGAGAGAGAGAGCAGGAACGCAATTTCCGAAGCTAGGGTATTATGGAGTTTGAAATCTCCTTTTCTGGGTGGCAAAGAAAAGCTTTTTCTTTTCTTGTCTGAAACCCATTTTGTCTGGTTGTGTTTGGACGACATGGATTCCTCATCTCTTTCCATATTTCCTTTTCCTCTGAATAAAAACATTTTCCAAAATCGAGCAAGAACAATAACAGAATATTTCTAAGCATTTCTCTTCACCCAATCACTCCTCTCCATCTCTTACTTGTTTTTTTTTATCATTAACTGCACAGCAAAAAACAAAAGTTGATTCCATTAATCGAATCTTAATCTTGTAAGCAGTAAGCTTGGGTTTAGACAGTGGGTTCTGCGGAGAAAGATAGATAGAGGATGGTTATTTGGGAGGGAAGATAGAGAGATGTGTACTTGAAGATTGCAGTGAATTAAACATGGCAATAAGGGTGAGGCTTTCATGTGACTGTCCAGCCAGCATTTAAGCAATAGCATGGAGAAGAAGAGCCTGATTTCTTTCTTTTGTCTGTGTACGATGCCTCAAATACAAAATATGTCTCTTGCCAAATCTTTTAACCTTATGTGATTCTTCTATGAAGAGTCAATGTCTACTCCAGAATCTTTCACCTGCCTAAACAATGCCAAATATCCTCTGCAACATTTTAGGGTTTTCTTTTCTTTTCTCCATTTATTACGTTATTTCAATGGATCAAACCCCACTTTATCATGGCAATATCTGCAAGGGTGATATTGTCTATTTTGACTTGAAACCCAATTAATTTTATAGTACTTAAACATTGTCTGATTTGACTTGAAACTTAATTGATCGATGCTTAATTGTACAACTCTATTTTACTTACAAAGTTAAATGAAGAGATAATTCATTGATATCAATGAAGCATAAAGTTGGAACTTAGTCCAAACTCCCAGCGTTGAGGAAAAATCAATATTATACTTAACACGTGTCTTTTGTTCTTCATTAATCAGAGTTTGTACTTGAAGAATCAAAGTGGAAAAACATGTGAATTAAGAAACGCACTTGTCCCTCCCTCTGTCATGTTTGATGCCCTTTTCCCACATAACTATCGTACAAAAGCAATGCTTGTGCTCAATAATCCAAGTAGAAAGTAAATGGAGTTTGAGTGTTAGGTGGAATTTGTCTCATTATATATGCACTACTAGCACTTCAGGAGCCATTGGCAAATCTACTTGTAAACATAATCTACTTGCAAGAATTAAACTTGATGAAGAAGACTACAATCCTATCTTACGATTTACTTCTATTTCAGCCATCAATGGATGAGATACTTCAGCTTCAAACTTGGGGAAACAAAGGGATTCTTTCGAAACAGATTGCACCGTTCATGACAAGCCATTAAAGTGTCCATAAGCACCACAGAAACATTGGCTTCCACCAACAGAACAACTGCAATGTCAAAACAAAAATGACAACTCAATGTCTAGAAAATCTTCTTTCAACTAGGAATGGAGATGGCGTAAGAATGTCCTTCAAAAACTATTTTGTTAACAAAGTTGTAACTCCAATAACTCTGAATACTTGCTAAAAAGTATTATGCTAAAAAACAGTCTAAGGAGGCCTACTTTCGGATGATTGGACGAATAATTAATCAAAGCAAAAAATATGTTACCATTTAAAAATTCACATTTTTGTCACATAGGGTCCAACCAAATCAACAACATAAATATACCTCTCGGGACTATACAAGGATCATGGAGTGCTCGAGCAATAGGTTCTATATCCTTTTTATCAGTGCCTATAGCTTTTAGATTCTTCCGCGATAACTTGAATAAAAAAAAATAATTCAGTACGATACACAATATGTTTGAGTAAAATAGAGATGTGATCAACGTGTGTGTATATATATAAGCGAGAGAGAGCGCGCATACTTCAATAGTAGAAGTTGGTTTGAAAGCTGCAGTCATGTTTATAATTTCTCCATTAGATACTCCAGCCTGAATATCACAATTGTCTTAAAATCCAACAACATTCGTGGGCCAAAATATAGTGCAAAAGTTTAGAGCATATAAGTGAAACAAAAATGATACCTTTATTTCTCCAGAGCTTGTTGAGAAAAGACCTAAAATGGTTTTCACCGAAGACTCAGAAGAACCAATTGCAAATATATCCTACATACATATTCTTGTACATATATATATATATATACAAAGATGCATGCCTATATAAATTATATAAGAAAATATAGTTTTTAACCTGAAAAACCACATGACAGCCATGGAAAGCGCAGGTTGAAGATTGTCGGGGCATTATCAATAGCAACAACCATCTTTTCAGAATACTCTGGGTCCGGGCACCTGACAATATTATTCTCTATCGGGTAGTATTATGAATAATGATGAAATGAGAGTGTTTTGAATAAAAATAAAGATTTAATGCAATCAAGAGACAGATGGAGAAATAAAGGGGTATTGAAGAAAATAATAAAGACAAAACATGTAAAGGACCTACGATGATTGTCCTAAGACGCTCGAGAAACATAAGAGGCAAAATTTCATCCTATTCGTCCAAGAAAAACTTATAATAATTAATTATTATAATTTAATTACTAATTAGTCAATTATTTAATTACAATCTAACTAACCATCAAATAATTTGAATTTGACACCATGGTAGATTTGCATTTTAAATATAGAAATTAAGAATGCACACAAATTATTTCGGTTTTAAGAAATAATTTGAATTTTAATAAAAATTATAAATTTATGAATTCAATTCGATTAGTGTCAATTTTGAATGAATCAAACAAAAAATTGAAACGATAACTTTGATTCTGACAAAATAGAACCGAAAATCGATTTCAGAGTGTTCAAAACCGATCTGAATTGAATTGATCGGTTTCGGTCAGTTCAGTAATCCAACATCACTGGTGGACCAAAATATTGTACAAAAGTTTAGAGCATATAACTGAAACAAAAATGATACCTTACTTTCTCCTGAGCTTGTGTAGAAAAGATTTGAAATAGTTTTCAACGAAGAATCAAAATAACCATCCTACACACATATACTTGTGTATATATATAGAGATGCATGCCTATATAAATTATATAATAAAATAATGTTTTTAACCTAAAAACCCACTTCTAGCGATGAATCCAGTCACTCCAAGTAGGGGTGTTCACGGTTCGGTTCGATTCGGTTTTGATGTGAAATCAAACCAAATTAGTCGGTTTCGGTTTTAAAATTACAAAACCGGAATCGATTTTAGAAAAATCAGAACCGAGTCGTTTCGGTTTTAAAATCTTGGTTCCGGTTTCGGTTCGGTTTCGATTTTTTCTTTATTAATTTTTTTTTCAAATATTATAATAAAAATTATAAAAACATAATTAATAACAACAAAATTTTTCTTCCTCTTCTCTTTTCAAAACAAAATTTTGTCCAAAAAATAGTTATTAGGTCTTTTGGAGCTAAAATCACTTCAGAGGCTGAGGCACGAATGACCGAATATGGAACTTCAAAAACAAAAAAACACTATAAACGTATTTATACGGTTCGATTTCGGTTTTTCAGTTTTGAAAAACTAATATCGGTAACCGAACCAAAACACTCGGTTCTTACAAAAGAGAACCTTATTCGATTTTTTTAATAGAAAAAACCTTATTCGGTTTTGATTTTTTGATCGATTTCGGTTTGGTTTGTCGGTTCGGTTCGATTTTGAACACCCCTAAGTCCCACTCTGGAAAGCGCACAACAAAGATTGTCGAATTCGGGTGAACAAAGAACCTTCAACAAAATTCAAGTTTAATATGATTTTATCAATAACAACTACCAAATATTACCTCGCAAAATGTTAAAAAAAAATTCAATCAAGCAAAATTATACCATAGGCCAATTCCTCAATGCATGTCACTTCCTATTACAAAATACACTTGGAGAAAGCAATCGAATGAAATCATCTTCCATTGAAAAAGAAAGTACAGAGAGTTTACAGTATTTATACTGTAAAATATAGCAGTTAATATACAGTTGAACTAAACTTCAATAAAACTGTAAAGTCTATTCTAATTCCATGTCAGCATCCACGTCATATTCTACTCTCCATCAGCAGTGCCATTTATCAAGTCTAATACTTCCCCACCAATAGAATCTCCCTTAATACAAACATTATCAATAACAACAACCATCTTTTCAGAATACTCTCGATCCGAGCACCTAATAATATTAGTCTTTATCTGGTAGTGTTATGAATAATGAATAAAACGTAACGAAGAAAAAAGAGCAGTAAAATGAATCAACTAATGACAAAAAATAAAGATTTAATTAATGAAATCAAGGGACGGATGAAGAAAAATAATAATGTCGAAATATAAAAAAGAACTAAGATGATATCCTAAGATGCTCGAGAAACATAAGAGGCAATTTAAGAGCACAAGCACTGCAATCAGAAAGTTCTCCCAAATCTAAAAAAGGAATTTGAAAAAAACTAAACAATTACATAATGGAATTCCATAAAAAAAAACATATATAATCTGGTATCATTACAAAAAGTAAGAAAAATTCTATAGAACAACACGATCATACTTTGATGGACACATTTTTACGAAGATCAAATCAAAACTGACGTGGCAATTCATACTTCTATATTATAATTAATCCATGCCTACAATTAGAGAAACAGAGCCAATACAATAACGATAAATTTTAGAAATAATGTAATTTCTACCATTTTGTCATAGAAAAAGAATTTCTCGGACAGAGTCTTTCATTTACATAATCACGAAGAGCATAACGTAAAATATCAAATGTACATTTTAGAAAACATACTTCAATTCAAGCAATGTCCTTTAGAATTCTCTTACATCAGTAGGATGTGTTTCTGAACACGCAATTTACACGAGAAGCTAATTAAAAATAATTTAGCAATGAAAATATATTGGATTTCCAATTTTTAAAAATTAGGCCTATAAAGACTTAACACTCACATGCCCTCTCTGATCAGTATATAGTACAGATATATAAATTGAAGCTCCTGTAGTAACTCCTGAATAGAATGAATGATTAAGAATCTTATATACCAAATAAAAAGAAAATAAAATAAGAAAAAACCTGCATAAAAAATAATTATTAACAACCCTTTCATTAGATAAATGGAAGAAAAAAATAAAAAACAATCAATACAGGGGATCTGACTTAAGGACAAACCTTTGAATGTTACCAACAGTATGTTGCAAGTATCACCAAGTCTCCTAAATACCCCAACTTCAGAAGTTAATACTAAAAGATTTTTTCCAATCTCATTTGAATATACAAATATTCATAAATCAAATGAAATAAGTGTTGGGAGAAATTACACAACACAATTTGGGATTCACCGAATTGGCCAAAACACAATGGAATATTAATTTAATTTTTCTCCCAATTTGTGTTGACCTTTTGAAGCTAAACAAATCAGAGATATTCCAACCACAATATTGCACACAATCTAACAGCAAGCAAATATGGTAACAAGCAAAAAAATCAAAGCAAAAGAAATCAAACTGCAACACAAGCGATTTTTATGTGGAAAACCCGCCAATGTGGGGAGAAAAACCACGGGACCCTAGTCCACCCAAATTTCACTATCAACACAGTTTGGGTACAATTTCTCTAGTCAAAACTAGAGGTATACAATCATCATACTTCAAGAATAACAATTCTTGGCAATTGCAATAACTTGTACAAAGCTAGTGGAAAGATCTCACCAGATCTGTTTCTGTACGGATTGAAACCCAATGTTCTGAATTCGAAATCCGATCTCCACCGTCCAGAATGAAGAAGGATGAGTCCTGAACGTCTCCGTAAATTTTCAGCTCGATCTGACGAAGACTTGACCTCAATCAGAGCTAATAATCAAAATTATCTGTACAGAACAACTCACCAAGGCAGAGGTATGACGACTTGCAGAAATCTGATTATTCTGAACACCAAATCCGATCTCCACCATTCAGAATCAAGAACAACGAGTCATGGATGTGCTCATAAAATTTTAGCTCGATCGGACCACGTTTTGATTTTGATCAGACCTGTTGATCAAAACTGTCTGGCTGCCCAAACCCAGAAAAAATTCTAGATCTAGTTTTCTCTCCTCTTTAGTGGATACAAAACTTCTACAGCACTCTAACAATAGCTTCCTCCAAACTCTAAATGGCATTTAATAATTTTGACCACTTAAAAGGACCAAAATATCCTTCTCCATTTGGGCTTAATAAACACAAATGAGCTTAATATCTTTGGGTCATCCTCCACATGGAGGGAAACCCAGCCCAACACCAAATTAAATTAATAGTCCGCTGTGTTTTGGCCAATTCGGTGAATCTCGAATTATGTTGTGTAGTTTCTCCCAACAAAGTAGTGAAAGAGAAATGAAGATTAATGAAGCAAAACAAAATATAGCACGAAAGAACAAATGAGATTCTAGGAATATAGAAAAAAATTTTGGTGCAAGTGAAATTTCATCAATTTACAAATAATACTTGCTTAAGTGATATCGAATCGTGGTTGACCACACCTTCTGGTAATACAATTTGTGATAGTTGAGAAACATAAGTAAGAACATGAAGTAATAACAATGAAATAAGAGAACTTCAATAATATATATGTCTAAAAAGGTATAATCATACTATCATAATCTAAATTATTGAGTTGAAAGGTGATAGAGCAATTTATACTTATATAATATAACGGCTAAAATAATAATAAAAAATTAGCTCCTAAATCTTTGCCTAATATAATTGTCATAAATAAATACAACTGTAACAAAAAAATGAAGAGGCAGATGAATGCATTTGTAAATACGTATATGAAATACAAGAATCTAATGAGGGGTCAACTTTTGGGAAGATATTATCAAGGTGAAAAATAAGATAAAAAGTGAGTAAGTGGAAGTGTGAATAATAGACAGTTGAATTTCTAATGATTGTTGTCTTTTGTATGAATAAATGAGTGATTATTATGAATGAGTTTGCATACCTCTAGATAGAGAATAAGATAATCAAAAGAAATATTATTTCTAAATTTGATTTTGACTTTGCAATGCTTGATCACAAAGATACTATCAGGTGGAGATTCATTTGGAAGTTATTTTTCGAATGCCTCTTATGAAGAACCTCGAGGAAAAGAATTTGGTTGTAAGATTGGCGGATGTCCACCACTTGTTCTTCTTCGAGACGATGATTTTTAATTTCATATTGCTAGAAGGTACATTTGACTTGCTTTATATTCGTCCATAGTCAGTTCACTTTATATTGAATTTAAGTATGAAAGATTACTTGTTTAATCGTTGATATATTACAATGCATTAGTGGTTGTGAGCTTCTTGTATTTTTACTATGGTTAACTTCTAAAGTTTGTCATTTTTTAGAATATCTAGTGATATCCAAATGAGTAAAAAACATGAGTTGTTGGATACTTTCAAGAGTATCAAAAAATAGGTTTGACTTATTTACATTAATTGTTTTTTAAATCAAACATTTTTTTGATACTCCTGAAAAGATTCTGCAACTCTCATGTTTTTTCTTTATTTGGATATGACTAGATATTCTAAAATATCACAAATTTTAGAAGTTAACCATGGTAAAAATACAAGAAGTTCACAACCACTAATGCATTGTAACATATCAACGGTTAAACAAGTAATGTTGCACACTTCAATTCAATATAAAGTGAAATGACTATGGACGAATATAAAGCAAGTCAAATGTACCTTCTACCAAGATGAAATCGCAAATCATCGTCTCGAAGAGGAAGAAGTGGTGGACATCCCTCTATCTTACAACCAAATTCTTTTCGTCTAGGTTCTACGTAAGAGGCAACCGTAAAATAACTTCCAAATGAATCTCCACCCGATAGTATCTCTGTTATCAAGCATTGCAAAGTCAAAATCAAATTTGAAAATAATATTTTTTTTTATTATCTTATTCTCTATCTAGGCGTGTGCAAACTCATTCCTAATAATCACTCCTATATTCATACAAAAGACAACACTCATTAGAAATTCAACTGTCTAATCTTCCCACTTTCACTTACTTTCTATCTTATTTCTCACCTTGACAATATCTTCCCTAAAGTTGACCTCTCATTAGATTCTCGTATTTGATATACGCCTTTACAAATACATTCATCCATCTCTTTTTATTTTTTTTTATAGTTGTATTTATTTGTGACAATTATATTGAGCAAAGTTTTAAGAGCTAATTTTTTATTATTGTTTCAACCGTTATATTATATAAGTATGAATTGCTCTATCACCTTTGACTCAATGATTATGATAGTGTAATCATACTTTGTCCATACATGTTACTGAATTTCTCTTATTTTGTTGTTATTACTTCATGTTCTTCCTTATGTTTTTCAACTATCACAAATTGTAATACCAGAAGGTGAGGTCAACCACGATACTATATCACTTGAGCAGATATTATTTGTAATTTGATGAAATTTCACTTCCACCTAATTTTTTTCTATATTCTTTAAATCTCATTTTTTCCTTCTGTGTTATATTTTGTTTTGCTTCATTTATTTTCTTTTCTCAACTTTTATATAATGCATTTGATTATTTTTAATCTTTCTTTTTCATTATTTTACAAAATAAAGAGAAATATAACTTTGTGCCCGAACCCCTGAGTATGCATCCAAGATGATTGTTGCCGCTAATGCTGCTCGCATTGAGAAAGTTTCTGTAGGTGGGAATGTTACATTATTAGTGAGGAAGTGCCCCGTGGTATAATTTCTCTTTTTTTATGTGATTTCTATTTGGGTGACAAGAAAAAAATTAATTTTAATTTTTGCTATCAGATTTTTTTTGCAATGATGTGGATCTTTCTTTAGGTATTCTTGTCAACAAAATATGACTAGGATTAAGTTTTTTTGTAGGGTCCTGGTGTATGTAACGTGGTCCGATCATATCTTATATAGATCTAGCTATGAGCTTTCTACCTGTCATTCCAACATGAAACCAAATGGGGGTTTTATAGGTTAAATATATTTCTTTCTTACATAATTTATGTACACGTGTAATTCTGTATATATGTATAAGTGTATTGATTTTTCACGAAATATTTCAGATACGCATTGTGAATAGAGTAAATACAAAGTTCCATTCTACATTGATAAAAATGAATTGATTAGAAAAACGTCAAACTACTCAGATGAAATAACAATTACTTTTTTAGACATTCATGTTAGTGAATTTCTCTTATATCATTGTTATTACTTCATGTTCGTACTTATGTTTCTCAATTATCACAAATTGTATTACCAGAAGGTGTGGTCAACCACAATACGATATCACTTAAGCAAGTATTATTTGTAAATTGATGAAATTTCACTTGCACCAAAAAAAATTTTCTATATTCTTAAAATCTCATTTTTCCTTTCGTGCTATATTTTGTTTTGCTTCATTACTCTTCCTTTCTATTTTACTACTTTTATTCTATGCATTTGATTATTTTTTACTTGATGTTTAATCTTTCTTATTCATTATTTTACTAAATCAATATGTGATCAAATTGTGTGTGAGTGAGAGAGAATGTTTAAGAGTATTAGTATTTCCTCGGAAAGTAAACCTCATGTCTATAGCTTCTCCGTCTGTCATTGTATCTTGCATATCACTCATTCTCTTAAAATCCAACAAGATACATGAACTATATTTCTCTCTATATGGTAAAATAATGAATAAGAAAGATTAAATGTTAATAAAATGCATAGAATAAAAGTAGTGAAAGAGAAATAAATATTAATGAACCAAAACAAAATATAGCACGAAAGAAAAAATCAGATTTAAGGAATATAGAAAAAAAAAATTAGGTGCAAGTGAAATTTTATTAATTTACAAATAATACCTGCTCAAGTGATATCGTATCATGGTTGCCCTCACCTTCTTGTAATACAATTTGTGATAGTTGAGAAACATAAACAAAAACATTAAGTAATAACAATAAAATACGAAAAATTAAGTAACATGTATGTCTAAAAAAGTATGATCATACTATCATAAACTAAATCATTGAGTTAAAGGTGGTAGAGCAATTCATACTTATACAATATAACGGCTAAAACAATAATAAAAAAGTAACTCTTAAAACTTTGCCCGATATAATTGTCACAAATAAATACAACTGTCACAAAAAAAAATGAATAGACAGATGAATGCATTTGTAAAGACGTATATCAAATACGAGAATCTAATAAGGGGTCAACTTCAGGGAAGATATTATCAAAGTGAGAAATAAGATAGAAAGTGAGTGAGTGGAAATGGAAAGATTAGACAGTTGAATTTCGAATGAGTGTTGTCTTTTGTATAAATATGAGTGATTATTAGAAATGGATTTGCACACCCCTAGATAGAGAATAAGATAATCACAAGAAATATTATTTCCAGCTTTAATTTTGACTTTGTAATGCTTGATCATAAAGATACTTGCGGGTGGTGATTCATTTGGAAGTTAATTTTCGATTGAATCTTATGTAGAATCTTGAGGAAAAGATTTTGGTTGTAAGATTGAGGGATGTCCACCACTTGTTCCTCTTCGAGACGATGATTTGCAATTTCATCTTGCTAGAAGGTACATTTGACTTGCTTTCTATTTATCCATAGTTATTTTGCTTTATATTGAATTGAAGTGTGCAAGATTACTTGTTTAGTCGTTGATATGTTACAATAATCATCGATATTTCCTACAACTATTTTTATTTCAACGGGTTTAGGGATTTACCACCCACGGAAGCAATCATCGCCTTCCCAAGTCTCCTATTTCACACAGCTCGCAAACAAAACATCTCTACGCAGCAGGAGATGTACCAGGGATATCCCCTTGATACTTTGACGCCGAAACCGTCCACAATATTAGGAGGATTCATCCCAATCAGGTTACAATCATCGTATGAAATCTAATGCACAAAAGTAAACGTATAAAACTTTTGTACATGTATAGTATAAAAAACTGACGTACTGTCGAACAGTCCCCGGCAAGTTTTCATGTGTGGTATTCCACAAAATACGGTTTTATTTTTGAAAACTATGCTATGCAATGCAATGCAAACAACTAAGTATAAAGCCCTTACCTCATTGGTAGTCCTTCCTCGTATACGAAAAAGAAGAACCGTAGGCACCGGCTCAAAATCCTTGAACTGGTCCGAACCTAAAATATGTCAAAGGACAATCACTCTGGTCAATGACTCTCAATAAACAGCCTAAAGAGTCCTATACCGGTCTAGGAAGCCAATCCAAAAATCAAACATAATCAAATGTCAGCCTCAATCTTTCAATCGTCAAAAGCAATGGCAATCCAAAAATTGAGTTTCCTTGAAATTCAGAATTTATCAATTTAAATAACAACCCAATATATTCCCCAACTTAACATGACAGTAAGTAATCAATTTTCCCTCAACCACTACTCTATAGATATCAGTATATTAGGAATAATCTTCTTGGTCCTTTCGTTAAATCCATGCATTCCAAATGACAACACCAAATACGTACCACAAGTTCCTTTTCATTCACAGTTCAATAAATGTAAATCAAACACAGCAACATTCAACCATAAACCCAAATTGAAAATGAAACACAGCAAGCTACATATCGTCCAAAATTACTCTGTGAAGACAGTAGCAAAACAGTGCACAGAGTCTACGGGATTTAATAACAACCATTGAGCAATTTATTAGCACCTTCCCATCCAACATCAATTGAAATGCAAATTCTAAATTTTCCAAAACCAATAACCAAAATGGGGAAAACATTAATGATGAGGACACTGTCGATTCGGGCAGTAAACAGAAATCAAAAACAGAACCAAGTAATCATTTTGTGCTCGGCATTAAACAGTCATAACCAACCCCAATGATAGTGCACAGTAAACCAAACGCAGCAACAGAACAGACGTTACCCAATCCAAAACTGAATCCAGCATCAATATCTTAACATTAAACCCAATATTATTCTGTAGAAAAGGGCAATGGCGAAAAGAAAGTGATTCGACCAAGAGATCGAAACGCATAGATTCTTACCCCAATCGAACAGACTGTCTAGCCGTAGTGAGCAGACCTCACCGCAGATCGTCCCTTCGGAAAGCTCCAAGACGGAGGTTCACCGTCGCCCGCGAACAACCAATCCTGAGCTCGCAGCTATCGTCGACCAACCTTCACCCGCGGTTCGAAAATAGAGACGGACTCAACTGGAGCTGTCCCGTCGTCCAGTTCGCTCGGGAGGCCGGCTCCTTCTCGGCCTCCCTCGCTCTCTTCTTCTCTCCCGCTAGTCTCCTCTGGCGGCTGAAGGGAATGAGAAAAAAATAAAAACCCTAACTCCCCTTCGCGCTATTTCTCCCAATATTTCTTCATATCCATTTAATATATAAACACACATATATTAATATATGTATCATATATTAATTATCTTATTTTCAAAATCTTACTCATAACATCAAATATCAATTATTTTCATCTTAAATTTTTTATTCATTTTGTGTATTACCTAATAAAGTTTTCTGATCCAATTAATTCTACAGTTTTATTTCTTAAATAGATTTTTTGATCGAAAACGATGACTAATTGACCAAAAACAAGTAAAAATTTTTACAAAATTTTCATTTTTTTAAAAGTGAATTGACTCAAACCATTTTATTCATCATCAACAAACAACCAACATATTCACTGCAATAATTTAAGCAACTTGTGCATAACACTGAAACGCCAGCATTCTTGATTCTATCTCAGAACGTCAATATTTCGCAGTTGGAACGTCATACTCTGGTTCTGTGCAATAGAACTTGGTTATGCATGGTCAACCAACCTTTAAATTGCTGTCATTCGGAGAATTTCAGTTAACTATAGAACCTAAAATTTCGATAAGGTTCATGTTATGTTGCTAATACAAAAAATAGTGTTAAAATAAAAAATAAATTTAGAGAAAACTTGTAAATAATTTTTTGAGAATAAATTTCAATACTTTTCTTAAATTAAATTATTAAATCTGGATACAATTCCCTTCCCAATAGGCCTAACTTTACCTTTGATTAGAATAATTAAATCACTAATACATAATTATCAAAAGTAAATACTACAAAATAGAACCTAATAATTTCATCAGCAAGGCTAATTGCTTCTTTACGCATAGATTTTGGTTTTGGTTTCTGCGTTGTGTTGAAAAAGTTAGGTCTGTGTGCCCGCCCATGCTTTTGATTTGGTTTTCGCGCCGCTTGAGCCATTTCCTTGGGATCGGAAGGACTTCTTTGAAAAAGTTAGCTACACTACTACAAGTCTTTCAATAATGACGATGACACAAATCCGGCTGGCTCTTCCCGGGATATCTACCGGCAGCCAACCCAATCACACTAGTCGAAGAAAATTAAGGTGGATTTATTTACTAATACAAGTAATAAATTAAAGGTCAAATAAAATATTGCGCTGAGTGTTATGGAATTGAATGTACCCCAAATTCTAATTGAGCTAGATTGAGTTTGCATATAATATTAGAGTTTTCTATTTACTCTACGTATTCATATTTGAGTCGTAAAACTTATTGTACTTTGATTTCATAATAATCAATTTTATCTTATGACGATGAAGTCAATATTTTTACAAGTATCACTTAATGAATTGTAAAGCTCACAAGTAATTGAGCTAATAAAGCCTTTCCTTGTGGTCCCGCAGCCATCTCCACCTGCAAAAAAGTATTCAAAGAGCGTGTCTTTAGTTCAACTTTAGACAGTAATTGAAAAATTTTGGTGATGAAAAAAGCAAAGAAAGATAGATTTGAATCTGGACGGACCAATAATAATCCCATCTGGGTCGGACTTTGGTCATCCGGTTCTGACCATGCGGATAATCCGTTTCAACTCTTTTGGCGTTTCGATATGCACAGCAACCCGTGCAGCATATGCAAACGAGGAGACCAATAACGAGAACATTAAGAACAGATAGCTTCTGCCAATCTATTCTCGCATATTCAAGCACACCCGCCTTGCAAGAATCGCACTCGTAGCAGAGCACTTCCGGGGAATTGCTCCATCTGTAACAGTCTTGGTCTTGTCCTCCCATCGAAGCAGCGCCGTTGTAGTTGCACGATGTGGGCGGCTTGCAGCATCCTGACTGCGATCATCATCCAAACGAAGTAAGAAAATTTATCATATAAATAGCTTATATAGAGAAGGAAAGAAAAACCCCACTTGTATTGGAGTCATGTCCTTCTGCAAATAATCAAGAGGAGTCCAAAGACCAAGCTTAGAACAACTCTTAGACCCCAAAATACAAGCTCTAATCTTCGTCCAATAATGGGGATCCCGAATTCGGCTCTGCAACCAGGGCGAATATTTTTCTAGATGATACTCCTTATAAACCCTGCCGTCGACTTCTGAACCGCCGCCTCGGCTCGTCACCACGAACCCAAATACGGTGAGAGCCAAGAGAGTTGTGATCAAGAGCAGCATGACCAAAAGATAGAGCCAGAGAGCCAAAACCACATTGAAGCATGCACCGATGAAGCCGAAGAGAGAGATGAGGAGCACCACAAAACCCACCACCAGTAATGGAGTTTGAAGAAAGCTTTCGCAGGTTGTGTTGTTTTTGGCAATCCATAGGCCTCCACCTATGATGGGTATTGATGACAGTAAAGTGAAGAGGTTTAAGAAGCCTATAACTGAGTTGCTGAATCTATACATATCTCTCTCTCTCTCTAGTTTCTATGATGGTCTGTTCTTCATTTAATCTCTGTCTTCTTCTGTTTTGGGTCATTTTCTTTGGCCTGTGTTACGAATAAGCAGGGAGAAGGAAGGTGGTAGAATGGGAATGAATTCTTGATGGACTGGTGCAAGGCAAGCAAGGAACAAAACCCAGGACCATTTGATATTTAAGATTGGAATTCATAACCAGCGTACACATTCTCTGGGAAATAAGAATATTCCATTTTAGATATTTTTTTCATTAAATAAAGTAATCACAATTAAAAAAAAATAAAGATGTTTTTCATATTTTGTGACATCACTAATGTCAATTTTAATTCATTTTATAACCTATAAATCATAATTATAGATTACGCCCTCTATTTGTTATCACGCTTGAATAACAACTTATCTAAAACGGAATACTGCCAAAGATGGAGTGATATTCGAAAGAATCGAACATTTTTCTTTTATATTTAATTCACTTTGAAAATATAAAATTCCTAAATACATGGGAGGTAAATTAATAAAACAAACTATGAACTTTAGGATTAGCAACAAACCAATCCTTAAAAAAACGTCGTGGACAGTTAAAACCCCGAACTATGAAAAATGAACGACGAAAGTTTCGCAATCACGTTTCCCATAAAAAAATGTCGAGGCAAACACCGCAGTCATGTTTTCCATTTAAAAATGTCAAGGAATGTCAAACAAAGACGTTCAATAATCAACAACGGACGTTTTTAAACGATGAGGGCCGTTCAATGCTGATCCAAGAGGAGGGGCATCATTGGGGTCATCGTAAGGCCGAGGGACATCCATGTTGGGCGTTGGATGAAAAGACAGATGTTTTTCAACGAGGATGAACGACCAAGATGGGAGGAAGGATGATGGCAGTGGAAGGTTCATGCTCGATAGATGGAGGGACGAACGACCATCAACGAATATAGACAAGCAAGATGGAGGATGACTATCCTCCAAAGGCACTAACAGATGAATATTCATTCCCATTGAATCGAGGGACAAACATCCCTCAACGAGGATGGACACCAGGATAGAGAATGGTCATCCTCCAAAGGTTCTAACGAACAAACATTCGTGCTTGTTGGATTGAGGGACGAATGTCCCTCAACGAGGATGATCATCCTCCAAAGGCGCTAACAGATGTTATGTTGAAGGGAGTCATGTGCAAGACATGATTTTTTTTTAATGGGAGCAAACTCCCTTCACTTACGACGAACATCCTTCATTCCACAACGAACGTGTCTCATCTCACAATAGACATCCCTCAACTTAAGACAAATGTCCATTAGCTTACAACAGACGTTCTTCAACCAACAATAAACGTCCCTCAGCCCACAACGGATGTTCTTCAATACTAAAAAATGACTTCGTTCAACATTGAAGGGCGTCCATGGATGCTAATGGACGTTCATTGATGTTGAAAGACGACATTGTTTAGTATTGAGAGACATATATCCTCCCATCCTGGATGTTCATCCTCCTTACAGGACGTTTGTCTCTTCATCCAACAGCCAATATGGACATCCATTAGCCTTACGATGGCCCCATGGACGGCCCTCCTCGTGGATCAGCTTTGGACGTCCTTCGTCTTTAAAGAATGTTCGTTGTTGATCATTGGACGTTCCTATTGGACAGTCTTTGACGTTTTTAAGCGAAAAACGTGACAACGAAGCTTGTGTCATTCATTTCCTATAATTCGATATTTTAATTGTCTACGAAATTTCTTTAAGGTTTGACTTATCGCTAATCATAAATTTAGGGTTTATTTATTTAATTTTCCTACATATTATTTATGCTTTTAGAAACACTTTCCTATTAATCTAGTAAATAAGATGATTTATCAAATATAACTTCATATCAAGTTTTATGGATTATTTATTTATTAACATAAATTATATATTATTTTTTATAACATATTATAATTAATGATAAGCGAAATTGTTGGCTCTAAACATATAATAACTTCGAATTGGATTTAAAAAAAAAAA
Organism: Begonia loranthoides; assembly: GCA_022433065.1. Lineage (NCBI taxonomy): Eukaryota > Viridiplantae > Streptophyta > Magnoliopsida > Cucurbitales > Begoniaceae > Begonia > Begonia loranthoides. Next base: position 632,160 of record CM039471.1, read on the forward strand.
AGATATTTTATTTTTCTTACATAAGTCTACTTCGATTCTCTTACGAACGACTGTTATTGAATTAATCGTAGACTTCAGATATTTTGTTAAGGATTATTTACTACGAAGATATTTAGAATTTCTCGAACAATATGATATTTCATGCCAAGGTCTCTCATCCTAAAATCATAGAATATTCTTGTAAATTAAGGGGAATATTGATATTCTTTATTAAAATAGTTTGAAGAATTTTATTTATTCATAATATTATTATATTTAGTGAGTTTCACATGTCCAAAAATATATTAGCGAAGTTTTGATACTGTAAGTGTCAAAAAAGAATAATGATGATGTAGTCTTGTAAATAGCTTTAAAGCCAGGGAGGCATTCGTAAAATTAAACAAATTAAATTAATTCTATCAAAGGACGCGAAAGAAGATTGAATTATGGTTTATACTACGTTGAGATCCGGCTGCCCTTTCTCTCTTCCTCTATCTCTCTCTAGGAATGCTTTGGCCCTTTATCGGCTCACGTTCTCCTTTCTCGTTGAGGGACAGGTTTCTCACCAGCCAAGCGGAGACGACGATTTACGAAGATAAGAAACCCTAGAACCCATTTCCTCCCCCGTAAATTCTGTCGGTACTACGTGATTGATCTGATTCAGGAGCCCCTGTATTTGAATAGATTTGCACTTGTCCTTCGGTCGCAGATTTTGAGTTCTTTTTTTTTTTTTTTAAAGAAAGAATATCTGCTTGGGGTTTTTTTAACTCTGGAAACCCTGGATTTGACGCGTCGAATTACTGCGGTTGTATTTTGTAATGCGTAGTTTCCTTGTTCGAGTTGTAAGATCGGAGGGAAATAAGCTCGGATTGGGATTTCGGGATATTTTCCTCAGGTTTTTCCCTTGCGAATCGTAAGCGAGGTTCTCTGAGGCGAGATAGGGTTTCGCAGGGCTGCCCACGGAATCGGGTTCATCAGTAAGGTTAATTGCTTCTTTACGCATAGTTTTTGGTTTTGGCTTCTGAGTTGTTTTGAAAAAGTTGGGTCTGTGTGGCCGCCCATGCTTTTGATTTGGTTTTCATGCCGCCTGAGCCATTTCCTTGGGATCGGAAGGACTTCCTCAAGGAGAGGAAGCACGAGAGGTCGGAGTCTTTTGGGTCTGTAGCGAGGTGGAGGGACTCATCCCATCATGAACGGGACTTTAGTCGATGGGGACCTGGAGAATTTCGTAGACTGCCCGGTGAGTTTTGAATAGACCTTGTATGATCAAGTTTACGGTTTATCAGGATCTGGATCATAAATTTTGTTGGCTTGTTGTTATGACCATGTAGTTCAAGAAAGAAAATTGGCTTCATTTATCTGCATTTTCAAATCAGATAAAAGTTTGCTGTCTTTAGCAAAAAGTATATTTGTATTGAAGAAAAACATAGAAATTTGTAATTTACTAGTACCTCATGAAGGTCCAATTAATTGGTTGATTTTTTTTTTTTACGTTTTTTACATGTAGTTTCTCAGTACTTTTTCGATCAAATGATGTTAACATGTATTAATTTATACCGAAGATCATAGATTAGTGATGACAGGATTTTCTTAGGGTAGAATTTAACTTTTAGGTTGCCTAATTTCTTGTGATTTGTCTTTTTTAAGGTCATGGTAGGCAACGAGGCTGGCATATGTTAGAGGCAGGTCACGGGTATGGTCCATCTTGGAATTCTGGCCACAAGATGCTGGAAGATGAGAGAGGCATGCCATCCGCTTGGAGGGGAGATGGGAAACATGGTAGAAATGGCAGGGAAAGTAGATCTTTTAGCCAAAGAGATTGGAGAGTTCATTCTTGGGAAACTAGTAATGGTCCCCGAAACTCTCTTGGAAGATCACAATATGATGTGATTAATGATCATCGATCAAATGGTGTTGTAACGTACCCGTCTCATTCCCAATCTGATTTTGTAAACAGCAATGAAATTAAACCTAAAGACTCACATGACAAGATCCGCAACTTCAATGGGTTGAGTACTGGGCAGAAATTTGACAAGGAAAATTCGCTCAACATCTCTGATTGGAGGTCCATGAAGTGGACACGCACTTCAAGTTTGTCATCACGGGGTTCAGGTTTTGGCAATTCAAGCAGCTCAAAGAGTTTGGGGGTTTTAGACACCAATGAAGCCAAGTCAGAGTCATTGTTAAAAAATGGCATTTTTATCCAGTCCCCTCCAAGTGATGTTGTTTGTGAAACGACTTCTCCTCCATGCGAAGATACTAATTCAAGAAAGAAACCGAGGCTTGGATGGGGTGAGGGACTTGCCAAGTATGAGAAAAAGAAAGTCGAAGACCCTGATGTTTGCGCCAGTAAAGATGCAGTTTTGTCACTAGGTAATTTAGAAATAACCCATTCTATTGGGCCAAGCTTGACTGATAAAAACGCAGTTGCTGGCTTTTTGGACTGTGCATCACCTGTAATTCCTGTGGCATGCAGTTCTTCACCTGGTAACTTTGAGTTCTTCTGCTGTTAGTTAATTACATATTTGTATTTGGTGTGTATGATTTGTAATTCTTGAGGATATTTTTTAGGTCTCAGAATGTCTGCATCATACAACCACTCTGCTTCTTACCTTGATTAGTTGAAAGCAACAATGTATTCTGTTTGTCTGATCTTGTTGTTCAACTCGTGATTTCTGTTGATTCACGTTGCATTTGTCGCTCTCAAGGGAACTTCTTAATATAGATTTTGGTTGTTTCCTTGGTAGGTTAGTGCTATTTACATGTAGGGTCTGTATGGAATGATATTGGGGTTTTCAACTGGTTGACATTGCACATAAACATCACTACAATGGACTCATTTTGTCCCTTGCTTCTTAGAGCTTCAGTTTTCCCAGCAAATATTCTGTTTTTAATTCACTGTATTTCAAGGGTCTCTTTTCTATTCTCACGGGCTCTGTACGATTCAGAGTCACGCATGTTCCTCCCCATCTCGTGATTTTGGTTTTTGCATCTTAGTGGGAAATGAAGTTTTCAGACAAAAACTTTTTTCATGTATTGTTGTGCGATTGACCGACTCTTGTAGGAGGGACTTAGCACTGCCACATTTTGTAGTGTTAAGGTAATTAAGTTGTTGGTGAACTGGTTCTAAAACTTTTTTTCTCGTTTGAAGCAAAGATAGAGGTGCTGGCTCTATATTAATAGAGGGTCTATAATTGTTTACTAATTTGGTAAGTTTAGCATTAATATTATGTATTTCATATTTGAGGATGGGTAAGTTGTGATCTTTTTAGAGCCTTTGTAAGCACTGTGGACAGAAACTGTAACTGCACTTCAATTTTTAGGTGTTCTTCATTCTTTTAAAGTAGAATTTGGGGATGTGATTCTAAGATTATGGTCTCTATGTAACAGTTGTGGATGAGACATCATTTGGCAAGAAATCCAGTGCTGATAACGATATGAGTAATTTATGCAGTTCGCCCTCAAGGGGACAAGGTTCTCAAATGCACCTCGATGGGTTTTCATGTATTTTAGAGAGAATCAAAGAACTAGACACTTCTTCATTTGCTAATTTGGGATCTTCGCTCACTGAACTTTTACAATCAAATGATTTGAGTTCAGATGCCTTAGGTTGTGTGAGGTCTGCTGCAATAAGCAAGCTGCTTTTATTTAAAAGTGAAATTTCCAAGGAATTGGAGGTGACAGAGGCTGAAAGTGATTCTTTGGAAAATGAGCTTAAGTTGATGATTAGAGACAGTCATGCTTCTTTTTCAAAATCAGATATTCCTTTGCCACTTGGGATTAAGGAAAAGTACTTCAAGCATGAGGATATTGACTCCAATTTGATTGTTCAATCTGAAAAGTTGCAGAGAGTTTATGTAACTGCTGGAGAGCCGCCAGCTTGGGATGATTGCCATGACATTGCAACTTCAGAACTTGTCCAGCCAATCTCCCAGGTAGGAGAAGTCTCTCCTCCTAACAATGTGAACTCTGCTGATCTCGGTGCCATTCAATGTGCTGATGTGACCAAGAGCATGTCCCCATCATATTCTGTCTTTGAAAAGACTGATTTGGCTTCGGAAGTTGATGGTGATTTAGTGAAAGATGTAGCTGGCGCTCTGGATTTTGAAGATAAAAATGTCTGCGTTGGAGAAGATACATCGTATGATTCAATACTGGCATCCAATCAAGATGCAGTGCAAAGTGCTTGTGAAGTATTTAACAAGTTGTTGATGGGATGTGAATACCAGGGCATAAGTAATTTATCTAGCTTAAAGAACGATAAAGTAGTTGAAGTGAAATTTAAAAGAAGGATGCAGTTTTTGAAATTTGAAGAGAGAGTATTGGCACTAAAGTTTGAAGCCTTTCAGAAATCGTGGAAGGAAGATGTGCATCTGCTTTCCATGAGAAAATCTCGTACGAAAGCTCCGAAGTTTAGCTTGCGGGCATCAAATGGTGGTCATCAGAAAAACCGGTTATCCACTGGCTCTCGCATTCCATCACCTGGTAAGCCAATATCAATCTTGTGTTAGGTATATCTCGATAAATATAATTATCTGAAGTTTAGTATATTTGGAGATTTGTTTTCATTGATTAACCAATTCTCTTGCATACTGGGAAGAACACCTGATAGTTATTGTGTTGAAATGTGCCTTTTTTCAAATGATTTGTATTTCATAAATATTAATAGCACGTTTAATTTGATACCATGTTTGTTGATATTGACTTCAAATGCTAGTTGTTTCATTTCAATATCATGGACAATATTTATCCAATTATTATGTTCGAATTGGTTTTGTAGCAGGAAATGTAAGATACGGGCCTAGTGCGGATATTATTGATTATGCTGGCAAGCTATTATCTGAATCTCAAGGTAAGGTTTGCAGGCATACTTTGAAGATGCCTGCTTTAATTCTAGACAAGAAGGAAAAGAGGGCGACAAGGTTTGTTTCTAGTAATGGATTAGTTAGAGAACCATGTGCTGTGGAGAAGGAGAGGTCCATGATCAATCCATGGACGGCAGAAGAGAGGGAAATATTTATGGATAAGTTAGCCTTGTTCGGCAAGGACTTCAGTAAAATTGCCTCTTTTCTTGATCATAAGACAACAGCGGATTGTGTTGAGTTCTACTACAAAAATCATAAATCAGATGACTTCCAGAAAACAAAGAAGAAGCTTGAGAACAGCGAGAATGCCAAGTCAGTCACGAATACATATTTGGTGATGTTAGGGAAGAAGTGGAATCATGACATAAATGCTGCTTCCCTTGATGTGTTGGGTGAGGCTTCTGCGATGGTAGCTTATGAGAATGACAAGATGAGGTCTATGGGGAAATGTTCTTCTCAGGCAGTTGTGGGAGAATTGAGAACTCTATGTAAAGATGGTCGGGTATCAGATCAGAGGAGTTTTGCTTTCGGTGGAAATGAAAAAGAAGCTGTTGCAGCTGATGTTTTAGCTGGAATTTGTGGATCCTTTTCGTCGGAAGCAATGAGCTCTTGCGATACTAGTTCTATTGGCCCTGCAGAGGGCTACCAGAACTGGAAATGTAAAAGGGTCAGTTCTGTGGTTAAACGAAATTTGCCTTACGATATCATTTCACAGGATGAGAACGAGACATGTTCGGATGAAAGCTGTGGAGAATTGGAACCTTATGATTGGACAGATGAAGAAAAATTGGTATTTGTGCAAGCCTTGTCTTCTTATGGTAAGGATTTTGTCATGATTTCAAGGTGTGTTCGAACAAAGTCTGGTCATCAATGCAAAGTCTTTTTCAGTAAGGCTCGGAAATGCCTTGGATTGGATCGGATACAGACTCGTGGGAATCATGGGACACCAGTCAGTGGTGATGATGGGAATGAAGGTGGGAGTGATCTCGAAGATGCTTGTGTTGTGGAGACTGGTTCTTTTACTAGTGGTGATAAATTTTGCTCTAAGATGGATGAGGATGCTCGACAGTCTGTTGGGAATGTTAGATATGAGGACTCAAGTCCACCAGAGACCTCGTTAACTAATCAATGGAGGTCAGAAGAAAATTGTGAATCATCGACTATTAATCATCAAGATGCAAGGATTTCAGTTTCTGATGTGGATCAGGGGAAGGATAAACCAGGTAGGATTTATGATAACACAGTTGGAGGAGTTGAAGAATCTGAAGGAGGATTGGGGGAGAATTTGCCCAAGAATTGTTCTGAAAGTTTAGGGAATGAGCTAGGGGAGCCAAAAATAATAACTACAGATAATACTGATCAGAATGATTTACCATTTTCAGTGCATGTTTCAAATGGAAAGAGTACTCTTCTTGGCTTACCTTCTGAACATCCTTGCGCTATCTCAGCATCGCATGAGAAATCTTCTGAAAGAGATGATAAGGTTAAACCAGTACATGTTTCTAACACCCCTAGTGGAAATTCTATACAGACGCCAATTAAGAGAATGGATGGTAATAATTACCTTAGAAAGTGTAGTACCAAACCTCAATCTGCGAGTAATGAGCTAGCTTTTCAACTGGGCCAGCAGGAGGATATGAAGTGCAGGAATGGCGGCAATGTGAAACTCTTTGGCAAAATTCTTAATCACGCCTCTCTGCAGAAGTCAAATGTGCTACAAAATGAGGATGAAGAAACAATCAAGTTGCCTAAACTCACAGAAAATCATCACAAGGCTGATGGAAAATTGGGTTTTCTGAAATTTGACATCAACGGCGTGGAGTTTGACAAGCTTCAGATGAGGTATGAAACTTGCGAAGGGGACGCTGCTAATGCATTTACCTTCCCGACATTGGGACAGGATGGTGCAAGATTGTCTCAGATGACTGTTCAACAAGATATTTTTATTGACATGCAAAGAAAAAATGGGTTAGATACAATATCCAATTTACAGGTAGGTCTGCGTGGTAGTGCTTCAGATCATGCAGTAGACACTAAAATGCAGCAACATGCCAAAGCTGACGGTGAACCTTCGGGGGGATGACAGGGAAGATAGGTTGTAGATGTTTTCAGAGGACCCCTCATCAAGAGGCCCTCAAGTGGCAAATGTCTTTTTTTGCTGCTCTTGTAAAAATAGTTTTGTATTATTGTTTCAAATGAATAATATAGTTCTACTAGATTGATGTGCTTGCAGCATTTCTCCTGCTTTGTATTTTTTTACTTATTTTGATGAAAATGCAAATGTTTGTGGATCGAGTTATTGTGTGATAGTCCTAACTAAAGATGACAATAATCCACTTAAATCCTCCATTTCTATGACGTAATGAGACGATACGGATGCACTGAAAACAGATGACTCACATTTTAGACCAACTTGAGCTGTTTTTGTGTTGAAGAACCACTTGAGACTTTAAACAGAGATTGTGCCTGATCCCGCTTGCTGCTATTTGGCCTAGTCATATGTGTTGAGATGGAAGAGGTGCCGTGACTTCAATAACCTTACATCACAGAAGAATGCGGTTAAAAAGCGCATTAATGTAATGAAGGTATAAGAATTAACAACTTCAAGCTTCTAATGAAAAACAACGAAGTAAGCAAGGCCTAAGTTGAACACATCGATTTGTTTTAACAGAGTTTTGAAGGTGAAGAGTGAAAATTGAGTTCATCTGCTGGTTGTGATGATTAATCTGACATAACTCTTGATGCAAAGGAGATACAAGGATAAAAGAGTTTTGACATAAATGATATTCTAAACTTGGAGTCTCCTCAAGAACAACCATTGACAAACATCCCTATTGCAGTCAAGCACTAAAAATGCATTTTAAACACTAAGAAATCTCGAAATCCCTTTTGCAGACATCCCATCATTTTTCTCTCGAGAGCTTAAATACATCCTGCTAAGCACCTTTCTCACCTGTCAACTATAAATGGTGATGTATGTTACATAAGATTGCAGCAGCTTGTTATCTTTAATGAAGCTATGAAGGCAGAGATCTGGTCCCATGTCTTCTGCGTCTTTATTAATGATATTTCTCGAACACGAATACAATCACATGGACATCTTTCAATATGTTATACTCCTCGTGTCAAAACTATCTATTTGCATGATAATATTTTAATCCGTTTACTAAGATAAATAAAATAAATTTTCAGATGATTCTTTAGGCTGGAACTAACCTCATTTATTTTTGGGTGAGGAAGACAAGTCGATGTGTATGTATGAAGTAATCACAATTTCTAAGAACAGATTTCATAGGTCTCTTTGGTACCCCCTAAACTTTAAGTCCCACAAAAAAAAGGTATTTTAAAATAATCTAAAAGATTTCTTGACATTCTTCTATCACAGAATTGTTGTATAGTTTATAGTTCAGAAAGGAATATAACATTAAAGCTCTACTTGATATATAAAAAAAAAAGTATACAAAACATTCTCTTCGAAAATATAAATAAAAGTTACAAAACTTTTCTCATCTTACCAACAACAGTTCTCACATAAATAAAAAAGTATTGTTACAAATGGAAAAAAAAATACTTGGATATACTGCATTTTGATCGTTGATTATCTATGTTTATTTTCAGAAACAATGTGATTTAAAAAGATTTCATCTGCTATGCCGTTGTCTCCTAAAGCTTTAAGGTCCTAAGAACTTGAATACTAATAACAACTGTTCTACTTTACCATCATTTCAAAGAAAAATATAATTCCTGGTATTTTGGTGGTGGTTCCACACCTCCCTCATTTTCAGATTCAGTCTATCCCATCAGAATGGAAAACACTGAGCTCACCAGGAAGTAGGTTGACTCATTAAGTTTATAAAAACTAATCCCAAAAGTAAAGCAAACAGCACAAAATATCATAATAGAAATAAGAAATCATGTCAATATATGAATCATCCTAAATAAATATTGCAAGGAGATCAAATTTTCTAACCTGCTTTCTCCAATCTGAGCTGTCCCATCAGTAAAATATGCTGCAAAGTATGTTTATGCAAGCTTCGTCCAAGAACATAGTAATATTCCTAGGGACAAGTAAAAAATTGAAAAGTATAAAATTGTCTTCAGTGGAATAATCTTCCCCCCAAAATTATGTAAAAAGGAAACATGTGGATGTGGTCAAGTTATTAAGTACAACCCATGATCTACTTTAATCAACAACGTAAGAAAGTATTGCCCATGGCATGGCAGCAAGAAAATCATGAAAATTTTCCCTAGATAACATTTAGTTCTAAATTTCAAATTCAGTTCATTATCAACTACCTACAGCAAGCAAAAAAAAAAATCTTAAGAAAACATTTATTTATGGTGTCATCCAACAACCACTTCTCCACAATAAATTTAAAGGAAAACAATTCAAGATTCCTTTATCAGAATTGAAGTACATATAAAAGACCAGAAGTAATTTTTGGGCGAACCAAGACCTATGCTTTCTCGCCCACCACTGTAGCTACGTAAAAAATGGCTGTAGTTCGAACAGACCTATGGACAAAACTTGCAGAAGTGAAGGTTGTTTTACAGCAATCTGGATACACAAATGATACCGTTGTTTCATGCCAAGAGGCAGGAAAGTAGTTATAGAGATGACACAAACAATATGGACATTTTGATATTAAACGAAGGGGAAAAAATATAAGAATACCAAATTGTATTCAAAAGTTCAAGGAGAAAAAAAAAAAAGAAGGAAATTCAGAGATTTTGCCTCAAGTTGTTCCCATTGTTTGGGGAAAGAGTACACAAACTAAACTCCAAAAAGATATTTTTTCATAATCCCCACAATTCAACTACTGCATGTTTCCTGCTTTCAGTTCTTTATAGTCAAGAGATGTCGGTTTCAGAAAGAAAAGATCAAGAGATTGGTTTATGGTTGTGATGATGAAGTAATTATCCACAGCATTACATCCCTAAATGGCCAAGTCAAAATTGAAAAAATAGCTATGAGAAACATAAATGAATTCAGAATAAGAGATATGTAAACCATGATATAACCACTTCAAGACATTTATCAAATCAACGTCCTTGTATAGAACATCCACAATATATGGTCCATCTGGCTCTTTCCATGGATTTCTACCATAGACTACTTTAGAACCAACCCTAAGAAATTTTGATGCATCAATATAAGGAAAAAAAATGCCAAACAGACATTCACACAATCTATGTACCAGAGCAAGTAAATAAATTAATAGCTGGAACCTAAGGATCACATTCGGAGCAGTAATGACTTGACCTTCAACAGTTATCTACGACAAAAGGAAAAAAACTGGATAACTATGTGAGTCAATTTATTAGCTCTTTCAACAATACTTTGAATTAAGTACTCTAGCTTTCAGCAGCTGTTCATTCCGAATTTGCTGCAATCAACTGCTCAACAATCAGTTAAAATGTCAAGTCTGTATTTTTTTCTTGATGAATTTCCCGTTCATCGCTGGGAAAGAAAAACATGCGAACTAGTATTTTACTTTACTTCGTAATGTCAGTCACATCACAAAATTTCTTCGTTGATATGCACCAAAACTGATTGAAGATAACAATTTCTACACTTGTTTTTACAAACAGCAGGTGTTTGAGCACGGATAATTTGAAGTTAAAACACCGTCATTGGGCCAAGTTTATTTCAGAGAAAAGTTACTGTGGTTAAAATATATTAAGCAGCAACGACGACAGCAACAACCACATAACTAAAGTTTCTCCAATTTGTTCATGTTGGAATCCCATGAGAATTGAAAAAGAAAACGCAAAAAATAAAATCACCAAGATTTACTCGGAAAACCCAAAATTGGAAAAAATTACTGGCAAATGAGAGAAATTTACCATTAGAAAATCAGTACAAAGGAGTTTTGCGACTGACCACAATCCTAAATAAACTGAGATTCCTAACATGAAGCTAATTCGGATGACATCGAACTCTACAGATTCATATTCCCGCGGGAAAGTAAGAACAAACTGGAAAGTAATATTTGACCAAATCTGAAAAGTCTTAACTTACCAATGAAGCAGAATTTTTGTATTTGCTTGAGAAGAATCCAATCATCGTCAATTCTGAACATTGCACGTGCATTGTAGGAAAAAGTAGAAGCAAAAAGCACAGAGGATACAAAAACTAGAACAACTTCCATAGATTGGACGGAGAAACAGGAGAAGTACCAGAATCGGAGGGCCGAACGAGTAGGAGAATTCGTCGTTGAGATCAGGCCAGGGGATTCCGATAGTCTGGAAGACGTCGGTTTGAGAAGAAGAAGAAGAAGTAGATTCAGATATTTGGCGAAGATTACATCGAGAAAATGGAAATCGAAGGCATAATCTTACGACGTATATAAAAAAAAACGGGAAGAATTGTCCAGCATGGAACGCTTTCGCTCTCTAATCAGTCAACCGCTTGACCGTTGGAGAGATTGCATTTTCCCAATTTTTCTACAACAAATATTACAAGTTTATTTCATTTATATTCTAATGTATTATTTAAATAATAATTATAATAAATTTAAATGATAAATCACGAAATACTAGTAGAGAGTTTTTGTCAATTTTAAAGATTTAAACGTAAAATTATCTTTTTTTAAATCTTAATTTCTATTTTAGTAGCCATTAAGTGGACAATGTAAATTTACATTATAATGTTATTTATTTACTAATCAATATAAAATTATTTTTTTTAATATTGATCACTGATAATTTATATTTGATAATCAAGTATTATTAGTCTTGAAGTGTGGCAGCCCGCCTTATGAATGTCAGGATAGACTTAAATGTGAGTATGACTCATATCAGTGGGGTGCATAATTCCACATCGCTTGAGAGATTAGAAAATGCATATTTATAAGTAGAATTTCTTTTCCTATCTAGTTCAACTCGTTTTGGACTAACCCAAAAAATAAAGTCGTGCAAGTTTCAATCCAAATGGGACAATATTGTACTATGAGCATTTGGGGACGTCACATGAAATATACAAGATAATATAAGGTGCGTATAATATATAGATACAACATTGTCAATTAAGTATTCTTTGATAGGCAAAATGGCAAACACATTACTTACTATACGAGGGTTATGCTCATAAGTGACTTGTACATTATTGCTCAAACTTTCTTAGTTGAGAAGAAGACTTTGGTCTAAAAAAACAAAAAGATGGACCTGAAAAATGCCAGTACCAACATGCGCGTTTCAAGCACTTGTTGGCTGACGCTCACCAGCTGACGTTCACCAAAAACTCAACTGCTCCTCCAAGTAATCATCTTTCCATGAAACAAGAGAGCTGCCTCTCGTTGACTTATTCAACCAATACATTATTTGGAAAAAAGATAAAACTTGAACGGCTGCACCAATAGTCAACAAGCGAGAGATCATTAGCATAATTCATTTGATTATTAGATTCTCCAAAATGTCAACAAAAAAGATGAGGAAAATAGAAAAACAAACAGACATGGACGAACACGAAGAAATACAGAGGAGGGGATAAATGATTTTCTCAATCGAGGATAAGTGAAATGGAAAACTATCAGCAAGACATATCTGCGGATTATGATGATTCTCCTCCAGCCACTTGAAGATTACTGACTGAACTCCAGATCAAGTGATCGCCACAGTGATGACTAGTTGCACTAACCACGGGCAATGGACTTGCCCCCCCAACAAGAGTCAATCTTTTAGAAGCCACGGTCTTGAGACGGTGACGCTCAGCTCTCGAACCAATGACCTGTCCTAAAATTGAAGCTGCAATTGTAAAAGCCATGGCTGTCTTTGGCATTAACACAGATTTCCGCAGAATAGCTATGAATGGAACAGCTGCATGTACAGCAGCAAACCAGGACGGTGAGAATTTTTCAGTATGTTCCCTCCAAATTCCCAATGGAACATTTGCAGCCATGCCCATCAACCCAATTACTAGTACTTTTGCAGGCAGAGGTTGAGGCCAGAGTGTTTTTGCAAAGGCAGTGCGTGCCAAAGCTGCTCTTGCCGCAACTACTGCAGGAGGGCACTTATATTTCATTCCTGGAGGAAGTTTAAGGACATTTGCGACAAGGGGCAGAACGTTGCTCACAGCACGATAGGACTTCGCAATGGGACAGTTCCCATTTTGTAGCCACTCATTGCTCATCGCTTCATGCTTTGAAGTTTCACCCTGGGGAAAGACTTGTAATGTCAGAACACAGAAGACATTTCACAAACAATGTTTTAAAAAAAAAAAAAAAGGAAACATGTAACTGTCCATATTTAGTTACCTGTGAAGAAGAATCTTTCTTAGTTTTTTTCTGATTTTTCCACTTTTCTGAGAATGAATCAAAACTGAAAGGCCCCCCCAGTCCAAAGGACGAGAGGCTGATAGTGGCTGCCTTTGCAGCTAAAGGGTTGAACTGTGATGCAACTTGTTCAGGTTCTACCATATCACGGTGGATAAATGATCTTTCAGAAAGGGGAACTACTCCGTCTCGACCATGGAAAAGCCTAAATGCCGTATCAAAATTGGGACCATCTTCAAAAATTGGGCCTTTACCTCCACGTATCTATTAAAAATCATTATAAAGGACTCAATCAACTATCCTCAATGATAAGTCAATGCAGCCAAATTAATGAATGGGTTTTGATACTTCGTAAAAATGAAGGAGGTTTGAATTGAAGAAACAATGAGTTTGCACTATGGATATAATTATCCTGAATAAACTAAATCAGCCTCAGTTAAGATTGCAAATATATCAAACACAGTGCAATAATGAGAAAAAAAATTCATCCCCATCAGTAAAAAGAACAACTTACAGGTGTTGGGAAAGCCATGGGTGAGGAGAAGGAAAAAATAGTGGGTTCATTAATATTTCTCAAGAATGGACATCTCAGTATGTCCTGACTAAAAGATGCAGAATCCCCACCACATGCTCCAAAGAAAAGGTCCATTTCTTTAACAAAACAATAATCTGCACAAGGAGAGCAAAACCAAACGTAAATACCTCCACACATAGAACATTGCATTAATTGGTGATAGGTTCCAAACAAACTGGAGAAAATATTAATTTCAGAGACTTTTGTTTCCAGTTTGATAGTAACATGCACAATTTAACACGTTAAACTTCATTCAGAAAAACATACATGCGACTAAAAAGATTTATTACTAAAATTGTTCTGAGGAACAACTGTTATTCAAATAGAATGTAATCCCTTTCTCCTTAAAATAAGCTTTGGTAAAGATCATTAAAATTAGGTCTACAAGTGAAGAAAAATGATCAGAAATATCTTAGACGATTAAATTCATTTTAAACAACAATTTAAACTTTTGAGATTAGTACTGATAAGACAACATTCCTTCATCTTTTGAGTCAAATTAATTGAATTAAGCCTTTAGTTCAATTGTTTTACCAGGTCAAACACGAGGACCGATCCAAAATGAACTTAGCTGAAAACTCTAATTCAGAAAAGTTTCGAACTCCAGCTAGCTACAATAATTCCCGATCACAAATTCCGGACTAATTAATAAACGACAATGTAAAATGGCAGATAGAAACTGAAAGAAGAGAGAGAAATCGAAAGACGTCCAGAGCACAAATCATAATAAGATTAAACGCATATTCCGAAGAAGAGGACTCCAGCTAGCTACAATTATTCCCGATAAAAAATTCCGGAGCTAATTAAGAAACGACAATGTAAAATCGCAGATAGAAACTGAAAGAAGAGAGAAACCGAAAGACATCCAGAGCACAAATCATAATCAGATCAAATGCAAAGTCCGAAGAAGACAATCATACCTCTTCGCTGTTCGAGAAGAAAATCAACAAACAATGAATGAGAGAGAGAGAGAGAGAGAGAGATACAAAGACAGAGAGATGGTGGGTTGGGTAGGTAAAGGCAAGAAGGCAAGAAAGATGCTTTCTTTCAGACAGAAGGAGAGGCGAAGCTAAACGACGCCGTGCTCGACACACGCCTTCGCCTGGAGAGGAAAAATCTAACAGTTGGAGTTCCCACTTCTGATGAACCGCCCTCGGTCAACTCTTCTCAGCCGTCCGATCAGAATGAAAATACGATGATGGCGGGTAGTCTGTGCCCGGCCCATTCCGCCCCTCCCTACACGTGGAAAATATAGTAGTAGGCTACCTAATTTTTAAATTATTCGAATTTTCACATTTGAGTTATTAATCTAATCAAGTGATTAATAATAATCTCATAAGAATAGAATATTATTAACCTCTTTTATATTAAAATTAAAATTAAATAAATAATGACAATTTAAATTTTCCTAATTTATAATTCTTGGAATATTAATTAAAAAAAAACAAAATAAAACTAAATGTTTTAATTGTGGAAGACGCTACATTTATAGTCCTCGTACATTTCATCATTTCTTGGTTTATGGGTCACGATATGTATCACTTAGGCAAGACCATGGACTAACATTTTCCTCAGACACTAATAAAAGGTCATATTATCATCATAACAAACGAGAGATTGAGATTCATATCAAGCTCCCAAATCATTCTCGGCGCTCTTATTTTCATTTGAATTCTGTTTCCGTTCTGCCTGCAGCGACCGGCACAGTGATTCGAGCTTTTCTTTCTGGTTCTTCGTCTTCTCCAGCTGTTTCTTCAAGGACTCCCGCTGCATAAACCGACAAGTATTTCAAGTAAAAATGTCGACGGCCACAAAAAAAATGGTGGCTTTTCAGTCACATCTCATTAGATAATAGTTTGAGACATCTCGAAAGTTTCCAACGTAAAAAATCTCATGAACCCAATCTTACATATGCTGAACTGATAGCATCATGGGTGTGTTTTCCAATTTAGCTAAAATTTACCAATAGATACTAACAATGATGATAAGGTCTCGTGGGGAAAAAGCTACTTTTTCTGCAGCCAAATGTGCTATTGCAAAATGAGTGATGGATTCATGCTTTGAATAATGTATATTTTGTATAGAAAAAAGAATAAAATGGCGACTACAAGTGAAACGATTGCTTTTTAAGGATCAAAGAAGAAGGTGTGAAATTATGGACCATTGATAGTGTCAGAATCTCAGGTTGGTTGACGTTTGAAGCTTACTTTTGGACAAGAATAAAGGTGGAAATGCAAATAAAGCATACCTCATCAAGAAGCTCAATCAAAGTAAAGTCAGATCGCTCTGTTTTGCTCTTCAAAAATGCATTTTCCTTCTTGAGTTCCTTGATAGATTTTGTCATCTAGTTTCACACATCAGCATTTTAGAAAAGACAAACTATTAGTTTCGGTGAAAAATGAAAGACCATAGCTTAATTACAACTCCGTCGAATTGCGTTGAATAAAGCCTCAGAAAACTTCATTTTCACTACCCAATTTGTTTTTTAAAAAAAGTATCAGAAACATCATGGTTTAATGAACAATGGCCTAAAAGTTGATAACGTACCTTCTCGATCTCTTGCTTCAAGGTTTCAAATACCTCATTGCTCTTTGAACAAACTTCCTGGGGTAGAATTAGCAACGAAAAGAGTTATGAATTCCACGTGTCATCATATTTTATCATTTCAGTCTTATGTTTCAGAAATAAATCGAAGCAATCTAGCTTGGAAAATAATACATAACTGTATGAATTTTTTTTGTACAAATAAAAAAAAAGGGAGTGCATACTTGGCATTTTTCTCCACCAGATGCTAGCTGCAACCGCAAATTGGTTTCTGTTGCTGATAATCGCGACACCTGCTCTGCATATAACTTCATTTGGGACTGTTCGTGAACCAATTTCTCCTCAACTTGCTTAATCTTTAAGTCAGAAAGTTGAAGTTCCAAAGTTTTCTGCTTCAACTATACGTCCAACAACGAAAATTGAAAATCGATTCAAAAGCAGTCAGAATACATAAACAAACTCTCCGTGCCAACCTTAACAACATTAAAGAAACCATACCTTCTGTGCATTATGTTGTTCAGAAAGAGCATACTGATCAACAAGCTGTTTCAATTTAGTCCTCAACCTGAATATGAAATCATATTGTAAATAATAAGTGCTAGGAAATATGCCTTCAAGTCATAACTTAAGTTTTTTTAGGCAAGTAGATAAGTGTACTAAAGAAATCTAAAAAGGGAATGGTTAAGTTCTTTCGAGAGACATCAAAACCATTACTGCATTGGAGGATTTCCTTGGTCAGTTTAAAAATCAGTCTTTTTTCATTTAGTCAATATTAAAAAGAAATATGTGCATTTCTGAGTCCACAAGGGTCACAACAAAGAAATATTTGTCTCGTTTTTTTTAAAAAGAAATCAAAATTTCCTATTAAAAGTAAAATTTGCAACTTGGAGAGCTTGAAAAGATACTCAAACCAAAACAATCTTTATAACAGATCTCCTATATATCCTACTGCTTCACTCCATCTATGTAAATAGTAAAATACATATTAACATCATCAAAACAACTCTAGTATAGTTGCTCCAGATGCACTGAAAATATTAAATGAGGCACCATGCTACAAAATCCTCTGTTTCTGCTGCTTCCAAAACATCCCACTCCTACATTTAACTCTTCATTAACCTCATGCATCACCCAGTCAAGCCATCTCCACACCAAAAGCGAACAAGTAAACAAACAATTCATAATTGATGATTAGCATCCTCCTCGTCATTTACACAAAGTATATCTATTAGGAAATACTCTTTGTTTAAGATTATCAAAGTTCTAAAAAAACATTCTTTGCAAGCCGTCCACGTAAAGAAATAGCACTAGCAAACTTTAGACTTCTACACTTTCTTCCATAACTTTTGAGTCGGGCTTTAGATCCTTGTAAGATGATTTAACTGAAAGAAACTTTCCTTGTTAGGATTCAACAAAATCCTATCAAGAATGTCCCTAGCCCTAGGCACCTTGCGAGTTTTGCAAATAAAATCACCAAAACATCATGATCACATCATCCTTTAAGGCAATAGAAAAAGATAAATTCCATCCTATAGAGTCACCCCTCATAACGAACAAGCCCCACTACTGAAGCCCCATTGTTGCAAGCCAAAAGAAAGAAATCTACGAATTCCTTTCATGGTAGGTCAGATCAGACCACACCAATTATCATGCCAAAACATATCTGAACCAATTCTAAAGAGATGTGCCCATCAAAACTCTGTGCTTCTCAGGCTGCTGTGCCATAAACTACAGCCTACAGAACCTCTCACAGTCCCTGTGCTCCAACCTTTCCTGATGCGCGTGCAGGAGGGGTTTAGATCTAACCTGTAAATATGATGACTTTGAATGTTAAATCCACCTTGAATTGAACTTAGGAAAGTTCAATTATCTTCCGACTTGTTTCTTTAAAGAAGAATATGTATGAAGAAAAAATATTACTTTTTTTTTTAGAAAAGTAACCTTTAAGATAGGGCGCCCGTGATATGACTGACACGAGGAGTTTTTTGAATATAACGCACCAACGGATCTTTGGATGTAACTCACCAAAGCTTTTGAAAGAGGAATCACTCTAATTTCGGGTTTAGCAAAAGATATTTTGTATTCAATTCTCAACTCTGTAAAACATAAGACTAGGTGGCTTTGTATAGTCTTTTGCGAATATAAATTAGGAAACTAAAAAAAATAGAAATCTTCTAAGAGATCTTCTAAGAAATCTTTTAAAAATCTTTTAAGAAATCTTCAAAAAACTTCTAAGAAATCTTCTAAAATCTTCAGCTTCCTTTATCTTCAAGGAAGATGATATCTTTGGTATCTTTCCTCCCTTTAATTCCGCCTTCAAGATCTTCTTGTATTAGACGTCTTTCATTTTAATAAAAAATAAAATAAAAATGATATTGATGCACATCCAGGGTGCATCATACTCTCGGGGTTGAAAAAGATTTGCCCTCAAATCCAAAGAATCTTCTACCTCTATCTTTTGAATGTCTTCCACCCGGATCAAATGGAAAATCCAGATTGACACCGAGCATAATGACTTCCATCTTTGACATTTTCTTGTGTAAAATTCGGCCATGAATTATTTGATTTTTGTCAATGTACCTCTAAAATTTGTAGGTGATGTCATGTCTTAATAACTCCAAGCGATCTCCTTTAACCAAAATTAAGTGAGCCATGTCAATACAGATCCTCTCACTGATGATTAAAGAACACACATTTTTCATGTTGGAGCATGAAATATGGACAGGTTGATCCATTTGTGTTGTTGTGACCACGGAGTCAACTTGTTCGGTTATCATATCGGGTACTTGCTCTTCTTGACAATCTTCCTCTTCTAATTGAGGCTCCAAAGATAGTAATGACCATTCTTCAGCCTCATCTCTTGTGATGTTTTCTACAATAGTGTTGGGAGGATGCTGAGCCCGTTGTTGATTTTGATTCATCTTTAGTTGAGCAACATCTCGTTGTAATGAGAGAACGAGTTCCCACAAGTTTTCTTCGGAATGAGATATTGAAGGTTCAGCCATCGTGGATTTTGAACCGCTTCGGATGCTCCTTAAGTCATCATAAGGAAAAACGATTGTGTAAGGATATGTTTAGCTCTGATACCAAATGATGCGCGCACGGGAGGATTTTAGATCTAACCTGTAAATATGATTACTTTGAATGTTGAATCCGCCTTGAATTGAACTTAAGCA
Organism: Begonia loranthoides; assembly: GCA_022433065.1. Lineage (NCBI taxonomy): Eukaryota > Viridiplantae > Streptophyta > Magnoliopsida > Cucurbitales > Begoniaceae > Begonia > Begonia loranthoides. The sequence goes on from CM039471.1 coordinate 651,571, forward strand.
AGTTCAATTATCTTCCGACTTGTTTCTTTAATGAAAGAAGAATATGTATGAAGAAAAATGATTCTTTTTTTTTTTAGAAAAGTAACATTTCAGAGAAGGCGCCCGTGACATGATTCACACGAGGAGTTCTTTGGATATAACGCACCAAAGGATCTTTAGATGTAACTCACCAAAGTTTTTGAAAGAGGAATCACTCCAATTTCGGGTTTAGCAAAAACCATTTTGTATTCAATTCTCAACTCTATAAAACATAAGACTAAGTGACTTTATAGCCTTTTGCGAACATAAATTAGGAAACTAAAAAAAAAAAAATCTTCTAAGAGATATTTTAAAATCTTTTAAGAAATCTTCTAAAAATCTTCTAAGAAATCTTCAAAAATCTTCTAAGAAATCTTCTAAAATCTTCATCTTGCTTTATCTTCAAGGAAGATGATATCTTTGGTATCTTTCCTCCTTTTAATTCCGCCTTCAAGATCTTCTTGTATTGGACGTCCTTCATCCTAATAAAAATAAAATAAAAATGATATTGATGCAGATCCAGGGTGCACCACTTCCTCCTTCTCCTCTCTATGTTTTGTTAGAGTTAGCCAAAGACATTTATCTAGAAGCACGATAATAAAACTTTTTAGTTCTGTAATACTCGCACTGCATTGTAAATAGGTTTGCACACGTCATGCAAATGACTAGATGATATTTCAAACCACCTTCAGCACCTTTCCACAAAAAAAATTGTTAGTGCCTTAAATCTCAAATGTGCCTTCAACCTCTACCCCATCAAACACCAGACTTTTTATGTAGCTTACCGTCTTAATTTGATCATGTGGTGAAAATTTATTTTATTGATTTAGTCAAAACAATGTGAAGATCCAGCATTATCTGATAAAGAAAGAGTAATAAAGACAACATATCAGGTCAATAAACTCAGATCATGGAGCATATTCTAATTGGTTAAGATTATATATTTTCTGTTTCAAGGGATAGACATGAGTAGGAGATGAAGATTTTCATTATCATATGCAGAGGTGATCAACTTAAAAGACAATTACTCATCAATCTGCTAGGACATACATCTCATTCTCTTTCAGCTGTGAGAGACATTCATCCTTTTGCTCTTCTAGCCTATTGCTCACCCCCTATAAATGAAATGATGCAATGTTATGTCAATGAAAAACTAACAGTAAAAAGAAAATGATAGGTTTAAAAAGCATAAAAAACATATAAGACAAATTCCCCCTCGAGTATGATGCTAGATCATTCAACTGTTGTTGAAGCAGTATGTAGATTGCCTTAAATACAACATCAACCTTGATTGCATCTTGAAACTTTGAAGATAAATCCAATCTCAAATTTTGTCCCTCTGCTGAAACTCGCTTGCACTCATCCTGTAAAATTTGACAAACAATAAGATAATGAGATACTAAACTTCATGTACCAATCCATGCTAGCTGATACATAAGCATACCATAAGCCTCTTGTTTTGACGTTGCAACTCCCTACATAGGGACTCAAGCTTATCTCGGACAGCAATGGCTACAAATAGAAGACATGAAGATGAGAGGTAACAACTAACTCAAATTTACAGATCATGTCACTGCAATACAATAAAAGAAACATACAATCAATATGTCTTCCTCCAAGAGAGTAAACATTGAGACTATTACAAAGGAGATCATAAAGCAGGCATACCGCTCTATGAAAACTTGAAGAAGCTACTAGACAACCAAAATTAAAGAAATATAAATGGATTGATCATAGTCTTGGGAGATTCATAAAGCTGAATTTAAATGTTCTGCTAAAAAGGGGGAAAATTTTCACATGAATGAATGCTTGTGGTATGAGTTTAAATTGTGGGTTCAAACCCTAGCAGACCGAGCGTTCGTGTTTCTTCAAAAATTTTGCAATATTCTCAAAATTTTTAATTTAAACTAGGTTGAGCAATGGAAACCACCAGTAAGCACATTTCAAAATGAAAAAAAAAACTTTTTAACCACTCATGCATTCAAATTTTGATAAAGAAATCAACAGAAGAATCTAATAGATTAACTATAGAAAAATAAACAGTAGAAATGTCTAAAATTTTATTAGGAGCAAAACAATCGCTTAGCCATCTCACTTGCCTGCATCTCTTTCAGCAATAACTTGTTGATACTTCAGGGTGTACTCTAAAAACTCCTTTTCTGATTTCAAGGCACGCTTTGCACTCTTACGTTTAGTTTCAGCCGTTTCCTAAGAGAAAAATTTATCAAAAAGTTGGAAGTAATGATAGAGTGATTTTCCTATAGAAAGAAACTAGCATCTAGGTTGGCGCAATGCAATATTATGAAGCAAGCAAATGATTCAGGACTCAATCAAAGACAAAAAAAATGTACCTTTAGAACAATGTAGATTTTAAATTTTATGGAGAATGAAAAAGGGGTTTCTGATGCTGCTGTTTCCTAAATTTGGCAAGACCTAAGATACTCAATCTTATATTAAAATAAGCACCGGAAACATCTGAAATAAAAATTTACACAACTGACAGTACATATGTTAAAGACGTTCATCCACTGAAGATTGAAATATAGCGGCAGATAAAATAGCCACTTGTAAAAGAATCTAACAGCAATAACTTCAATGTATGAAGGCCTCATTTATAGATAATAGCGTCCTTGTTTAGTCTTTTGCAGTTGAGCTTTTGGCAGATAAATCATTTTGTACAATCTTTAATCGGTATACACACTTTTTAACATAAAAAAATATAAAGTATCTGAAGTTCAAAAGCATAATATTATAACTTGCTTAAAATATTCAACATAAAGAAATAAAAGTCTATTAGCAAAAATATGAAGCTAAGAAGAAAGACCAAAAAAAAACGAGGATCTCTTTGTGCATCTTAACCAAGAATCTGATCTATTAATGAGAAACGACATACAGTTTTTTTGTTCTTCAAAGTATCAGTATTCTCTGATGGAGCCATTTCTTTTCCAATATGTGCCAGTGTACCTGAACTCATTTCAAAGGTTTGAAAAAAAATTGACAATCAACGTCATGAATCAAGGGAAAAGATGAACATAATTAAATAAGTGCAACTGTTTTATAGAAGCCATATGACAACACTTTATAGATCAATAAAATCTACTGATCAAAACAATAAGTAAGCATACTTGACCTGAATGTTTGTACGGTTATAACATTGCTCAGAACATGAATTTTATATTTCATTATGAGTCAATTTAAATCCAATGGCTACTCATACAAAGTTTTCTTTAAGCGCTTTCATTTTAAATTTTCCACACCAGCTTTAAGTTCCACTTTTGGAGAAAAATAATCAGTAAGAACAAACAAAAAATAATTACATTTCTCTGACTTTTCAGGTTCCCCTTGAACTTGTTCTTGCACATTGCTGCATCCAGATTCTATCACCAAAGACTCAGAAGTAGAATCAGTTGAACCAATCTGTATAATTTCAGTTTGTTCTACAAAGGCCTCACTGACAAATTCTACGTTGACCGTCGAATCCTCATAACGTTCTGTTTCTGTTAATACAACAGGGAAAGTCCTTACTTTCTCTGTCCCCTCTATTCTATCCGGGGTTGTTTGAAACTCATCTCCTGCAATCTCTTTCCCTTTGTAGCTAGCGACTAGCTTCTCTACATTAAAAGTTGGGGTTGGAGAAGCTGGAGGTTCTGAGGAGCCGTCAACAAATCCATCAGGTAACGAATCTACTTCAGGAAGTTGAGTCGCTTCTGGATTGCTCATGACACCTACAAAAACCTAGAAATGTGCAATGTAGAAAAAGTAAGTAGCTCGACTGCGGCTGCCATTAAGATAGACAAGAACAATAATCGCTTCCAGTCTAATATATATATATATATATATCAAAGTTTAATTAAACATTTCTAACCAAAACATTTGAAGCAAACTCTTCAATCTGTCCAGATTTCCCGACATTCTTAGCACCCAAACATTGAAAAAAAAAAAAGACATGAACCATCAATTAACTAAAATAGATCCCTGAGTACCTTCTCGAGGCGATATGAAAAAAAAATGGAGATCGAGACACAGAGGAGGAGGAAGAGGGAGAGAGAATAGCTGGCTGTTGAAGGTGAAGTATGGGATTGATCTCTGCCACTCTGCAACTGAAGCTTTCCCCAAAACAGAGTTTCTATGGTGGCGCTTGGCTGTTTGCAACCAAAATTTTGTTTTCGGTAAATTAGAGAGAAAAGTCAATACTTAATAGCACGAGAATTACAAATCACTTTGTCTCTAATCTGAAGAACACACTACCCTACTATATTTATTCATATTAAATATAGGGGTTGAGAAATTGGTGTTTTTGGTTGCACATGTGCTAATATTTACATTTATTTATAATTTTAATGTTATATTTTGGGACAAAACAAACTATGTAGTTTGGTTCAGCAACTAGTCAAATGTTAAAGAAATTTCGTGAACAATTAAAACTTCAAACTATGAAAAATGAAGAAGGCAAACTTTACAGCCCCGTTTTGGGTCAAAAAACACTTTTTCGCTTAGAAAACGTCAAGGACGCCCACATATCGACCTTTGACGTCCTTCAAAAAATGAGGAATGCCCAAGACTTATCTATAAGGAGAACGTCTGATGGATATTAGATTTGCTCTGATATCAAATGATACAAATCGAAACAGCTTTGATTAAAATTATGGGTAACAGAATTGGCAACAGACCAAAAATTTAGATAATAGTGTATGAAAAATATAAATTAAAGAAAAAGAGAGTTGGAGTAAAGGAAGGTTAGAGTGAAATAAAGTGGTCAATAGACAATGAGGAATAACGGATCATGAGATAGAAAATGATAAAAAAAGAAAAGAAGATAAGCGATGGATGAGATAAAAAGAATTCTGATACAGAAGATGGACATCCGACGCTAGAAAACGACTAGGATGAAATAGTAGGAAGGGGTTCGGATATCCAACTCGAGATTTGTCTAACTATAAAGTTTGTTTTGGTAAATTTCCTATCTTTTAATTTGGTTTGATAAAATAATTATCATATATTATAAATAATTAGGAATGATATAGGTATATAATAACGAATAAGCCTGCATTATAATTCAAAATTAGATTTCAAATACATGAAACAATGCTCACTTATTCAACCACCACTTAAACAAGCTAAGATAAACATAACTACCACATCTCAAATTGAAATCCAAATTTCAAAATTTTAAATCAAGAACTATTACAAAACATTTGGAGATTCCGCAGTCAGATCTAAATTTGGCCAATATTTACAAAATATACACGATTTCAAAGCTCAATCAAATAGTGCGCCTCATCTAAAAGTGAGACTGACTCTGGTTAGGGACCTGGAGGTTGGCCGGGCTGAGCAAGACACGGACGGTCAAGCAGAGAGCTTTTTAGCCTTTTTATTGGAGGTTCCGGCGACAGCATCGCATATTTCCTTTCTCCGTTTGTTATGATTGTTGTTATTCGTCATCGTTGCCATTGCTGCGGGAGCAGCATTTTTAACGTTGTTTAAAGTAGTTTGGTTACTGTTCCCACCAGTGCTTAGTGCGCTCTTGCCTTGAAGTTCTAAAGCCTCCTTCACAAAAAACTTCAATCTCCAAAGGGTAGTTTCACTCTACAAAAGGCAAGCAAAATACTCATGAGGAATAAAAGGGTGGGTCTTTACTAATGTTAGTCATGACTACCTGAGCATCAATGTCCAGATCCACCTCTTCGGCCGCCGCTTGGAAACTCGGGTTATTTTGAGCGACTATCTCCAATACTTTGCTCAGATCTTCTGGGGACAGTTTGGTGAGTGCTATCCCAAGTGTTCTCTTCTCTTCAGTTGATAATTTTCTAAAAATTGTACATAGAAAATGAAAAACAGAAAAAGGTCACTGGCGTGAGATAGAAAAGTCCAACAGTCCTCCGCTAATTGCTTATTTGATTAACATTAAGAACCCAACTTCATCGAAACATATCATTTTCAAATCGTACTGAACCCGAGAAAATCTGCTCATCCTTGGCTTAAATACAATACGAGATGAGAAACAAGCATAAATCATTAGCAGCTTGAATTGATGAGTTAAAAAATAGTACAAATACAACCACTACACACTAACTTACCAGAAACCTTGAGTTCAAGTTCAATAAAAGACTAACCTGCACTTTCGAACAACCATTTCCCGTAGTTCTTCCAACTGCATATCAACCTCGTAGAGCTGAAAACAATTTAAAGCGTGTTTAGATGTGATTAAGAGAAAGCATCTACACCATACTTACAGAAGTTTATACCATCTTGGCTCAATTCCTTTCGCTTTAACAATGTAGTTAAGAAAAAGGTAGAGACATATTTTGAGTTTAAACATACTTCATTACTAATGTTTCGAGCCATCCTCGCATGAGCAGCTTCCTGCGCAAGCTGCATATCCGTTTGCGCCTCTTCTTCTTCATCTTCTCGTTTTTTTTCCTAAAAGAAATGTATCAAGTCATTTTCCTTTTTAATAGCGAAGACATTTATCAAATGATGGACACCAGGAAACCCAATGACCCATTGTAACTCTTCAAGTATTATTCTCACCTCTTCAGTGACTTTGGGTAGGAGTTGCAGCCACTTGTCCTCAAACTTTTCCAGTAAAGTTTTTGCCATGACATGCACATCATTTCTATCATCATTATATTTCATTGCATTCTTAAAAACTAGTCTCACATCAGCACATATTTCTCGAACGTTCTTATATCCAGTACCATCCTTAGCCTCCATTTGATTTTTTATGGTACTGAAATCCATTGGCTTATCAATAACCTAAAGAACACAAATGAGACATTTACAAATGCTAGCATCATGGCGATATTAATACGTTGGTGACTAAGTCTGCATTGATCAAAACAACAATATACAAGCAGCCAAAAATATGCATTTTCAAAGTGAACAGAAAGAAAAACTTACAAGACATCAATTCCAATTGATGACTCTCGACTTGTCCTATCACTGATCTAATACATCAATTATCATAGTGCAAAATAACATATTTCTCCATATATGTATCAGACAAAAATAAACTGGTATAATATATTCAGAATCTCAATTGTAGATCTGCAAGCTGATTTAACATTAAACACACTATTGTATCTAACACAGATTCAATTGCGATAAAAGAGAACAACGGATGAGAGATACAACTTAATCATTGTAAATTTCTTCAACTAAATCATATTTACAAGTAACTTTTATACCAATCGAATTTTATTGTGAATACTTTACCTCGTAATAATCATGTAGTCCAAGACCTTCCACATCTACAGGTTGCATAAAGGGCCAAGCCCACTTGTGCTGGGTGATCTGACAGGCGAGACAATCAATCATCACCAAAGAATGAGAAAATCAAATGCAGTTGTAATGTTCTGTTGCTAATTGAACATGTGTTACTCAAATCTATGATGCATTGAATAGACGAAGATTGTTCAAAAACAAGCAAGAACAAATATGATGATGAATATTGGCATTGTAATATCCCTTTTCACCACAGGTACGACAGTTTTTATTTTTCTAAGGCACACATAAAAGGGCATATAGGAGAAACAGTAAAACAGAACCCATCGTGTTAAGCAATTTTAGCATGTTTAACATTATAGTCCACCCAATTCAAAGCATTAAGACATCTTTCCTGGTAGCCTTAGCAAGCAGTGTCCAACCAAAAGACTCTCGATCGATACAGTGAAAACCCAATTTTCACAGACCTATATCTATAAGAAAATTGGGGCAACAGTAGAAGCCCAAAGGAGGAGAGGGGCAGCATGCACAAAGATTTTTTTTTCTTTCTAATCTTTCTTGTCCAATCCAACAAAGAAATCTGAAATAGGAGTTAAAACTTTCATAAGTAATGCCATTCTCTTTCTTATTGTTCCTGGACTCACCTCATGACATCTAATAAAATCTTTCTTGGCTGGTATAATAGAGAGGTCTATTGAGTGAAACATCATATATTTGTAAAGGATGCATATATAAAACAACCCACATTGAGTTTTATGCAAACAAAGAAACACAATTATCATAAATATTGTAGGCAAAAAAGAAAGAATAAAAATATCAAACTTATAATTCCGAAGACTAATGATTTGAGAACTTTTTGAAGCAGAAAATCTATGGAAATTAAAAACATCACCATCTCAAGGAGGTAAAACTACTGATAGATGATCATGAAAACACTATAAACATCACTCTGTCAAATTGATTTACCTGACGCAATATGGTGCCAAATTGGCGCATGAGCTCCTGCATTCTCTTTGCAGCAGCTGCTTCCCTACGTGTTGCATCTTGCTGCTGCTTTTTGAGACTCGGTACATGCCTCTCCTTGTTCTTGTCTTTGACTACGGAGCTACTTTTAGATGTATTAGGTAAATGTACATTTATAGTCGAGTAGAATTGTTCTATCTTGTTTACTCTTTGCTCGAGCTGCATTTTTAAGTAGCACAAAAAATTCAAATGTGATCTCAACAAACTTCAAAAAAACAGCACATAATAACTAATAATCAAATTACTAATCAAAAAGTGTTTAAACTGATGGTATTGCATATTAGGTTAACCAGGAGAGTTTATACTATTGATCAGATAGGGATTTCGTTAAATACAATGGAACTCAAAACCAAGCATAAAACAGCGACTGTCGACTCAAATCAATAGTTAGATCATTGCGGGGCTCACTTCCATCAAAGGCAATACATTAGTTGAAAAGAAATAAAAATCCAATAATATTTAATAATCCTCAAGATGAAAAATGAACGTTCATGACCAAAATTACACGATATATATAAAATTAATACTAGAAACTAGTTTGATAAAGCGAATGAAATTTTAAGTTTCTTGGTGAGTGCATGGTCATTCATCAAATGAACATATGTAAAAATTTCTGTTGCCATCAATTGACAGTACAGATTGATTTTTCTTACTTGGTCAACTTTCTGGAAGATCTCATCTGCCTGATGTTTAAAACCTTCCACCTCGACGCCATCATTCTTTCCACTCAAAAAATTTCCAAGGTCCGCCACTGGTACATCCATAGGACCAATCTGCAAAAAAATAATGAATGGACGGTACCACAGAGAGAAATAAAGAGAAGGGTGCGGTGCCGAGAGGGTGGTGGTAGGTCTCGATGCTGTTGAATGAAGGGGAACGAGAGGAAAGGCAGAACTCTAATGAAAGGTCATCCCTGAGTCGGAGAGAATCTAAAAACTTGGTTTTTGAAGGCTTCTTCTCCATTATTCAGAACAGAAAACATAAAGAGAAAATAAGAATCCACACACTTTCGAAACCTAGACTGCAAACCAACAAACACCCAACTCATCCTCGCTACCATTCACACAGACTCTGACGAAAACATCAAAGGAAACAGAATCACCCCTTAAAATCTACATAAATCCCCATCGAACACTAAGAAGAAGCCTCCTCTCGTTCAAACCGTGGACAACTTCTCAGACGACAGCCACCTCCATCGACAGCTAAAAATTTGGAGAAAACATCCCCTAGAAGACGAAAAGAGATCGAGAGAGAAAGCGAATGCAGATTAGAGATCATATTAATCACCTTCGAAATCCAAAGGCGTAGATGCCCAGTCCGTTCCGTTTCTTGCGCACACACCAGATTGAGCCGCCAACTCAAAGGAACCTGAGTCGTCTAGCGCGCGCGCAAGTGGAGAAGGAGAACAGGAGGAAGAAAAAATAGCGAGCCTTTGGTGTCGGGCCCAGAACAGACCCGACAAACCAAGAGAACCACCAAAACGGCCCAACAGGCCCATTAAAACAACTCAGGTCCAGACCCAACCTAGCCCAATGTAACCCAGCAAAATGATGACCCAGCCCATCTAATTAAACCCAGACTCCTTACGTAACAGTTAATCCAGCCCAGGATATAGTTCTGCCCATTAATTAATATAGTTTAGAAATTGACCCAGTCCAAAAAGTTGACCGATTCCAAAAGTTGACCCGGTTTGAGCTTTGAGATGGTTTTTTACAAACCGAAGTGATGACCCTGACCCAGCCAACCCAATGGATCCAAAGTTTCAAAGAGTAAGAATTTTCACCTTATCTTCTAAAAATGAAAATATTAATGATAAAGTAGTTTGTTTAGGGAAAGAAGACCCTACCGACATGCACGAAGCAATTAGACATTTTAAGGAAGAATTGTTGTTGATCGAGAATGTTTTAGTTATAGACGAGTTTACTTGCAATGGTATTAAATCAATCTCGACAACCCGACACTAACTCGGGCTTGGTTCTAAATGGAATGGTTGGCTGGCTTGCGGCTTTGTCTGTTGAGCCTTGTTGGATTTCAGTAGTTTTTGTCGAAATTCGATAATTTTCACTAAAATTCAACAAGAGTCGTTAAGAGTTAGTGAGTCTGATCCGACGTTAATCCACCATAACTTGTTCGGCCTAACTTGGACCCCTCGTCAATGGGCTGGCCTGGCCGGTCCGACCCATTCCGAGGCTAAGTATTATAGATGTATTAGTTAGATTGGATAAGTAGATTTAATCTATGATTTCTTAAAGAACTTTAATAGCAAAAATTAGGGGATTTTGTATAAAAAGGAAAAATGAAAGGAGTGAAGTGAAAGAAATTGATAAAACCTTTTCCATGGGTTAGGGTTTAGTAATCAGAGAGAAGGGTTTCTTATTGCAGCTCCAAATGGCAAGACAATCTCTCATCAACCTGCTTCGCTCTCAATCCAGGAATCTCTCGCCCGCACATCTCTCTTCTGGTACTTTTCGTCACTTCCTTTCTAGCTGGAAATTTTAATTTTAATTTCAACTCGGTTTTTAACGGTCGTAATTAAGGGCTAAAAAAAGATCCTCAAATTCTACAGTTCTTCATCATGTCTGAGAATTGCATAAACGATTATGAGATAGTCTAAATTCAGTTCTGAAGAGATCTGTGTTAGGCTTAACCTTCGAAGCAGACTGAAAATGTTCGAGTGCTTACCGAAATCATTCCTCTATGGCTGACATGACCATCTAAGATCAAAATCTTACTGTTTTGCACTTTTGCCTCTGTATATGAGTTTTATGCTGGAAAGTTTCTGTAGAATAGTTGGTTTTGCGAATTTATCTATTACTGTCTGCATCATTTCTGTCTACTCATGCTTATGCCGGATTTAATTGCTCGTGAAATCCCATATTTTTCAAACACTTCTAATGTCCTTCAGTAAACTCCCCCTAAATTAATTTGCCGGCCGAATTTTCAATCCCTGTACTTTTACCCAAAATAACGGAAACTTGGAGAATACTAGCGCATTATTTATGGGTTTTTCTTTTACTTACACACTGTCTTACCGTAAAGTTTCCTTTTGATTCAGGTTATCAATTTTGTAGGTCTGTGAGATGGATTCCCGAGGAGAGTGTGAAGCCTACCCTTAAATCCGTTGTGCATCTCAATGATGTGCAGAAGAGATGGGCATCGCAAGCTACTACGAGGGAAGTTGAAAACAAAATAAGCATTGGACCACAAAGAATTACCGAAAGGGGGGAAGATGAAAAAGAAAGCGGCATAGTCTATTATGGTCCAATCTCTTCCACAATCAAGAAAGTGAAGCTTCTATCACTCTCAACTTGCTGTTTATCTGTATCACTCGGCCCTGTCATAACCTTCTTGACATCTCCCGATTTAAATGTCATCCTAAAAGGTGCAGTGGCTTCATCTGTTATATTCTTTAGTGCATCCACCACTGCTGCTCTTCATTGGTTTGTGAGCCCATATGTTCACAAACTAAGGTGGAAGCCAGGCTCAGATAGTTTTGAGGTTGAGATGTTGTCATGGCTAGCAACCCATATTCCTCGGACTATAAAGTTTGCTGATATCCGTCCCCCACAAACCAACCGTCCTTTTGTGACGTTTAAGGCTAATGGGAACTTCTACTTTGTCGACAAAGAACACTGCCACAACAAGGCTCTATTGGCTAGACTGACTCCTCAAGAACACGAGTCAGCTCTTAAAAACTTGTGACAGAATTTGGCAATGCCTGGGTAACTTGCAATTTGGCATCTCTCCATCTTTGAATGGTTTTCTTGTTTTTATTGTTCACATACTTTTCCTAGCTCCCTGGTGCGGTATAATCTCTCTTCCAACGAGTTTTCATTTTGCCTGGTATTAGACATGTAATAAGAATATTGACTTAAGTTAAGAGCTCTGGATTGGAACTAATTTTGTTGCTTTGACATTACAAAGAAAGCATTTCATTAAGTTCTTTCATAGATTGTTTGAGTGGACAGATACTTATTATGCATGTACAACGTGGGGATGTGAAGTTAGAGAGAAGACAGCTCCGGCTTTGACAAACAAGAATGGGTTTTTTGGTGTCATAGGGAACACCCTATTGTCAACTCTTCCGTTTAGGATGTCTGGCTCAAGTTATAAATAAATGGCTCCAACAATTATATTCTTGCACCATGTTTGAAATTATAGAGCACAAGTAATATTTTTGAGGTATTCTTTTTATGAAGTCAATCCAAAACAATAGAATAAATTTAAAAAAATGTCCCCATATCTGTTGTTATTCAAAACAGCATAAAAATCTCAACAAAATTTAAATGTAGATAGAGAGTATTAATCTGTACATGTGACCGCCTGTCTTGTGAAAGCTAAGATAATTCATATAAGGATCTGACCCATATCAATGAGGATGCATAATCTCGTATTATTTGAGAAAGTGAAAAATACATAGAAGCAAATAACAAAATAAGCTAACTCTAATAACAAAATAGTTGATACTTCAGCCTAAAGCAAATAATTTCATACAGGAAGGAGTTACAATACAACACAACAATGCATTAATTTTGCCTAGACAAAGTAGGGTGTCCTCTAATTTTAAAATAACTATAATTATATAATAAATAATTAAAATAAATAGCTCATGCACAATTAAAATGTAAAATTAACATTTATTTTCGTTTTAACATCACAGTTATCCATTTACCTCAAAATTAAACCTTCGAAAACCAATTAAACCACGGATAAATAGACAGCAAACAAAAGCAGTATATTATATATAACGACCAAATTGTGGAGAAGCAACATCCGGCAGCACAGGAAGAAATCTCCAAAGCTGCTTTTGAATACAAACCCTCCCAAGACACCACCTGACAAAGACACACGACCAACACAAACTCAAAAACAAGAGTACCGTCGCCACCGCCTATCAAGCACCCAGTTTTGGAAACAGCTGCGTGAAGATGGTGTAGATTTGACAATGTAAAATACAATTCCAAGTACTAGACGATTGGGAAGTAAATTGACAGCAAGAACCCAATCTTTATTGCAAACATGAAAATGGGTTTTACTTGCATCAATGACAAACCGCACTATTCACTTGCCAGACTTCTTAGCAGCTGACTTTGTGACCTTAGCACCCGATGGATCCTTCTTCTCAACACTCTTGATGACTCCAACAGCCACAGTTTGACGCATGTCACGGACTGCGAAACGGCCAAGTGGAGGGTACTCGGAGAAGGTTTCCACCACCATGGGCTTGGTTGGAATCATCTTGACAAATCCAGCATCGCCATTCTTCAAGAACTTGGGCTCCTTCTCAAGCTCCTTTCCAGATCTCCTGTCTATCTTGGTCAATATCTCCGCAAATTTGACAGCAATGTGGGAAGTGTGACAATCGAGAACAGGTGCATAACCATTTCCAATTTGGCCAGGGTGGTTCATGATAATAACTTGGGCGGTGAAGTTGGCTGCTTCTCTAGCAGGATCATCCTTAGAATTAGAGGCAACAAAACCACGCTTGAGATCCTTCACTGCAACATTCTTAACGTTGAAACCAACGTTATCCCCTGGAAGAGCTTCTTGCAGAGCCTCATGGTGCATTTCAACAGACTTAATTTCAGTTGTCAGACCAGTAGGACCAAAAGTAACTACCATACCTGGCTTCAGAATACCAGTCTCAACACGTCCCACTGGAACAGTTCCAATACCACCAATCTTGTAAACATCTTGAAGTGGTAACCTAAGAGGTTTGTCAGAAGGTCTCTTGGGTTCGAAGATCAAGTCAAGGGCCTCAAGAAGGGTTGGACCCTTGTACCAGTCGAGGTTTGTCGACCTCTCAATCATGTTGTCACCTTCAAATCCAGAGATGGGGACAAAGGGAATTTTATCGGGGTTATAACCAACCTTCTTCAAGTAGGAGGACACTTCCTTCACAATTTCGTCATACCTTGCCCTAGAATATTTGGGAGTTGTGGCGTCCATCTGCCAGGAAAAAAAATTATCCAAGTCAGTAATTGAAGGCTAAGCTAATCAATGGGCATCACATTTGGACAGCCATTTCATTAAATACTAGCGACAATGAAAAAGAAATTCAGGGCCAAACCTTGTTGCAGCAGCATATCATTTGCCTTACTCCAAGTGTGAAGGCAAGGAGAGCATGCTCACGAGTTTGACCATCCTTTGAAATACCTGCTTCGAATCCTCCAGTTGTTGAATCAATGATAAGGACAGCACAATCAGCTTGGGAAGTTCCAGTAATCATGTTTTTGATAAAATCACGATGTCCAGGAGCATCAATAACAGTGCAGTAGTATTTTGTGGTTTCGAACTTCCACAAGGCAATATCAATGGTGATACCACGCTCACGCTCAGCCTTGAGCTTGTCCAACACCCAAGCATACTTGAATGATCGCTTGTTCATCTCTGCAGCTTCTTTCTCAAATCTCTCAATGACACGCTTGTCAATACCACCAAGCTTGTAAATCAAGTGCCCAGTGGTGGTGGATTTCCCAGAGTCAACATGGCCGATGACCACAATGTTGATGTGAACTTTCTCCTTTCCCATTATGAATTCTTAGATGCGAACTGTTGCAACATAAATATGAATTTCATCGAAACAAATTACTTTTAATTTGCACTCTTAATACATCAAATAGACTTCAGATTAAGGAACAAAAACAATTAAGTAAACAAATCTTATCTACCAACACCAAAGCATTCATGAACAAATTTATTCCATCCAAAGCACAAGATATCGGGTAGATCTCAGTCTACTGAATTATTTAACCCATGTCGCAACAAGTTTCAAACAAGACCAACGTATTAGCACAAGAATCAGAAAGATCTTGATCAATTTTACTAGAAAATCAAAAGCCATCGTCGATACGTATCAAGCACAAAACAGAACCAAAAATTAAACTGGAAACATAACAAAGTCAAACTCAACCAATATCAACAAACGAGAAACGAAAAAACTAAAGAACGAAGACAGTATGAAAGTCCGAACAAAAAGTAGATATTGAAGAGCTAAATAAAAGGAAGGAGACGCAAGTAGTGATCAAAGAATCATACCAATGGAAAGAGATGCGCGAGAACCCTTGCTGCAAGAGCCGAGTGAGGTGGAGATAACAATAAATGGGGATGCATAATAGCAGTAGGGTTGAGGAGCTTTATAAGCCGAATGGACCTGTTAGTTGACGAAACTATCCCCGCAGGATGACCTTGAAATGACAATCCTGTTCTTCCATCCATTAGTCTTCCGATTGATGATGCTTGGAGCGCAATCAATCAAGAAGATATTTACGAATCCAACCTCCAATCCCATCAAGCCATTTCCTACAAGCCCCGGCCAGCAACTCCCTTTTGTTAAAGATATAGTAAACATGAGTAATATAAATTATTGAAAAATTAAGCAAACACAGATGATTGAATATACAAATTAAATCTTAAATAATTAAAATTTAAAATTATGTAAAAATTAAAATTTGCTGTGACGTTTATATTGGGTTAAAAATTTAATTTTTTTAAAAATAATCTACTAAATATCCATTGCATAAATAATATTTTCTATAGAAACGTCTTTTCTACATTTTTAATTAAAAATTTAAATTTTTAAAAATAATCTATCGAGTATTCGCTGCAGAATTTTAGTTTTCTACATTTAAAACAAGTTCTTGGAATAGAACTTACTTTCAACAGTGGAAGATACGGTTCTACTACGGAAAATATGTTTTTTGCAGCAAATACTTGTATTTTACTGCAAAAAATAAATCTTTTACTATAATTACTTTATGTACGGATTCGATACGAAAAGACAATCTGTCCTCAGTAGAAAAAAATTTAAAAAAATCATAATAATGAGCTTTGCCATTATCATTTCCTCTTTCAAAAAAGAAAAGTTGGTGCCCAATCCACATCAAAGCCACCATATCGAACCAGACAACATTATCGTATTCTTCTGTTAAATCTGCAAATTCCTGATCGCGACACGAAATCTAGTATGCGTAGACATTGATCCGAAATTACAATCTAAACTAATGTTATTATTTGGGTAGGTGGCAAAAACCCAAAAACGAAAAATTACATTGAGGTTACTTAGACAAACAAATTGCTGTAAATTTACTTGACCAAAATATATATATATATATATATATATATCAGAATATGAACTTGGAGCAGCAACTTTCCCCCCTTGTATTTCCTCCTTAGTTTGCCTGCAACTTCAGAAAATGAATTTGTACTCTTCCTATTCTCGAACATGAACAGATAATTTCATCCATGTTGCCACTATTTTTGCCTAATCGATGTACAATGAAAGTGTTCACTTTTTTCTTCTCTTCCCAGTATTTCCATTTCTTTTCTCTGCTTTTCGATTATGGTGGCC
Source organism: Begonia loranthoides (assembly GCA_022433065.1). Classification (NCBI taxonomy): domain Eukaryota; kingdom Viridiplantae; phylum Streptophyta; class Magnoliopsida; order Cucurbitales; family Begoniaceae; genus Begonia; species Begonia loranthoides. The sequence goes on from CM039471.1 coordinate 668,186, forward strand.
ATTTTGAATCCGGGATTGTTTCTTTTCTTCATCTTTTTGCGAATCAGGAATCTGCAATAAAAATTTTTGCCACCCACAATAATTCCTAGCTTAAAATCATTATGCAAGATCAGCTTCAGCAGCTATTTTGCAAGACAATAAGATTTAACTTGGAGGGAGGGAGTGAGAGAGAGAGAGAGAGATTGGACCTTTCCTTTCCCGGACTGGTCCCCAGCGGCAGCCTTCTCCATGATGCTTTTATAGTAATGTGAAAATGGAGTAGATGCGCTGTGCTTTTCTGGCTGCAAGTGATTTTTATCAACACAAGGAGCTTATTGTTAACTACCAACTTAGTCAATCGTCAAATCAAACATATTCGTATTTGTCATGTTTAAGAAAATTTAAAAAGAAATCAAAGACAAACCTGAAGAAATATTTCTGCCGATTGCTTATCACCAGGTGAAAAAGACACTTCATCTCGCTTTTTGCTCACAAATTCAACGTTCAGCTCCACCTAAATTTGCCAGAACACATATAAGATAGACATGGACAAGATTTCTAATGATGAATTAGTCATCAAGAATCTCATAGCAATAGCGATATGAGTCCATGCATTTCAGGAAAAAATGACGTTCACAAATGATAGTCTCCATGTACCTGATCAATGAAGCGTTTTATTACACGCCTGAAACTATCAATGGACGTAGTGTCATGAATCTTCCTCAATTGAATGAGTGGAACGGTAGCTAGATCAGGAAAGGATATATGGTAGCTCCATTGAGCAAAGTGAACAGTAAGCAACTCCATTGCAGATGAAATACATTCTTCCCGAAAGTTTCGAGACTTCAAACAATACTTAGGCAACTGTAGCAATTATCGTTATTAGTTGAAGTAGATTCAAAAGGCAGTATTGGGATTTTTTAAGGTTCAATAAACAACACACCACACATAAACAATCAACGAGAGACATCAAGTTCTTGAAATAAAAAATATTTCCTTAATTATCAACTAATTCATTACCTTTAAGGTAGATGAGACATTAACCGTTGTTCCAGCTTTTCCACCATCACTGCCAGTCACACATTCCAAAATATCCAACACTAATGACGAGATAGGTATGAAAACCCCACTTGAACTTGAAAGATAATTCAGCCATTGTATGCATTTAATTCTTAAAGGTAAATATCTGGGACCAACAAATAAATGAACCATTCCATTTACAATCTGAATGACCATATATAACAGAGAATGAATATCGTAATCCCGGAAGTTTGCAGCTACATACTTAACCCAGAGATCAATGCAATTAGTATATTGCCAGCTACATATTTGTCTCAGTGCTTCCTGCAAATGAACAAAAATAATGAAACATCAAAAGTTTGAAACCAATTATCAGTTGTTGCATTGAAAAAACAGGTGATTGAATCTGACAATTGATAATTCTCATCCCTACCGTTTTCTTTGTTCGTAGACCCAGCTGTAGCATTTTGGCTAGATGTTGGATAGAAGCACATGCTTTACTAGATGATCTTTCAATATCTAAAGAGCAAAGCTCGACAAATGAGTCTCTTAGAAACTGTATATGATTATAAAGAACTGGATCCACAAGTTGGCAGTGGCCAATAAAGGACTTGTATGTTTTAATCAAGCAGGTGTCAAAGCATCCGGACCCAAGAATAGATGCCATATCTTTTATGATGAGAAAGGAGAGTGACGAAATACTCTTTCCACCAGTTGCCCACAAATGAACAGCAATCTGCATTAGATTCAAAATAGTCGAACAGTAGTTTAAATTGAATTGATTACATGAATTATATTTATAAATAGCATTATTTAAGTAATAATCGACATGCTAATTAAGTATTGTAAAACTTCTTGAAGAAAAGAATCAAGTATTGTAAAATTTTTTTTAACAAAAAATCAAGGAATGTTAAATTGAATGGAGGAGATGGGAGTCAAGACTGATGGGCCAAGGCCAGTTCGGAGTGTTTTAAGAGTATCCTTCATGTAAGAGTCTTAATGCATCTACATATTGATTTTTGCTTCTCAATCACATATCAGTTGTCGTGGATCAAATTCAGCTTGATCATACTGAAATTCACAGTGACTATTACTTCAAAGGCAACTTAATTAAGTTGGCGCTAAGTCATATAAGCACTTAATTGTCTTAAAGCAACCATTCCTAAAAAATGAACAGTGCAGGCATACGCTTTCTTGTGTTTACGTGAATAAACATATAACTTTTATGCGGTGGTCAACAACAACATATTAATACAAATACTAAGATTATATGTAACAATACCTTAATAAGCATGGATTGTAGATAAGGGAAAGCCACGAGAAAGATTATTGAACTTCTGATTTGTGCCAAAGAGAAGGCCAATATTTCAGATTCAGAAACCTGATTAAGCAGAAATATGGTACTCCCCAAATAAGACTTGATCAACGGCCTTACAGTCATCCATTTGGACGAATTTTTCAATTCCAAGATAGTTTCTTTCTTGCAAGTGGATGACAATCCCAATAGCCTCCGAAATATACTATCAGCTTCATGAAGCATTGACATTAATATATTAGTGAAAGTTTCACTGTTTTGAATTCTATTGCACATTGCAGCATCGAAGCTGCTAGTTGGTTTGGATCCATAGTGGCATGCTGCTCGATATCCATTGATTAAAGAGATTAGGGGAGGCAGATCATGTTTCTCTTTCACTAGTTGAAGCCATGAATTGATAACAGAGCTAGTAAGTATGGTGCCCTTTCCTTGTTTGTCAGGCTGCATATTGTCATCACTTGTCCCCTCCCCATCCGAGTACTGATACAAGGAAATAGTAATATGCATTAAAAATTGAGTGTTCCAGATCAGGATTGTAGTAGAGTGAAATACGAGCAAAATTAGTGTCCAATTGTTGGACTTGAAGGCATTGGAAATCTTGCTTGACATGGAGTAAAAAAAAGTAGCATCTGACAAGAGGATTACAGAATTTGGCTTTTATTCTTGCTGGAGATAATTTAATTGAAAATTATTAAATTGAGAGAAACTTGTCTTCCTACAAAACAAATATTTTATTATCAATGGAAAAAAAAGATTGTGATTGAACCTGCACCACTGGTGAAAATAAACAAATGACTCACACTTTCTTCAGCGTTGGGTAGAGCAGGCACTCTGACATTTTTCCCATAACTTTCCAGAAATGCGCAAAATTTTGGATCCTGAAGATCATCCCAGAAACGATTGCTCAATTGAACAAAAAATAAATAAAGCTTCTGTCCATTAAAAAATAACATCACAAAGCTCCACATTCAGTCTACAAGAACATAAAGCAGAAAAAAAGACCAATCCGAACAATTCAAAAAATCACTAATAGTTCATCAATAAAATATTTACTTTGAATACATGCAGCACTAGACCATACAGAAAAATTACATGCAATTTGAAACAAATAAAATCTTATTTTATATATCAAAATGTCTGAAGAATGGAGATAAAAATAATGTTGACAAAATAAATGACCAAAAAAGTTCAACTTTTCAAGCCAGAACATGTTGGAAATATAGAGATGTCTCGTGTTAAATAAGTAAACAAGGACTCACTTTTTTCTTCAGTCTGTTTAGTTTTTTCACTTTCTCAGCAAGTTGCGAATGAATTTCCTTATTCTTAACAAGTAAGTCACTAGCACCAATCTCTTCTGCAAATGAATTTTATAAACCTTAGGCAGAGATTGCAGGAATAAAAATATAAAGTTGAAAAGATAAAAAAGATAGTCAACCAACCTTCCACACTTCCATTTTCAGCAGCATCGCTATAGCTCAAATCCTGAAAGATCAATCATTACGTCACCATTAGAGCACCTACAAAACCTTCAATTTAGAAAAGAAAAAGAATTTCAAGGGTCTGTATATTAAAAACCTCTGAAATATATCCATCACTATCTGAATCCTCCCCAAGCACGTCACTTTCCTCATCAATAAATATCGCATCAAGGGAAAGTTTTTCAGGGGCATCACCCACATTATCTCTGGGAACAGGAAAAGATTTTCAACAAAACATTCAGGGAAGCTCATGCAGGTAAAGACATGCGAGAACATGCAAGAAGCATTAAAGCCAAAATCTGAAAGAACATAAGTAAAAAAGAATTTTACAAAAGTGGTGAGACAAGATTTTTTTACCTTTTATTAGAGTGCTTCCCATCATCATCCGATTGATCTTCAACAACATCTCGCTTCTCTTCTTCATAGATGGAAAGACATAAATGCAGAACTCATGAGAAAATATCATCTTAATGATATACTTCAAAAAAACTATACTCGAAATATAAATACTTGTTTAACTTTACAGCAATTCTCATGATAAATACGTTTCATATTCGTAAATCATGTCACAAATAATGTTACAAAAGCAATGTTCAGGCACAAAGTGAAAGCTTCATACGAAATTAAGCACGAATTAAAAGGATCTCATTTTGAACGAATGAAATGTTCAACTAACAGAAAGTGCACAAGAAAAAACTGCCGAAGGCTTGAAATTTTGGACAGATAAAAAATGAAAATGAAGAATTTCGTGAAAGAAAACTTACTTAAAGCAGCTTTCCTTTTAAACTTAGACTTGAGCTTACGCTGCTTTTTGAGCAGAGAAGGAAGATTCTTCTTCGCAAACTTCTTCGCCTTCTTACCCAGCTTCTTCATGTCGCTTGCCTTCTAAACCAGTCGGAAGAAGAACGGCGACGTGTCAGCCGGAGATAGGGGGAATAAGAAGAAGAATGCTCCGTCGCAAAAGGGGAGTGCTGAGCAGAAAACACAGAAAAGGTTTAGGTCAAATATTAAAGCTTGTAAGAAGAAACGGCGTCGTTAATAGCAGCAGGGTTTTAAGTCAAGTGTGTTTTTCGCTCTCTGAATTTTTTGTGTTTTTTTTTTAACTGAAAATTCCACCAATCAGATCTTCTCTTAGGAGCGGCGAATGGAAATTCTTCGTTAGCTCTCTTTCTCTCTCTCTCTCTCTCTCTCTCTCTCCTTCTCTTCAACTCCGACTGGATAGAGGCCAGCACAGAAAGAAAACTACGTCCATCTCAGAACCGGAAGAAGATAAAGGTGGAAGATGTCAAGTGCGCGTAGGAAAAAAGCAAATAGTCGCACCTATGGAAAGATCTGCGCGAGTGGCGAGAGAGAGGTACGGCGAACAAGTGACGAGGAGATGACTCCTGCCGTCCTGCGGTACTGAGAAGTGAGACTGACCATCATGTCCTTCCATGATCCATTAGTCTACATGGAATAATGCTTGGAGGCTGGAGCCCAATCAAACAAGAATCTATTTACGAATCTATCCTTCCAGACCATTTCCAGCAAACCCAATGCTCAAGCCCAGCAACTCTCTCTCTCTCTCTCTGCGGTTGCTTGTCGAATAGGTAACAAACCTTCATCACCACCCCAAGTCAAACTGGTGCTTGTTATTGCACCAGGTGCGAAAGCATGTCAATTTTGTATCCATTGATCAAAAACAGATTTAATGCAAATTTAATTCACATAACAAGAGAAATGTTCTCCACTCTTAGCCGGAGAAGAAGAAGATGACGACAGGACTGGCACTACCTCTCATTCGGAGGGCCAACAACTTCACTACCCATCATTCAACTTGTGTTACAGCATAAAATGTGAAAAGTGGGGATCGCAGCAAATTATTCAATGTTTTGATTGATACTGTACTGTATAATGCTTACTGCAAAATAAGTTCAACAGCGCTCTGACCCTACTTCCCCAGAAGTGCTAGGCCGAGACTAAGACTCCAACGTATAAAGGAAAATAAATCAATTGACAATCTCCCTAAAAAGACAATGTTATTTCCAACTTTGTTCCTCTAGTGAAACACCTCAGATTCAAAGCAAACCCAATGTCGATGACTAATGTCGATCATTTATTGCACAAACGACCGTCTGATTAAAAAAATGCTTTATAAAAACAAGCAAAAGCATCGGTAATGAGACCTTGCACCGATCACAATGAGGTACTGCATCAATAGCCCCAATAATCATTTCGAATTTCATCATCAAATTTCTTCCTCAGCTCGGGATGCTTCTCAAAATATTCATCTGCAGTCATGGTGCTTATCTTTTTCTGTTAAGAATGACATTTTGTCAGATAATGGGCCATAAATGCAAAATTCGGATTTGAGTATTGGAACTCCTTTCTCTGTGTCTTACCTTCAACTCTTGAACTTCAAGGATTTCCTTCTCCAATCTCTCTGACTCCTTCAATGATTTCTCCTCTGCTTCTTTGAGCTCTACCAGCTGTACCAGCCATAACAATCATGTCATAACGAGAGAGAAGTGTCATAGAGCGAGAGAGAGAGAGAGGGACAGAGAGAGATCCCCACCAGTGCATCAAATTTAGTCTTGTATTGGGGAGTGACTGTGTCTACAAACTTTGGAATTTCTATGCCTGTAAAGGAAATAGACGAATCACAATAAGCTCTTCAACTTCACTTTGCTTTTTTTTCACTTTAACTTTCTTAGATTTGCTAGAACAATCAGTTCTCAGACTTGTAATAGATGAAAGCAAAAATCAATTGAAGCTTTCCTTTAAACTCAGAAGGGACTATCTGAAAAGCCCAAAACCCACACATCCACTAACACACATACTAGATTGCGAAAATTATTGAAGTAAACTGCAGGTTAAACTTAGAAGGTTCAGCAAAGAAGCTTATTCGGGTCTATAAGGATTGCATGGGGGTATTAAAAAATTATGATAATAGATTCATGGGCAGTTGGCAGAAAACATACTATCATATGCTTCTTTGTACATGTCTACCAAGCGGGACCCAATTCCTTTTCGATAATATTCCCAATCTATGGGTTCAGGTTCCTGCATGAAATGAAATTGTTAAAAAAATAACCACAATTTCAGAAATTTTGACTAAAAGATTGTCACTACAAGACATTTCGAACTTCGGAGAGAAAAAAAATTCCTGCATAATTTCACTACCAAAGAAAGATCTACTTGATTAGATTTATTCCCAAAACCATACATTGAAAGGCATTCAAAACACTTTTCATCTAAGTACAACAAATTTCAAGAGGAAGGTTTATGACTAAGAGCACAACCACAAATACAATCAACAAAAAATTCCCATTTTTTAGTGTTTTTACAAGGTAAACATAACTTATAGAATTGCTGAAATGGAGCATTATTAAAGAAGCCTTGAAAAGGGTACACTAAAATTTCTTCAGAAAAAGAAGATCTATCTAAAAAAAAACTAGAGTAATTGAGTTAAGGACTAAGTTTGAAGACCAAATGATGTGTTATGCATTGGTTCACAATTTTGAAGTCAAATAAGTAGTTCGATAATAAATCAAAGAATACATCTGATGCAAGATAGGGTTGCGGTCCAAACCCATAAACCCATGATCTTTATAATATTTTATCTTATCTATTATTTTCGTATTTGATTTTATTCGTTTTAATTTCTTAGATAGATTTTATCTTTTCATATGAGATTTACTTTATCTTATTAGGTCTTTCAAATCATGACCTGAATTTTATTTGAAGGGTTGTGAAGAACATTAATTTAAGACTTTTTGACAATTAATACAATTATTTTATTTTCCTTAATTCTTTAGTTTTCTCCAATTCCCTACTTCAATCACGAAACAAAACTGCCGATGCACCAACATCAATTGGTTTTTTAAAATATGATGTATAATCTAGATTTATCCATCCAAAAACACGAGAAATATATTCATTTCTGACAACGCTGCCAAAACAGATGGGTTAAAAACTAGAAAAAACATTTCTTTGTAGAAAACCAGCTCAACTTTTCAATGCCATCGCCATTGTAAATGATGCCATAACTCACAAGTGGTACATTTTCTCAATTTGTTCACACAATCACGCTGTGTGCTTCCTATGGTTCTGTTATGCATTAATCATATTTTCACAGTTTATTTAGGTGATGAAGTTTTAGAAATTACTGAGACCAAAAACTCAAAACCCAAAACTTTGAACAAACAAGATTCTTGTGAGTGAGTAAGCTGTGGTTGCAGCTCTTAACAAGCTTTGACAATAGAACTGTGACAATAATGTGAAATAAACTGTAAACTATAAATTATAGAAGGATCGGTGAATCATTTCAACCATTCCTCAGCTCCTAAGAAAACTTAAATGAGATGAGAGAAAATCAATCCCTTTCTTCAACATTGCTATTTAATTTTCCACAAATCTAAACAGCAAAAGATATCCATTTCATATTGAACATAGCTCATTGAAATACTCAGCCGTTATAGGAAAAGATGAATTTCCTACCCACTAAAGCATTGCGATATTAGCAAAATGGAAACAATAATCCGCAGAAAACGATGGAGATCAAAAAGAAAATAATAGTAAGAGAGTGGAAGAAACAGGGGTGATTTGACCTGGCTGAACTTTGTCTGGAGGGTGGAGTTAACCTCATCGAAGGCTCGGCGAAGAGTTGCAAACTCTTTGCGAGCCTCTTCAGAGACCAGAACCCTGGCCATGCCGTCCCAATCTATATTCTTGGATGCTTTGAAGGCAACGTCGACCACTTTTTTCCCAGCGCCGCTCATATTTTCCCACGCTCTCTCACGCAAAGGAAATTCTGAAATTCAATTGAATTTGGAAAACCCAGATGAGATGAGATGCCCTTTTCGATGTTTTCGTCACTGTTGCGCTCGACTCACCAACTGGCTGCCGAGTGCGAATGGCGATTCGCCTAATACTAGTTGTTCTGGGCCAATATATCGATCAATATAGCTCAACTGGGTCATAGCCCATGAGAATTTGGAGAGATTAAAGTCAACTCAGGGTTGGACCCGACAACAACATATATTCTGCTAATTCAGAATCCTAACAAACTCCTGCAATATATATTATTCTCCTGCAATAATATTATTCTCTAGAACATTTCTCTGCTTGTGTATAAATACCTGGTTTCATATATACTCAAGAGAGGTTGGATAATATAAAATATATTCTAATTTTGTCCTTACTACATTTGCTGTTTTGGTATCAAAGCTAACAAAATGGCGTCTTCAAGCAATACAGCCTCTCCTCAATCTCAGTTCATTTCTCCGGCGTTGTCTTCAAGCAATACAGCCTCTCCTCAATCTCCTTTTCAATCTCCTATTGTTTCCTCTCTTCCTGCCTTCAATCAATCTCTTACTGTAAAACTTGATTCCTCCAACTATCTCATATGGAAGAATCAACTCCTCAATGTCATTATCGCTAATGGACTAGAAAGATACGTGGACAGCTCTGTCCAACCTCCTTCTCCCTTTCTAGATCCTTCTCATCTTCAACCTAATCCTGCATTTTCTGTATGGTAGAGATATGATAAGCTTCTTCTTAGTTGGTTTTACGCCTCCTTATCAGACTCGTTACTCTCTCAGATTGTTGGCTATTCCTCTGCCCTAGAAGTTTGGACTGCTTTAGCCCGGCTCTTCTCGTCTACCTCTCTGGCTCGCCTTGCTGAAATTCGTGCTCAGTTGCATAATGTTTCGAAGGATGGTCTTTCCGCTGCTGAGTATATCCAAAAAATCAAATCCCTGTGTAACATTCTCCAAGCTATTGGAGAACCTGTTTCTTCAAAGGATCAACTTCTTTACTTACTTGGTGGTTTGGGAAGTGAGTACAATGCTTTTGTTACTTCAATCACCAGTCGGCCAGATCCACCACTTATTGAAGATGTCTATAGCCTCCTGTTGAGCTATGATTTCAAACTGGACAAGCAACTTTCAATCGGTCCTTTACCGTCACTGCAAGCCAACCTTTCTTCATCAGCATCCTCCTCACCCTCCTTGGTCGTTGGCTCCGATTCCTCCTCCTCCTCATTTTCCTTACGGTTCGCCACATACCCAGTCTAGCGGTGTTCTCGGGATGCCGCCTTCTCCTGTCAACAACTGGCATCCAGGTAGATCATCAAACCGCCCCAAAATGCCAAATCTGTCACAAGATGGGTCACTCCGCAGCCTCCTGCTATCACTGCCTCAATGTTTCTTTCCGCCCTCCTTCCCGTTCATTTCATGTAGCCGCTGCTGCTCCTCGCCCTATTGTTCCATCTTCTGATTCTTCCAGTGTTTCATCCTCACCGTCCACGTGGCTGATGGACAGTGGTGCCACCCACCACTTCACTCCTAATGCTTCGGACCTCCAGACTTCCTCTTCCTTCAATGGTCCGAGCCAAGCCTCCACTGCAAACGGTACTTCTCTTTCCATTTCAGCTTTCAGTAACTCTTCTCTTCCCTTACAGTCTTCATCTTTATCTCTTCTCATGTTTTATATTCCCCCTCTATAACTAATAAATTGATCAGTGTACGGCGTTTGTGTGTTGACAATAACGTCGTTGTTGAGTTTCACTTGTCTTTTTTTCTTGTCAAGGATCACTGTTCGAAAACGATCCTTCTCTGCGGTGAAGTCATCCATGGTCTCTATTCAGTTCCTGCTTCTGTGTCCAGCCGTCCTAGGGTGTTGCTCGCTTCGTCTTCATCCTCTGTTGCATGTTGGCACTCCAGACTTGGTCATCCCCATCTGCAGTGTCTCAAGCGTTTACTACCTTTGTGTTCTCTTTCGTCTGTATCTAGTATTTCAAACTTTCAGTGTAATGTATGTGATATAAGTAAATCGCATCGTCTTCCGTTTTCTTCCTCTGTGTCTTGTGCATCTTCACCTTTTGAACCAATTCACTCTGATCTTTGGGGTCCTTCTCCAGTTACCTCGATCACTGGAGCTCGCTATTTTCTGTTATTCATCGACGACTACAGTCGGTTTACATGGTCTTCACACTTAAAACTAAAGATGAAGTTCATTCCATTTTTATTCAATTTTATACCTTAGTTCTCAATCAATTTAATCGGTCTATAAAATCACTACAATCTGACTGGGTGGTGAGTTTCATGCTCTCACACCCTTTCTCATCTCCAAAGGTATTATACATCGCGTCTCCTGTCCTTATACTCCTGCCCAGAATGGCAGGGTCGAACACAAGAATAGACACGTGGTTGAAATAGGTCTCTCGTTGCTTCATCCTTCTAGCCTCCCACTGCATTTTTGGCCTTATGCTTTTGCCACAGCCTCCTTTCTTATAAACAGACTTCCCACTCATGTTCTCTCTAATATTTCTCCCTTTCACTGTCTATTTAATTGATTGCCTGACTATCTTTCCCTCAGAATTTTTGGTTGCCTTTGTTTTCCTTGTCTTCGTCTTTATTGATCCCATAAACTTCTCCCTCGCTCCTCCGTCTGTGTTTTTCTTGGTTACAGTAGCTCTCACAAAGGCTATATTTGTTTTGACATTAATTCTTCACGTCTTTACATAAGCCGCCATGTCATCTTTTATGAAGACCAGTTTCCTTTCTCTACTCCGATGTCTCAGTCTTCGCTGACTCATTCTTGCCCTCCTGTCATTGTCTCTGTACCTACTCATTTGTCCCTATCCACAATTCAGCCCATGTCATCTTCCTCCACTACTTCCTCTAATTCTTCTTCCTTCCAATCTTCGGCTCCCTGTCTACCTCCGGTAACTTCTATTCCTATTTCTCCTGTTTCCTCTCCCTCTGCCCCTTCCGTGCCACCTCCAGTGCCTTGTCCTACTTCGGTGACTAATAATCATCCGATGCTTACGAGATCTAAATCGGGTATTTTCAAGCCCAAGGTGCTTTCAACTGGTCTGTCTGATTTTTTTGAGCCACATACTTATCTTCAAGCTTCTAAGTTCAGCCACTGGGTGGAGGCCATGCAATTGGAATTTGATGTTCTTATCCGTAATGAAACTTGGCCGTTGGTCCCCTGTCCTCCAGGCCAGAAAGTTATTGGCTGCAGGTGGATTTTCAAGCGTAAATCTAATGCTGATGGTACACTAAATAAGTTTAAGGCTCTTCTTGTGGCCAAGGGGTATGATCAAACTGAGGGTATTGACTATACTGAAACATTCAGTCCTGTTGTGAAGCCTTAAACCATTCGAGTTACCCTGTCTCTTGCTCTCTCTTTTGGATGGGATGTCCGCCAGTTGGATGTGTCCAATGCTTTCTTGCATGGTGATTTACATGATTCAGTTTATATGGAGCAACCTCGGGGCTTTGTCGACTCTTCTCATCCTTCTTTTGTCTGCAAACTTCACAAAGCCTTGTATGGTTTCAAGCAATCTCCTAGAGCATGGTATGACAAATTACAGTCTGCGTTATTGTCTTGGGGCTTCACAGTTTCTAAGGCAGATGCTTCTATGTTTATTTTTCATTCTGCTTCTTCAATTATTATAATGCTAGTGTATGTTGATGACATTTTGTTAGCTGACAATTCTTCATCTCTGCTGGACAAGCTAATTCAATTTTTGCACACCAAATTTGCGATCAAGGATCTTGGTCCCCTTCACTATTTTCTGGGCATTAGAGTTACTCGTGCTTCTGATGGTCTTCGTTTATGCCAGTCTCAATATATTTCCGATCTTCTCTCCAGAGCACATATGTCTGACTGCAATCCCGCTCCAACTCCGATGGCTTCTGGTTCTCTGTTGTCCAAAACTGCTGGTGTTCCTCTTCCTAATGGAACTCTTTTTCGGCAACTTGTCGGTGCTCTACAATATTGCACTTTGACTAGGCCTGACATTACGTTTGCGGTGAACAAAATCTGTCAATATATGCATGGTCCGACATATTTACACTAGCAGTATCTGAAGCGCATCCTCCGCTATCTTCATGGTATGCGACTTTTCTCTCTAATATTTCGTCCCTCGGACTCTTTGGACTTGCGTTGCTTTACAGACTCCGATTGGGCAGCATGCCCGGATGACCGCAGGAGCACAAGTGCGTACTGCATCTTTCTTGGTCAAAACCTTGTTTCTTGGTCCTCTTCTAAAAAGCATGCGATTTCTCGTTCTAGCACTGAAGCTGAATACCGTAGCATAGCAAATGGTGCTTCTGAAGTTATTTGGCTCCGGTCCCTCCTTCGGGACATGGGTTTTGACTTCTTCTGCTGTCCGACCATATTCTGTGACAATTTAAGTGCGACGTTTATGACCTCAAATCCAGTGTTCCACTCGAAATCCAAACATGTGGAGCTTGACTTTCATTTTGTTAGGGAGAAAGTTGCTACGAACGAGCTCAAAGTTGAATTCACTCCTTCGTCTTCCCAACTCGCGGATGGTCTCACTAAAACATTATCTATTGCTAAGTTTCAATCCTCTCGAGACAATCTCGGTGTCCTTCATCCTTGAGATTGCGAGGGGATGACAACAATATATATTCTGCATGAACACCACAATTCAGAATCCTAATAAACTCAAGCAACATATATTATTCTCCTGCAACAATATTATTCTCTAGAATCTTCCTCTGCTTGTGTATAAATACCTGGTTTCATATGTACTCAAGAGAGGTTGGTAATTTTGTCCTGACTACATTTGCTGTTTGACCCACGCATAAAACAAGAAAGCAGTGCTAGAAACGACGTCGTTCTAACTGCACAGCTCCAGTTCGCAGCTGGTGAAGCTAATCGGTGGACGTGGTGATAAAGAAGGATTCACTCGGGGAGTGCAGTTCCATCGGTGAAGAAAATGGAATCCAGAGACGAAACAAAGCTGGCGACGGTGAAGCTGAAGGCCATCGAAGCGACTCAAGAGTCCTTCGCTGAGTACGGTCAAGTCATCGAGGCTTCGCCCGATGGCGAAGAATTCGGACCCCAAGATGCTCAGTTGGACCTTAGTCGTGGAATTCCTAGGTTCATAATCTCTCTCTCTCTCCCTCTCGATGATTTGGACAACGCACACAACTGTTGTTTAGTTAGATGCAAATTTTTCCAGGTGATAGAAATGCTGATATAAAATTCAGCTGAAAAATTTTGAATATTTGTCTCCTTCTATCTTGCTGAATGTTTTCTTTTATCAGCCTCTACTTTTCTCCATGTTTTTTTTTTGTGTGAAGAAGTTATTAAGAAATGATTCAGTAATTGTCAACTTTTAACGGATCTGATAGAGGTCAATCCTTGGCAATCGAGGGGAAGGTAATGGAATTAAGGAATTGTTTAATCATGAGTTTTATGTAAATTCTGGGATTAATTTACCAAATCAATAATGTAGAATTGCTTTTGTGGTGATTGGTTTCTCGTGGCTGTATCCTGTATGAGTAGCATCAGATAGATATGATATTATCAACTGAATTGCTTGTCATTTGGGTTGATTTGAGTTACTAGGAGTAATTAGTGATGGAAAGTTAGTTGCCAAATGTTTTTGCACTGTGCATATTGAAAATCTGCTGATCTGAAATCTTCAGAAGAAATTTTTGATGGAAAATTTTTGCAGATTTTACATCATGCATATTGAAAATCGACCACTCAAGTTTTCGACAATCACTCATCATGCAAGTGTTACCCAGTGTCTTGGGTCCATCGGTGGACATGTTTGGTATGTCGGAGTTGCAAAAGCGTCGATTGTGGGTGCCCCTGAGAGTGAGGATGCAAAAGACGACAAGGTTGTCAAATCTGCCTGTGCCCATTTTTTCGTTCCTCCTGCAGTTGAGGACGTTCGTGTGTTCAAAGTTTCTGGTTCCAAGTTCGTTAAGCTTAATATAGGGACATGGCATGCGGGGCCCTTGTTCAAGGAGCATCAAATGGATTTTTACAATTTGGAACTGAGCAACACTAATGTGAGCCTCTCTCTCTCTCTCTCTGTCTCTCTCTCAATTTACAGCACTATATGCTCAAACTAAGGCACTAATAATTGGGGATAGCCGTAGAAGTGTGTGATCTGCGAGATATCCAATTTAAGCTTCGTTGCTAAAGTCAATATAAAGAAATTCAAATCTGAAAGGCTGAAATCATCTTTACTAGTGATATGTGATGCTTTTCTTGGCCAATTTGTTTATTTAGAACCGGCCAAGTGTTGGGTTAGCCTCAGTTTTATAGCTGTGTTCTTCAATCGGCCAGAACATTTGTGTCAATCAAAATGCTCATTACACTTTAACCTATCACCTTCTTTGATTGGAAAGCTTGATCTGTTCATATTATAGGTGGGTTAATTCTTTGAGTATTAACTTTAATTGTGAATCAAGGAAATGTTATAACGAGGCCGCTTCTGAATGCAGGTGGTTGATCATACTACCCACAACTTCAAGAAGAAGATGGGCACGATGTTCTTGATCGATGACTAATTATTCAACATTTCACTATCTTTTCATTGTTATTTCAGATACATGCACACAATAAATTCTGGGCAATACAGACTTCTTTTAGATGTTACGCCCGATCTGCTGTCTTTTTTCTCCCACGTTTATTTCGAGCTTGTTGGATCTCGTTGCTCGACTCAAAAGGCCGAGGCACTAATCTATCCTTCAAACTACATATAATATCGAAGGTCGGTTTTCTTGGAAATGCTTCATATTAAAGTTTTTGGAGTGAAAACTGTCGGGAATTCGCAGACTAGTTTAGGTGTGCAGCCCCAACTCCAGTAGACAGACTAGATGCTGCAATTTTTCGCCATTAAAACTACATGGAAAAGAGAACAAGATTGGATCGAATGTTCCTCAGAGCTCTCCATAACTGGTGCAAGAAGTGACAGAATTATGTTGCATTCTCGAAAGAATCGTCGTCGTAGCTAGCCTCGTCCACTTTTAGGTCTCTCTTTCGAGTTTCGACATGCTTTTCTTCAATCGAATGGATCTCTCAACTTGTCGGATAACCAGCAAAGAGAAACTAACGTCGGAGATGGACCGCAGGACATGTAAGATCCTCTCCCGATCCACGCTAAAAGTTGGCGTCACAATCTTTGTTCAGGTCGAACGTAGTAGTTTTTCTTAAATTTGTATTTATTAAGGTAATTACCAAAAAAAAAAAACTAATACATATCATTGTCACGTTTTCAGTTAAAAATTTAAATATTTTTTTATAAGGGATATATCATTTTTTTGCAGCAGACCTGAAATTTGATTAGTTGTAGTCAATGTCTTACTTTCGCAGCGGAAGACAAGTATCCGTTGTGAAAAATGATATTTTATGTAACAGATACTTATCTTCTGCTGCGAACGCACGTTTTTGCTATAAAAAATATTATTTTTTAATAGATATTTATCTTCTGTTGAGGAAAGTAAGTTCTTGACTATAATTATCCGCTATCAAAAATTTGACAATGATGTTTGATTTGAATATTTTTCATAATTCAGTATTTTTATTGGTATAAAAAATTGTTTAATTTTTGTTTGTTCACTAATCTAATAATACATTGTTTTATGGGTTATTTATCCAGTGTATTAATTATTATTCTTATATGAATACAATAGTTATAATAATTTATTTATAATTAATGAGAAATAATATAAAAAATTTATTTATCGAATAAGACTAAAATATAAATATAAATATTACAACGTTCGATTCTCCGGTAGCCATCCCACCAGAAGATCTGCAAATGGTTGCGATATAAGTCAGCCCCTGAAGGCCTACCCTCATTATCTTTCCAATTTGCTTCTCTGTCAGATATCTTTCTGAGGTTGGTTGTTTTTCATCAATACGAGATTGTTGTGTCTGTTTGTATCCTTCAATTTTTGGAACTGTTTTATGGAGAAAATGTTCGTTTTTTGACTGCCTTTACCGATTTATTTAAACTCTTTCTCTTGTTTTGAGCTCTAAATTAGAAGATTATGGAGGTTCAGATGACTAGCCTCTCATACGTATCTGAGTGAGTGGGTAGTTTAGAGTGTGTACTTGAAATGCTTGATGAAATGTCGACAAGAAAGCATGGTGATTCAGATTCACATAGTTTTGGCAATAATGTCTATTCAATTCAAACTTCAATCTTGCAACTTTGCATTCAACCACCGTCGAATTTGCACCGACTTTAAATTCCTCATACCTTCAGGCTTAACAACTTTTAAGTTTGGTTTTCAAGCGTTGATTCCTTCAAAGTTCCAACTACAGCTGTTGGAGAGCTCTCGTCGCGTGTTTTTGTTTCTCTTTTATATTGTTGTAATGATTTTGCTGTTAATACAGAAAAGACTTTCGGGCGAAAGGATAAAGAAGGTTTGCAAGCTATGCAAGCGACTAAGATTTACCGTAGTCTTCTCATAGCAGTGAAGAAACATATTGGGAAGGATGAAAACACGAAGCATTTTAGAGACTATGTGATGCAGGAGTTTCGAAAAAACAAAGACCTTTCAGACTCTTCTTCAATTCAACAGAAGCTTAAGCTTGCAAGTGACTACACTTTCCTACTCAACAGTGTGCACCATCAAAAGGCAATACTCTTATTCATAGCTAATTTCTTCTTTCTGACAGCTGAAAATCGATTTGTATGCGTTGCAACTGTTTTCTTTGGAATATTTTAATGAAGTCTTTGCAATAAACTACTGTGTAGCCCCGTTTTAAAATTCTGAAGACAAAGACTAAATTTCTGCAAAAATCGAGTCATAATTATTGGCATCTTTATTCAATTGTGCAGGACTTATTGCTGTCTTACAACATTGCAGTCGATAGATCAGATGAAGTGAAAAGAACACTAGGAAAGTCTGCTGTGAGTGTCGGACTACAGCTACCTGAGGTTTATCAGCCATGAAAGCTTGTATGTTTTATATATTGTATGCTAATCATGATTTACATGATGCATTGATATAGTGTGTTAGTGGTTTTCTGTTTCGAGAGGACTTATTACCTTCAGCTGTCAGAAATGCATGGTTTTCATTTTTTTTCGTGAAAATTATGGTTGTTTTTACAAGCTTCATTCTGTTGATCTTTGCTTTTCTTTACATATATAATCTAGACTAGACCACGGAGGTTCATGTCATAGAAATATGGTGGAAGAACCTTGGAGTGGTAACAGCAAGAGAGTAGTTACTATCAACTTCCCTTAGACATTTACTTGGATCCATTTCTTTGTTGTATAAATTTATGCGTATCTCTGTGTTTGTGACTCATGTGATTGATACCTTATGCATAATAGCATCAGTCCTTCAAGTACCCAAGTAGGTGTCATGCTAAGAAGCTCAATAGTCAGGCGTCGTCTTGAAAGATTTACGCATTTGTCGTAATTTTCAACGCGTTTACCTCCAACAAATCTTAACCATTCTCTCTCGCTTTCCCCCAACCTTATCTTCAAATAACACAATCCCTCTGCAAAGTTTCCCAGAAAAATCTTCAAACTTAAGTCCCTCTGGCAATTCTCTTACCACCTGTTGGAGTCTTTCTTCGAAATGGCCCATGCCATTTTCAATTCGATATTTATCATCGAAGCTCGAGTTTGATGCAAAGCAAGTTGATTTGCAATGGAATTGACTAGTTTCTTTTGCTTTGGTTTTGATTGAAAATGCAGGTGGAGTTGTGGATTGATTTGGTGTTTGACCCTAATTGGGATATCTTCCTGGAATTATATATTTGCACTGGTTGTGAGTTGTGACCTGAATTTCATAAATCATTTTCTGTCAGGTTCTATTAATACTAATTCCTCTTTTGATGAAATCTTCCATTTCTCCTTCTCCTTTTTGCAAACATTGATGAGACAAGGACAAAATGAATCTCAGTTTGATAACCAACGAGGTGAAGACTATTTTTTAATCTTCTAATATTTATTTTTATAATTGATACTTTAAATTGCATCAGCCCTGCCATGTGAAGACAACGATGACCCAAGTGTGGGTTCAACCTATATCAGTAGGAGTGTACATTCTCATATTACTTGAGAGAGTATAAAATGCACAACTTCTCCTTCCTATCTACTATAACGCATTTTGGACTAATCACAAAAACAAAATCGTGTTAAGTTTTGGTTCAAAATGGATAATATTGTACCAAGAGAAGCATAGATAGTTGATCTTTCAAACTTAAGTGCTAATTGAAACAAAATAATGCAATGAGCTACGTAATTAATTCAACAAATCGTATGAAGTTTATGGTATATTTGTAAGTGCAAATTTATTTATTATAATTACTTTATTAATAAATAACAATTTTTTTTTGTATTATTTTAATTATATTGGAAGGTTGAATTATTGGATAGCCCATTAAATATATCTTTTGTTTATTTTTCTAAGAGAAAATGGCAAATTAATCATCGTGGTTTGCGATCAATGACAAGTCAACTACTTTCATTTATTTTTTTACAAATTAACCACTGACGTATGGAAAAATGATAAAGCCAACATTGTTGTCACATTTGTCGTTAAGAAGCTGACAGGGACGCTGCGGCGTCTCGGCCCCAAGATCACGCGTTTGAACCCTCAAATTTGTGATAAAAATTTTTTCCAAGCACTGCCCGTTGTCCAGGCCAAAAAATTTTGCAGAAGGTGTTCTGATGGAGGCTGCCGCCGCTTCCCAAGCCAAATTTGGCAGTCTCCTTTTTTCCACGGACTGCCGCAACGTTCAGGTCAAATTTGACATTCTTTCCACGAACGTCACGACTCCATATCAATTTGTTAACGACAAACGTGACAGCGATATTGACTTTATCATTTTCTCATATGTCAATGATTAATTTGTTAGAAAATAAAAAATAATAATTGACTTATCATTGATCGCAAACCATTTTCACTTTTCTTAATAATAATTAATAAGTTCTCCCTCCCATATACTCTCATAATTATGAGGACACAACTGTAAATAAATCCTCAGGGCAGCACTATTTTTGTCATTACACATGACCTGAACATCTTAGAGCTATATAATACTGTTAAATGATTCCAACTAAAGCTAGGGTTTTTGTTCCACTGCCGATACTCCCTTTCATCCGTTCGGCGCGTTCGATTCCAACTTGCAGGCGCGGAGCATTTTCTCTCAGCCACAATGGGGTAAAAATATTTGATCTCTTTACTTCCACACTGTATTTTCTGCGAATCTGCTTGAAAATTCTTCTCCTTGAGTTTGTTTTTTGTACCATTTTTATGTTTTAGATACGACACTGTTTTCCGCGTGCTTTGTGAAGATTTTATGTTTCAATTAATTTGTTGGACCTTGGAGTTTTTCTTACATCGGTGATTGTATAGAAGGGGATCTTGAAAGAAAATCGAAATGCTCATCTACTAATTTTTTTTTATATGTGCTCATCATTTGTTTTCATATGATTTATTTTCCATGTGGTTTATGGAGGATGACCATCATTGTCTGGAAATATCTGTGGTAAGGAAGGAAATTAACTATTGGTTTATATATGGCGGGGGTTTAAGGTTTAGTTTCTTAAAGAGCAGCTGATACTTTTGAAATCGGCCAATTTTCATGCCGCTTCATAAAGATTTGAAAAATATGAACGTAACCATTGTAGTTCAAGGTGACACTTACAGTGCTCTGCTTGACATTTAAAAGTATTTGGGGCAACGTTAAATGTATGTTTTTTATCATCTGGATAATGGATCTTTTTCTGTTGCCAAATGTTATAGATCTATTAATGATCCTAGAATGCTTTTGAGAACATTAATACTAGTTTATCTACCTTTCCTCGAATTTAGATATTGGATGCTGCAAGCAATCTTAGAATTAAATTCTCTATGTTTATTGAGTAACTAGTGGAATTTCTATAATTGAGTGGGTGCATGAATATTAAGAAGAATGACCTTAATAGCCCGCTGCTATTATTGCAGACCCTTTAGTGGACAATGGAAGTGCTCATTAACTTTCAAATACCTGAATTGACTACCATGTTAGTTTTTATTTGTTATAAAAAGTGAAGAAGTTTCTGATTCACGATATTTGTGGGCTTTTCAGGAAGACTAGAGGAATGGGAGCTGGTCGGAAGCTGAAGTCCCACCGCAGAAGGCAGAGGTGGGCTGATAAGTCGTATAAGAAGTCACATCTCGGCAATGAGTGGAAGAAGCCATTTGCCGGATCATCCCATGCTAAAGGAATAGTTCTAGAAAAGATGTGAGATCGATATGTCCATTGAAATGTTTTGTTGAGTTTTACAGAAAGTTTAATTATATGTTGTCTATGCAGAGGAATAGAGGCTAAGCAACCGAACTCTGCTATCCGGAAATGTGCTCGTGTTCAGTTGATAAAAAATGGGAAGAAGATTGCTGCTTTTGTACCAAATGATGGTTGCTTGAACTACATTGAAGAAAATGTAAGATAGTGTCCTCCATGAT
The DNA here is from genome assembly GCA_022433065.1 of Begonia loranthoides. Taxonomy (NCBI): domain Eukaryota; kingdom Viridiplantae; phylum Streptophyta; class Magnoliopsida; order Cucurbitales; family Begoniaceae; genus Begonia; species Begonia loranthoides. The sequence continues at coordinate 689,215 of CM039471.1, forward strand.
TTAGTTTTCTTTTTTTTTTTTTTTTAATGTTTTGTGAATTTTTATTGAGAAAGAGAATGATGATTAATCCTAACAACTGGATTTTCTTAAAGCCTTGAGATTGTTTAGGTACTCCAAGTAGTTTTTGGAAAGAGTTGGATTTTTGTGCCATGAGTTCTAATTTTAGCATGTACAGAACAATGAAAGAGATTAGCTAACTAATTGATTTGCTTTTCAACTGTAGTTCCAAGTTCTGGTCTTTTCAATCTGCATGTTACTCATTTTCTTTCTATTTAAATTTTCATTCGTTTTACAAGTTTCCAGGTTAAACTAAACCATTGATATTTTCTCATTCCTTTCAACCTAATGGAACTAATTTGTGGCTGCAGGACGAGGTATTGATAGCAGGATTTGGACGGAAGGGTCATGCAGTGGGAGATATTCCTGGTGTTAGATTCAAGGTTGTGAAGGTATCTGGTGTCTCACTTCTTGCCCTCTTCAAAGAAAAGAAAGAAAAGCCCAGGTCTTAGATTTAAATCTTAATTTTGTCCCACCGATATTTTTGTTCGCATGTCGTGCTTATTTATCAAGAGTCTTGTCCGTCCGGATTTCTGAAGTCTGAAGTCTGCCAACTATTCAAAGAACATCTAATTTTGAATTTTGTTGTTATTTGCTTATATGCACTGGATTTCATACAGCAACGGTTCTTTGTGGAAGGACTTGTGTTTAGATTTGAGCTGATTAAGTGGTGTGATCCCAGCTGGAGTTGAATGCCCTCCTAAAAATGCAACTACTCTGTATATTTGCTCGACCCATCAGTTGGGCCATACTCTCCTTTTGGAGAGGCCCAAAGTTTTTTAAAAGTCGTCGACCTAATTGGGCCCATCTATTGTTCAAAACATCCAATTGAAGAATCCATGTGAAATGGCAAAGGGCAAATTTCCATTCATGGCTTGTAAGTCAAAGCCCTCTTTTCTTTGCCCTTGCAAAACAAAAATCAAATGATGAAACTAGCATCCAGTACAGTTATAAAATTTTATTTGTTCATCATTCTATTTTTTTCAGTAGAAAAAAAAAGTGGAGCAAATTATAGCTGCTGGACATGTCCTAAATAAGGATCTAATCATTCCCTCAGCCACTCATATCTAGTGGCTGAGATCAAGAACCCTGACTTGTCTCACCAAATTTTCCACCGGCTCCTCAAAGTTACGCATGTTTTCTTTATTTCCATCTCGAACAGTTTGGTGATTATTGTGCGCTTTGCTTTCTCTCTTAAGTTTCATGCTAATAATCTCTCTATGCCGTCCTGTCCTGGCGCTTAAGGCCAAATTTTGCCCCGTGTTGCCAGAATTGCCACACTTAACTTTCCTTTGAACCAAATAATCTTTATTACCCTCCTTATTCGAGAGAGTTTTCTCCACTTTTAAAATTCGATCCGAAAGACTGAAGGATTCAGTTTTGTCTGGGGAAGCTCTTTGTGAAGCATAAATTTCTCTCGCTACCATAGCTGGACTTCTCTCTCCATCTTTTAGGTATTGGAGCTTGTTAGGTTGATGATGGCAAGGATCCACCTGAGACTGAATCTCAGACTCTCCCTCCATCGTCGTCGCAAATTGTAAGTTTTCCTATTAATGAAGAGATTTTACATGATCAGCTAATGGTACAATAATAGTATAAACAAACAAATGACATTTTAAATTTCACTCATATTTTTGTTATTAATTTTGCAACAACCTACAGAATATGAATATGAGAATAAAACTCACATATTATTCTTGTGCCAAATTAACATGGTGAACCTCTCTAAAGATCAATATGGGGAGTAGAGACACTAACCGTATCGAAATAACCAATCGAAGGTGATGGCATCCGCAGACAAGAAGGCCTGACTTGTTTCGATAAATGCAACGGAGAATCGAGCCTGGTCATACATTTTTTACCATGTTGAGTCCGTGAATTTCCATGTCCAGCACATGTTCCTCTATCAGGACGACTATCCAAATCTAACTCCATCAGAACCTTTCCACATTGCTTGGCAAGACTTGTCTTACGGCTGCCATAACTTTTAGTTGCTGAAGCTGAAGTTGAAGCTTGTGAGGACCATTTGCCCATAGAGCTGGCAGGGGACAAAGAAGATGAAGACTTGGGAGTGGATAATAAAGGAGGTTCACATGAATTTTCAGCCTCCATTTTCCTTGCTCTTGTGTTTCTCAATGGAGTTCCGAAAGTAACTCCAGCTGCATCTCTAGTTTTAATTTTGTTTGAACTTTTCCTAGATGTAACTGATGAACTTTTAGATGGAATGCATCGCGGTGACAACAAAGTAGACTCGGGCATGTCCACGAGACTAACGGACAAGCATCCTTTTAGCAATGGCATGGAGCTGAAGATTGGATTGTAAGGATCCCTAAAACAAGGTTTCTTCGATCCGTTAAAGTACGGAGCTGCGCACACATTTTAAGTTCCACTTCAGGATCAATTCAATCTAATTAACAAACATGTCATTTGCTGAAAGATTTAGATTTCTACCTGATGCTGCTTTTCGAGTTTTGTTGTTGCTTTTAATGTCGTGTCCATCAGGAGGTCTTTTGGTTGAAGGTGTCGAAATGTTTTTAGCCCGCTCTGCCCTTGGTGGTTTAAGATTTGATGGTGTGTAATATTCTCCATTTCCAGCAGCATGCTTCAACTAATCAATAAACGATCGTCAGCTAACATTGGGAAGAAAAGGAACAGAAAAGGATTCGAAAATTGGAGCAGATCTATATTTTGGACCTGCTAGTAAACGATTTGTTCATTTTTTTAGGAAAATTCACTACAGCTCCATCAATTACCTTGTTCACAGATTCAAAAATCATGTATTGAATTCGAAAATATAATAATCAATAAATGAATCCATGCCTTTGTTGGTTGTGGAAAGTGAGACTCTCTCAATGATGCATAGGGAGTAGTGTTTTGCCTTCTAGAAGATGGCACTGCTTTTGCCTGACATTTCAAATATGATGATGATAAATGTTTCAAAGAGTGCGAAGAGATAACATAGAGGATAGTGGTGAAAAGAAAACAAAAAAAAAATACCGTAGTCTTAGATCGAACATTCAAATTATTCGAAGCTGAAAGCAAGCAGAAGCAAATGTAAGTGCTTACATCGGACACCGATATATGTATGTTCCTTTGAACATCTCTTTCAACAATATCAAAACTCACAAGGCACATGAGTTCTTATGTCAATACCTGCTCCTCTTCCCAACTTCGTACAGATTTTTGACGAGCTACTTATTTTTGGCACTGACCATCTTATATCTTCGAAAAGATCCCTCTCTAATCTGGTTAAAGAGGATCCTTCGCTTCCTGTTGTAAGACTAGATTCTGTAGACCTCCATAGTTTTTCGTTAATGCCGGGCGGCAGGTGTGTTACGTGCTTCTTGAATCCCCTGTTAACTATAGATAGCTCCTCTGGGTCCAAAACTCCTAAAACAGAGTGAAGAAACGGAGGACAACAATACCTTGAGAAGGAAGTTAATGCTGTGTAAAATTGATTTTGACTGAAAAAACTCACCTTCTTCGGAAAAAAATGCATTATCCCAAGCTAAGCTTTTGCGATAACTAAAATTTCCACTTTCTCTCCATTTTTCTGGTTCTAAGTTCTGAGAAGACGAGAAATTCTCTTCTTCTTTCCCATTTATGCTAAATGAACTACTACATTTCTTTGAATTCAAAGCCTGAAACAATTCCTCTGGTTCCAGGACTCCTGTCCAAGATCGAATGTGAACTTTGATTTTTTGTTGAGAACTTAGAGAGATATACGCTTAATTTCATATTATAAAACCAGCAAATGAGCCATACCTGGACTGGTAAAAAAAGCACTATCCCAAGCCAAACTCTTTCGCGCATTACACGTTGTCCTCGTTTCAGTAAAGTCCTGCTTCATTTGCTCTGGTATGCCGCACACATCAGTGAAATTCTGATGACTCGAAGTCTCCATCGGACTAAATTCTTGAAGCTTATCTCTAATTCTTGAATTTCTGTCAGTTGAATTCAAACAGTCAATCTGGTTTACCGGAGAAGAGATATTGAATTGGAACACAAGGAACTTGGAAGAATTTACTGGAGGCAACAATTATCAAATAAAAGAACTAGGACATGCTTGCGACAACCATTAAACATTTCGCAGATCAAAGTAAAATGGATAATCGTCCATCAATCGCCAGAGCAAGAACAAGGAAAAGCCAAGGAGATGAACATTAGCACACGGATCACAAGAAAACTGCAATATCATAAAACTTAACCGCGAACTTTTATTTTTCATACGCTTATACCCCGCTCATTCTGACAAATATCAAAGTCAAAAGAGATGTCAAGAATTCTCACAACATGCGTAACAGAGTGAAAAATCAAGCAAGTCCTTCCCGCCATTCCTCAATGGTCGATAAAAAGAAAGTACAGGGAAAAAAAAAAGAGATCCAGGCAATATTCATACATTACCGCAATTCCAAATTGAATACAGCAGAAAAAGAAACAACGCAAATTCTTACTATTTTGACGATTTCATGTCCTCGCGATGCTAAGAATCGCAGCGTAGGAAAAAGAAAGACGAGAAAAAAAAACACCTGAGAAGTGCTAGGACGACTGGAGCTTCATCGCTCTTCCATAATCTTCAAACAAGAAGTTTGAAATATGAAGGAAATCAAAAAGCGAAAAGAAGGTATTTAATCCCCCCGTGATTTTGTTTTGGAAAAAACGAAACGCTCGTCACTCTGCAGTTGTACTTTCCATGCGAGTGCGCAATGGAAGATTCTCTAATTCTCTCCCCTCTTAAATATCTTTCATTTTGAATCCTCTCAAATTTTACACTAAATTATTTATTCTTGATTGCTTGCTGCAATGATTATTATCATAAATAATAAATAATAAATATTTTACATCAATGCATAAATAGCTTGGGGTTCAAAAATGAATTAAAGGTGAAAATCGGTTCAGTTCAAACTGGATAATCGAACAGGATCAAATGATTTTATTTGGTTTGGTTCGGTTTTAAAATGAAAAAAATCTAATTTAAAACCCAACCGAATATAACAGAAATCTTCGATTAAATCTCGGTTTTAGTGAAGAAAAATCAAATAAAACCGAACCAAACCAAAATAAACATAAACCAACTCATTTAATCTCATTCCAAGAATTAAATATTTACTACTATATTTTACAATTTTTTTTTACAAATTTTTCATAAATAATAATATTATAATCTAATTATTTATATGATTATAATTTATCCTGATGTAATATAAATATTTAAAATAATAAATTATAGGAATTGAGAAATGAATGACACATAAATGTTATATAAAATATTGTCACATTATTTGAAAATCGAAAAACTAAGAAAATTCAAATTTTTTGATTTTTTCAAAAATTGAACTGAGAAAAATCGAAAACCGAGGTTTGGTTTTTTATCGATTTTCCAATGGATTCGATTCGATTTTGATTTTTGATTTTCAAAATCGAACCGAGTCAGTTCAGTTTCAATTCACTATAAAACCTAATCAATTCCACCTCTAAAATAAATAATATTATATTTATTATGTCAGAAAATAAAAAACCAAAATTAAATGCATAATAATACGTTTATTTAGTGTCATTAATTAATTATTTATAATTTATTAAATTATATCGGTATAATTAATATTTACTAAAATTTTGAACAAATGTATATTTCAAGTATTCAAAACATTATTTAATTTGACCAATTTAATTGTATTTACATTTTCTATGTTATGAAATTAAATAATATTTTAAGAAATATTAATTAACTTGATATCAATGCTTTAAATTGTATGTGTCTCCTCAGCCTAATTGGTCATCAAAATTCCGAACTAAAATTTTTTGATATTTCGAAATAAGAATGGTTTGATGACTTAAACTTGAATCCTGTTTGCTCAATGCTTTGGCTTTACATTCTCAAATATTTGCAAAAAGATATTCTCAAATATAGCAAATGGCAGAGGCGTTGAGGAGTAACTACATTTCTTTCAACTCATACATGTTGGCAGCCCATGTGGGTTTGCCTATGCAACTGGCCACCTGCACTATTAGAGCAAGCATGCAAACTAACATCATAAACATTGAAGAGTGTACCACAACAATTACTTGGAGGAAAAGCCCACCTCAAAACTTCAAATTAACTTCAATTTCGTTCTGCTTCAGAACTCCACCCCTAAACAATATAAACTTGATGTTTTACAGGTAAGACAGATTCACGGAAGTTCTTGAAGCAATATTTTGAGAGCAGATTAATATTTCTATACAATGAACTAAGAGAGTTTTTAGTAAATAAATAAATTAAAAAAAAAAGGGTAGAAGAAATCTCTGGTGCATTTAAGCTCTAGTGCCCTTAATCTTTAAACTCTAGGCCAAAAACAACTAACAACATCTAAACAAAGTTAAACAACAGTCTGGTCCAATTTACCTTCTACATCAAAGCACCAAAGATTCTTTTCTCCAGCGTTTAAGCACGGTCTGAAAGTACATTTAATAACATGTTAGCCTATTCAACACCACAGAAAGCTCTAGTGCAGTGAAATTTAAGGCAATGCAAATAAATACTCATTGTTCAATATGCTTTCTAACTTTCCTAATCTAGAATCAGTTCTGGTGTTTAATCAATTACTCGAACCAAAACCAGATTCTGAGCATGTGTTTGGAGACCCAATTTTTGGTTTTATGCTAAGGTTGTAACTTCAAAAGTGGGCAGATGCCTATATATACCTTATAATCGCAATGAATTTAAAATTTGAAACACTTCGCTACATTTCCTGGATCTGCGTCGTAGGATCAGGATGTGACTCCCAGTCTGGAGTTGCGGAAATATCAGACTCAATTTCCTGCTCTGGGGATTTCTCAGCCACGGGTTGCATCGCATTCTTCTCAATAATCTCAAGGTTGGCGTCATAATCTACTTGATACCCACCATCTTGTTTTATTTCAAGATCATGTATATCCTGCTCCTGAATTTTTTCATGGGCAGAATGCAAATCAAGATCTTGGGTTGTGACATGATCGGTCTCTGTGTCGTTCTTCTTCATGGTGGTATTGACAATATGTTCATCCATCTCAGGAGTTGTGGCATGAAAAGGTTCTGTCTCTTGCTTTTCAATGGAAGTAAGACCAGAATCACTTTCTAGATCTTGGGATTTGGCAAGATCAGGTATTGCATCTTTGTTCTCAATTCTAACAAGGTCAGGTTCGATATCCTGGTCCTGAATTGTGACAAGATCATGTTTCAATTCTTGCACCTCAATTGTAACCCGATCAGGTTTCATGTCCCGAACTCCAGTTGGGGTGATATCAGAATTCATTTCCATTTCTTCAACTGTGTTCAGATCAGAATTTGTGTCCTGGTCTTCACTTTCCCTGAAATCACACTTCACGTCCTTGTCTGTCTGCATTGTCAGATTAGGGTTCAGATCCAGGCCTTCCGTTGTGGTGAGGTCAGGGTTTCTGGCCTGCTCATCAGTGGTGGCAAGGACAGGGAACATCTTCTCATCCTCTGATTGGGTGGGTACAGGGTTCATGTCCTGGTTCTCAGTGGCATAACCAGGGTTCATGTTTTGTTCATCAGTTGTGGTACAGTCGGGAATCACCTCCTCATCCTTGAATATGGTGGGGTCATGATTCATCTTCTGGCTCTCTGTCGTGGTTAGATCATGGTTCGTGCATTGGTCCTCTGTTATAATACTTTCATGGTTTAAGCCATCGTTCTCATTAGGGGAGAATTCAAGTTCGGTGTATTGGTTGCCGGGTGTACTGCAATCAGGTTCCATATTTCTGTCAGACATTATCACATGATTAGTTTGGCTTTTCAAATCATGTGATATGGCAAGCTGGGGTGCAGAAAGATCAGGCTTCATCTCCCTCTGCTGGAAACCGGAAAGCTGAGGTTGCTTCTCCTCACAATGAACTAGGGAAATATTAGATTGCAAATCATCAAGTTGTGCAGGGAAAAGTATAGGTTCCATCTCTGGATATTGAATCGAGGAGAGATCAAGTTGCATTTCATGGTCATCCAGTGAAGCCAAATCAAGCTGCATTTCATGGTCCTGGATTGAAGTTAGGTCAAGCTGCATTTCATGGTATTGCGACGAGGAAAAATCAAGATGAATTCCATGATCGTGGGCAGGGGCGATGGGAGGTGTCTTAAACATTACAGTTGGAGTGTAGTTGAGCTGGTAATTAACAAGCCTTGGTCCAAAAATATTGAACTTTCCAGCACTGCTGTATGCTACTTCTGCATCAGAGCGATTCTTAAAAATCACTCTAGCACGGCCACCTTCTCTATCAACTTCTGTTTCAGACTCTCTCAAAGGTCCAAAACGCTTAAACATTTTGATAAGACTCATCTCTGAAGGAACAGAATCCACCTCAGAGAAGTTCATCACAAGTTCTCCAGGAGACCTTTCATCTGCACAAACAGTAAACTTTACTGCAGCTAAATCGTGATTGCCAACTGCATATCGTTTCCTCGAGTGAGGTCTCCGACCATCTCGAGGAGATTTTTCAGATTCAACAACCATAAGTTGGGTATCTCTTTTTCTATTTTTGCGCAATGGCTGCCCATCAGTACCATTTTCAATGACCCTGTCAGTCCAATAAGTGTCGCTCATATCTTCAAATTCAAAAATCTCAGGTGATAAATGATGATTCGACTTTTTCCTCTTTCCACCAACTTTATCCGGTGTCAAATTCTCAGTTCCATTCTGACAGCCCAAACTTATTGAATCCCTAAATTCAGAGAAAAAACTGACAACTATACTTGAGAAACTGCATCCTTTCAAGGGATCTTGTGCAGCTAGTTGAAGTTGTGACAGCAATTCATCCAATGACAAGCTCTCAGCAGATATTGGAGTAAGTGCCTTCCCTCTTTGATCATCTTCGAAACCTTGTAAGGTGTGATCAAATCCATCCCCAACATGTTCATCAATACTTCCATCTCCCTTCTGAAACTTCTCAGTATTAACTTTGACAAAAGTATTCCCAGTCATCTGACTTGCAGCTCTACGAATGCAATCACCGATTTTAAAAGATTGTTTAGGAGATATTACTTTAGAAACTTTAGCAGAAGGCAGTCTTCCTTCAGCTGTTGAATCATCAGTGTAGTAATCGATAGCCTTCCGTTTCTTACCAAGGGATGACGAAACCATCACACTAGTACTCTTCCTATCAGTCATGTTGTCACCAATTCGGGAATCCAGTGTTTCAACCATCAATTCAGAGAGGCTTCTCTCTTTTTTATTAGTACATGGAATATCATGGAAGTTATCATTACCAATATTTAAACAACCATTCTGACCTTTCAATATCTCATGGCTAGATGACTGTTGTTCCGCATCATCAATATTAAGAAAGGAGTTCTGAATAAACTCACTTGCAGGGCCTTCATTTTCTAAAGGATCTTCGTCATTTTCCACCAGGTCTCCACATAACTGGAACTTAGGCAAACTACCACAACCCCTTAAATTATTGACGGCTGTCAACTGAGTCATAGCAATCGCAAGTTCCAATCGGTCACTTCCTCCAATTGGAAACTTGGCTAAGTCTTTCAAATAGTTTATCAATTTATCAGCTTCAAAAGTCACATTACTTGCAGATATCTCCGCTCTATCCCTTCTACTTGATTCTTCTCGAATACCAGCATTTTCAACAATCTGGAATCTTATCCTGTCATAGACATCTTCCTGCACGCAACAGCATGTGAGACCCAGTTCTATCCTTCTTGACACTTCTTCCAAAGCACAATCAACAGCATTCTGAAAAGATTCTGAACTGCTTTGCTTCTCCATATCTGAGAAGTGGGTACGGAAAGGTTTCAAGAAAGATGTTTCGTTCCAAGCAAATGTTCGATCGCCAAAATATGCCACCAAAAAGCAATCCTTCTTATGATGTTTAATCGCCTTCTCAGATGAATCTGATGGATCAAAAATCTGTCCCGGCCACCAAGGATGGCTTCTCACTTTACCCCAAACTAAATCAGAAACAAAGAACTCGTTTTCATTTTCTGCTGGCATATGATATCTAGCTTGATTTACACTACTTGAGATACCAGGCTCCAGACCTTTTGGTTCGGAAAAATCCTCTTCAATATTTGTGGGTTTATCATCTGTTACTTCTGTGACGTCCATTTCTTTCCCTACATGAAAATCACTCTGCTCAATATTCGTGCCATGTTTAACTTCTATCTCTTGACCATATTTCATATTAGCCTGAGCAGATTCATCAGCTGTGCTCTTATCCCCTTTGGTGTCCATCATAATAAAATCCATTTGCTCAGTGCAATCACTCCCTATTTCTAGCTCTATCTTCTTTCTAATCTCAGATGAATTTTCAACGTTTGGAATCAGAGAAATATTTTCATTTACAGGTGGTTCTGCATCAATTTGAATTGGTTGACCCAACGAAATCTCATCCGTCTCAACACAGCCTAGATTATCCACTTCCTCCTCAGGCTCCTTCTCTTTAATTTGATGAGCATAATTCAAACAGACTTGCTCAACATTAGTCACTGGCTGATCTTTCTGAACAAGCCCTGAACTACTAGTATCGGAATCTAAAAGTTCCCTGCTTTCCAATGGAGCAATCATCCCTCTGCCGGGGACTTCAATATCTGTTTCTGCACTCATGCAAACTGCCTCAGCTTTCAAATTCTGATTATCACTCTCTGTGCAGGACAAAGCTTGACCGATGTATGCATCACTAGCTACCTCAACCTCAGTGAATTCAGCTTTCCCAGACCCTTTAAGTAATACTTTCACCATAACATCTTCCCCATTACAAGTGCCACTGGATCTCTCCCTTCCCACTGACCCCTCAGACAAAGACGGCTCAGTCTGACCCTGCCCCTGACCCAAACAAGCATCAGATCCCAATCGATCTTCACTGCCAGCAACCTCACTAACAGTCACTGTGGACTCTGAAATACCCATCTCCCCGGGCTCCTCCATTGAAACGATACCTGTTTAATTTCCGAAAAAAACAGCATTCTTACACAACAATAACAAAGAGAGGGATTGCAAAGGTAAAACCCTAGTTACGATGAGATGACTTATACAACCAACAATATTTAAGATCAGAGTCATAACTCGACGAAAAATGAAAATCGTAAGCTGCAGAAGAATGAAGAAAAGAACGGTATCAGATTAATGTGCACCTTCAAAGATCTTCTGGGAAAGACGAAGATGGAAAGATATTGGGGTTGAAAGAGAGAGGCAGAGAGGCCGAGAGTCAGAAGACAAAGGCTGCGTCCTTTAACGACGTTTCGCAAAAAATTTAACTTAAAGAATTATGAGAAAATAAAGGCCGAGTGTATATTGCTCAGCCAGCTGCGCATAATATTTAGGGAATTATTGGATGCGACTCAACTCCACCTTTTAATACAGAAAACTAATGGAAATGAGCCACGTGGACAACTTGGTGAAACTAGAGCTGTAAAATTCATATATCCTTTGATTCAACGAGTATTGCATACTCAAATGATAACACTTTGAAATATGTGCACAGATATTTTTTGAGTTTTCATTAAATTATCTCCTAATTTATTGCATTTCTACATGTGAAGGAAAGAAAAACACAATTGTGAATTCGACCTATATCAATGAGGTATATAATTCCACATTATTTGCGGACAGTGAAAAATACATGATTTATAAGTAGGACTCTCCGCCCTACCTAGTATGTTGAGGTTTCTGTAGAGATCTTTGAGAGCTTCTGTCGATGGAGAAGAAGAAGAAGTGTAGAGAAGAGAGAGAATTGCCAAAATCATTTCATATTTTTTCTATTACAAAGGGTTACACAAATATATAAGGTGGTCTTCACCTGGCAGACAATGATGCTAAAAAAGAGATAAAGGTTGTCACGCATGGTGTGGACGTAGAGATAGTAGAGGAGCTACACTGACATAGTACAACGCATTTTTAGCTAATCCTAATAACAAAATCGTGCAAGTATCAGCTCAAAGTGAATAATATTGTATTGATAGTTATAAAACGTTATATAATTACTTTATCAACTAATGGAACCAGTGAGTAATCCTGCTCAAAAAAAAACCATTTAATACAACTAATGGAAGCTATCTTTTCAATTTAATTAAGCAAACTAACTGCTCGTTTTAACAACCAGAGATTTGCAAGTAAAAACAGTAACAAATGAGGGCCAGCATGACTCATCAAGTAATCTGTAATCATATGATAACATTATATATATTGATTTGTCACAGAGTGACGTGACCATTGCCCATACGGGGGAGTTCATACTCATAAGAAACCTCTAATTGAGCATCCGTCTTGATCTGCCTTCTTCATTATCTCCTTCTGCTTTGACACAGAAAACCATAAATTGTGCAGAAGCTCAGAATGTTTTGTTAACAAAAACCAGAAAGAAGTAACATGTTCGAGAACCATGGAAGTATTCTTTCATCTGTAATATCTTTTTTTGGGTTGATATAATTTTGTGTTTGACAAGAAAACTAAAAGGGCACGAATGAAGATAGTTTACCTGGATTATTGTGGTAATCAATCCAGGACCATCCTGATGTCAGATCCAAGAAGAATAAATCAAAAAACATTACATTTTTTTGGTGGTGAATGATAATCTTCCAATCCTTTAATATTTGACTATACTTGAATATTTACAGACCTTGAATAGCTTCTCTTCCCATGATATTTCATTCCATGTTTTTGAATCCAATGAATCCCATCTACTTGGAACAAGAATTTTTTCTGCATGCTGTACAAGTCTCAAGCTATCTGCAAAACATTTGAGTTTCAAAGGTGGAATTGAAGAACACGCAAAGAAAAAATTACTCCCGTAAAAAAATCAGGTCCTTTACTTCATTTATTTGTAGTAGGAATGCAACTCAAGAAAGAAGCGCAGTCAGGAACAGTGATGTCTTAAAAATATGATTAGCCCCATAACAGAGTTCTTATATCAAATGATTAGAGGCACTATTTATGAATAAGATGTAAAACTATAACAGTAGTAAATAGGAATATGGAGGCAAGTCCTAGAATGTTACTTGTGACAAATGCCTCTTCCCAACGCTCTTGCTCTGACCACGAAGGTGCAACCTCCTGGAATGAAATTCCCTTACTCAGGCATACTCTGCAATGATAAGAAAAAAGTGCAATTTGTCAACTGTTCATTGAAATTAAGACATCTACTTTTAGGATAACCCATAAATTTAATGCAGATTTTCGATGCAATATGACACTCATGCTGAGCTTCTTTCAATGGTTTACAACCATTGCAATACAAGAGTAATTCAGATGCTGTATCCCTTGAATAAGAATTAACTATTGGACAACTGATTTCCATAATGCTATATAGAACCTAAAGCTGATACAAAAAAAGTTGTCACCACAACAACAAAATAATGATTCATGATCTTACTCGATGATTAATTGACGAATCACTCCTGGAAGGACGCCATCACAAAGAGGAGCTGTTTGTACTTCAAAAGCGTCTATATTTCTTGAAGCAGACATGGGTTTTTCTTTATCCTCGTCACTCTCCTGAAAACATCTTCCTAGAGCATCTTACAATCATAGCAACTACTCAACTGAGCTAAGGTGGATTACATTCAGAAATATAAAGCACCTTGTGAGCGACAACAAAAAAATTCGTCAAACATCCTTCAAGTATCACATCACCATTGTTGGACAACAGCAGCTCAGTCACAGAAGGAGGCCTCAGTTTCTCAAGAGACTTCCTACGCCTGCAAAAAGAATAAACGGGAAGGATCTCATTATTTAAATGAGAATCTCCACAAAGAAAATCAAACAAATAGACACATTGCACATTTAAAATAAAAAAATCAATTCCCATATGGCAATGCATCTATCCGTCCTAATTTTTCCAAAATTTCCACAAACTAAGCATATTATCATTTGTCTCCTACTTCTAAAGAAAAACTTGTAGGAGATTCCAAACAAACAAAAAATGTTTTATTCTACCTTACCCAATCCGAATACTTTGCCGCTGCAACATCCCTACCAGAACCGACGACAGCTAAATGCACACCACTTCCAGAAACACCAAAAGGAAATGGTACATAGACACCAACGTGTACATGCACGTTAAGAGCGTCGATAATTCTATCTTCATCAACCACACTCACACTATCACTCAATTTATTGAAATTTAAACCAACCAAAGCTGAAATTGCAAACTCTTCTTTATCATTCCTCTCCTTTAATGCAATTGGCAGCACTCTCGCTAAAGAGTCACTCACACGTGTTTGAACTTCTGATTCCAACGAAATTGATTCCATCAAAGACAACGAGAAGGTATGGGGGGACTTATTTGATCCCCATAAGAGTTGAGGGGTTAAATTTGACAAAATTCGAAGGGATTGTGCTAGTCTTTTCATGTGCCTTTCCCAGAACAAAATACAAGAAGCATTGTCGTTAGTACGAGTAGTTGTATAAGCTCCTGCAACCAAACATACCGTAAATGAGAATCAGATCAGTTTCCAGAAAACCACTATCTTCTACTTTTCGAAGTGGATTATAGTTGTGCCAGATGTGCTAAAAATATTTCATTACTTCGAGAAAAACTGGAGCACTTCAAATATTCTTTATGCATCAAAATTCATGCCGAGTCTTTGACATTGGGATTCATCAAATCGATGACTCGAAAAAAAACATCATTCCAGTTAACTTCAATCATTCAAACAAAACACATAATTCTCTGAATTCGAGGACCTCTCCCATGCACAACAAGAAGAAAAGAATCAAAATGATCCTGAAAAATTCTATGGCTGTAGCCGAGAAACAGATTTCCACCAAAAATCATCATAAATTAACAGAGAGTTGAGAAGCCACACCTGGATGAGATTGAAGGAAGGCGGCAACATGAGGAACATCCGAACCAAGGAAAACGACGCCATTGCTCACCAAGAATCTGGAGCTCGTCATCTTGCTCAGCACTGAAAATCCAAAAAATTTCAATGGTCGAGCTCCGGTCTCGGTTTCGTAAACCAACTTCGGACGGAAAGGCCAGTTAAGGGATGGGGCCTAAGGTAGGTATTATGGACGAGAAGACGGCATTACCAACAAGGAGATAAAAGTAAATTACTAAATTATATTTTTGTTACATTTTAATCTTAATTTTAAAATAGAAAATTAACAAAACAACCACTAAACTATACTATGAAATCAATGACAATTCAAACACTAAAATTTTTTTGCTAACAAATAAACACTCAATTATGGAAATGAACGGAATAAACATCGCTATCACGTTTTCCGTTAAAAAAAAAAATTCAGCTTCAAAAAGACAGAAAATGAATCTTTGGTAATTTTTTTTAAATAGAAATAACCAATTTCTCGTATTGACTTTGTAATCTCTTAATTGTACTGCATATTCCGTATCAAATATTCCATTTTTTAACGATCAAAGTAATACTCAAACATTGCGGTCGTTAATCTTGTTGTTATTGATTAAGTTTTCGTTAACTTATAATTCTCAATCGGGAAACTAATAATTACGCTTACATAAATGTCATTTTACTTAATTATAAAAAATCAACTATTGAATATGAGAGACGAGACATCAAAATTAAGTGATAAAATAATTAAAATTTTTGGTTAAAAATATTTTGATTAATTTAAATTTAAAAATAATTTTCAAGTTTTTAAAATTAATTTATTAAATATTTTCTTTATATTTATAGAATTGATGTCGTTGCATAAAAGCTTAGCCGCGTGGCGGCTCTGCAGATTTGGCGCCAGAACTTTGAGAGAGAAGCCGAAGCGGAGCGAATTCTTCCATTTGACCGTTAAATCTGAAACCAGAAATATTTTGCATTTCTCGAATTTTCTTCCATTTCTGCTGCAATGGCTGCTCTAAATGGCATCTCTTCATTCGATCGCTGCCATAAGAGGAGTACAATAATGATTTCTTTTCGACACTATGACAGCAAACCCATTTTCAATACGAACGCCCCACCTTTCTCCCTGCATCGGCAATGGCGTCCGGTAGATTGGTGCCAAAACGTCGAGAGCGAAACTCTTCATTTGACAGTTAAATCTGATACCAGAAATGCTTTGAATTAATTTTCTTCCTTTTCTGCAACAATGGCAGCTCTAAATGGTATTTCTTGATTCACCAAACGTTACCAAAACAGAATCCCAACAATGACATCGTTTCAACAGTATATCAGCAAACCCATATTCAATACGAACACGACTTTATCTCTGCATCAGCAATGGCTTCCTCTTCATCTTCTCCCTGGTCTTGGTCTTCTCCATCACCCAGTAGTGGCTCCTTCATTGTCCCCGAAGAGGACTTCAAAATTTTCCACACCATAGACCGAAAGCTTTTTGCACGCATGGTGTTCGGCTTAAGGCGTGACCCAGCAGAATCCACGCAGATTATGGTCTTATGGCTTTGGCTTGAAGAAAATCGAGAAAATTCCAACTTGGTAAACAAAATTCTGTCATTTCCCGATGCCATTGTGGATGCTCTGTCCGACGAGGCTGTCATGGCCTTAAATTGCATCGAAAGCGACAGATTCCCGTATGATCAAGAGGCTGCCATTTCCGGCATCCCTTTGATCCAACACCTCACAAAAAGCGGTGTCTCACTCCTATATTTCTATGAAAATCGACTCGGATTATTGCGTAGCATAGCGAAGATATGCAATGACATCTGCCTAAGATCATTTCTAGACATTATTCAACAGTTTCAAGCAAGAAAGGCCACTTCAAAGGGTGGGGCCGGAGAAGGGAATTTCTCGAGTATTAGTCCTCCAAGCCTCCCACTCGGGCATTTGGAAAGTAACCCAAACGCTGAAAATTATGACAGACGAGTGATGAATCCGTTTGCTTCGGTTGTGTACCCCAACTATCCTGGAGGAGGAGGGGGATATGTTCATGTAATGGGAATTTATCCACAGACTTTGCAAGGAGATGATCAGGTATTCAACTCGGAATCTATAAAGTTTTTTGATCCCTATGATCTTGCTGCTCAAAGACAGGTTTTGACCAATGAAATAAGTGAAGTGCTTAGCCATTTGCAATTGAATTCCATGGAGGAAAAGCAAAGGGAGGTTCCTTCTGATGAGAGAACTATTTTCCTTACATTCTCAAAGGGTTACCCTATCATTGAAGATGAAATCAGAGACTTCTTTGACAGGTTCTCTCTCTCTCTCTCTCTCTCTCTTTCTTAGTCATTTCCATCTCTCCTTCTTAGTCATTTCTTTCCATCTGAAAGAATATGGGAATTTTCAATCTGTCTAAACAGAAGGTTTGGGGACATTATAGAAGCCATACACATGCAAGAAGTCCCGCAAGAAGAACAACCTTTATATGCGCGTCTCATCGCAAAATCCATTACCTCCATTGACGCAGTGGTCGAAGGAAGAGGTAAAGCTAAGTTTTTAATAAATGGAAAACACGTTTGGGCGAGAAAGTATGTTCGGAACATCGCGCAATCTTCAGGGCCCTCATCCGAGCCACAAGTTAAGCAGTTTAGTTGAATTGATATTTGTTGCAAGGGGAGAGCAGTGTCTTGTTTGTTGATGTTCAATAAAATGATTGAATTATAACGTTTTGTTTTTGAGAGATTTATGTGTAACGTCATTTATCTGTGTCTGCTAAATTTCTCTATTAATTTAGTTTGAATAAAAACGAGAATCACAATGCCTAGAACCATTGAAGCACGAGTAAGGCTAGAAATCCCATCATCATATAAAAGTTCAAAACAGTACATTGTACCGTAAATATGCAACAAGGATTTTCAAGAACTTTCAACACTGATACCATTTAGCGACAAAGGTACAACAATCAGGGATCACTCGTTACTTCAGCTGGTCGACAATCTAATTACAGTAAGAAATCCACCACCATGCCTGGATGTTGGCATGTTGCTCATCTCAGGCTCAGCATCAAAACAAATCACAGTTTTTGCTTCTTCCCTCATCCTTTCTAGGTTCAATATGCAATCTGTACCTATCTGTCTGTCATGAATCTCACCACTACCTTCCACCAAGGTCAAAGCCACGCCACCGCTGTCACGTTGCCGATGGAAAAGAGAAACAGGAAATGCAAGGTAGAGTGCTTACAAGCACTCTTAAGCCTTGGATGTGATGTGAACTCCGTGCCAATTTTTCATAATTTGACTACACAAGGGCTGAGGATCTCAAGAAGGAACACACAAGTTTAGATTGATAATTTTTCTACCACTTGATGTAATGTTACCTTTTTCTGCTGAAATGGACCCCTCCGGAATATCTATAAGGCTGATTTCGTGTTCCGCTGCCCCTCAAGCCAGTTCCCTCCCAGGTGGGGCCACGGCCAGAAGCTTTATTTCCTCCAGTATGCATCCAATTCGTTGTTTGGGATCCCAATCCATTAAGTTCTTCTTCTCTATCATTATACTCCAAGACCAACCTCTTGATATCTTGTTTTTCTTCAAGTTCAGCTGCTTCTTTCTGTTTCGTGCTTTGTACAAGTGAGCAGTCACGAGGGATGTACATTTGTTTTGTCTGCTGCTTGTTCCCGCGCTTCACGAGAACTTTCACCTGAATGTCGTTGCTTCCTGCTGCCTCCTCAGCCAATGCCTCATCGCCATTTTCCCCTCCAACCCCCCTCCCATGATCCTTGGAGGCTCCCTCAAATACATTCAAGGGTATTATCATATTCAAAGTAGGTCGTCTCTTTAGTTCTTGCCGCCGCTCTTCCATACTCTCCTGCACTTAGTATAATGAAGTGGTGTTAATTACTACAATAAAGTATTAATGATCACGCATATGCTGAAATGGTTTTGAATATATACAAGGTCATCAAATCTGAATAAATTATCCTTAAAATGGTAAACACTGGCATGGCATGCAACAAAAAGCAATTTTAAGTAGACGAAAACAATTTCAGGGCCTTGCTGATAATTATTTTAGTTATATTTGTTTTTTTCCCAATAGGATGTTAAGGACATTAATATAATAGTCAATTTTCAATGAGTTTATTCAAATATTGCCACTGATTTTAATATAGAGTACTTGTCATAGGAAGTATCGTATATTCCCGTAAGGTGCCATAACTTGCCTGCATAACAGCTCTGAGCTCCTGCTCAAAATTGGCTTCTTCCTGAGGGTCTACCTTGGAAACTTTCTTTCTAACATGAACTTCGTCATCCACATCAAACGAGGGTCCACCCTCATCATCATCTTCATTGTCTTCCTCACTATCACATCCATTCTCGCGAGTCTCCTCCTCCAGTCCTTCATCCTCATGTTCCTCAGGATCAATTGTCCCACTTTCTGAATCACTGTCAGTATTCCCAATGTCATCATGCATTCCATTTTGGTTAGTACCATTCAAAGAGCCCTGTCCATTTGCTGAGTTTGTACTAGATACGGTTATACTTGAAGGTTTTTCAGTATCAGAGTGCTTCTGACTAGAAACTCTACGATCTTGCTCCTCAAGTTCTATGATAGCAGCAGTTACCTCATCAAGTGATGAATAACGAGTCATTTTTGGTTGCAATTCTGCAAATAAATCCTGCAAATACTTCAAATATTGAGATATTATCTTCATACACAAGGATGGAAATAATACATTACAAAATGACACAAAATGCGCATGTCATTGAAACAATATAATCATAAGACAGCGAATCACAGTGGGTAAAAAATAGAACACGCTTTTCATTTGAATCCTCAAATAAACCTAAATGCTTTAGTGCATTCAGTAACATAAGATCCCGTGATTTACAACACAATAAAGAGCTAAATCTCATTCTCATTCACCAAAGAAATAGCTCAATTATGATTGTCTCATTTTTTTTCCTTGCATATAATGTAAGCAGATAAAGTAATCAAAATACAGAACAAGCAACATCACTGACCTGTAAGTCAAATTCAATATCCAGTGGTATTGCACCTTTACTGAGAATATATCGCTGAAAGTGCACTAAAAATCTGTTCAGTTTCTTCTTTGAAGAGCCTCTATCAAAGTAGTGACCACAAGTTTCAAGAAGAGTGATAATCATCCTTATGCGAAAGCAGTCTTCTGGAGGGTCCAATGTATCTTGCTAATGGCACAAAATATAAAAACACCACGCTTATAAGGTAACAAATATATCCCTCGTAACATACAAACAAGTACTCAAGGACAACTAAAGCCTACAAAGAGTCCTTTGCTTAGATGTATAGACAGATGCATTGCAAATATGTCGACATAAAAAGTATAGATTCCCCAAAAAAAAAGGACCGAACTCCTTACCTCTGGAGTGCCATAGCCATAGGCAAGAATCAAATAAAGGGTCTCAAATATCAGCAGTGAATCTACATGTTCATAATTATATAACTCTCCCAAAAACCGCATATGAGCAATTCGTTTCTGCTGCATCCCATAATCATTTGTTTCCAGCCCAAGCCTAATTTCTTCCAGGACCTGAAAGAAATGCAAAAGAGAGATTCATTTAATATTCAAACACAGGCATAAATAAGAACAGTGTCACACATGCATATTGCATGTACCATAGAAGACAAGGTTCTACATTATACACAAAAATTTATTTTAACAAAATAATTCCCTCTCTTTTTCCAAGCATAATTTGTAGAAAGAAGAAATTCATGCAAGAAACACACTCTTAGTATTTCAAGAGGAAGCAGGGGCAAACATGAATAATAAAAAAAATAATACGAAGTTACATGGTCTGTGCACAAGTTGTATTGTCTATTAAATTTTAAAAAATTTAGAAACGAGAAATATTAAGAATACACAACCTCACAACGAGGATAATAGCAATCCAAGCAAGAATATCCAATACATCAATTCAATTTCAACCAACTTGTTTGTCAAAATGTACAAACCTCATCAACAACTGCTACAGCAAATTCATCATGATATCGACTCAAACCAGCAGTTAGAGAAGCAATCAAGTGAATCTGGCCATACTTCCCTCTGTGAACTTTCAAAAAGCATTTTAATAAGTATGTTTCACATTCATTCCAAGGCAACTTACGAAGTTGTCTTAAGACGTTCTCAATCGTAGACTTATGAAGATCTGAGAAGAGCAATTTCCGAATATACTGCAAAAGTCATCATACTAAACAATCAAGTATCAGAATTAGGCTGTGTTAAACAACATGCATCTCAAACTCAAATTAAACCTGATGCAATGGAGGGCGAATTTTGGAGACACGGGCAGATCTCTCAGGTGGCTTGCATAAATAGTAAGCATTTTCTACAAGGGTACTATGCCGAGGATCCAAATTTTTTACATTTTTCAAGCGCATCAAGATCTCCAGCATGTTAGCCATTCGCACAGTAGTTTCAGGTGATCGATAAAGAAAACGACCACAAGTCTCGAGAAGATTACAAGCTACATCAATGTTGTGATGGGTGAAATCATCTAAACATGCCTGATAAGAAGAAAACAAATGCATTTATAGGGCACAACATACAGAAACCTTATAAAAGATTATCATCCCAAGTTGAAGCTCATCAAATGGCATAAAACTACTTTCTTATTCATCAAATAAACAATCTTTATCAACAACTAAGCCTAAAAATAGATATCCAACGATTAGTCAGGTCTTCTGCATACCTTCAAACAACTAAAAACAAGGCCAGCTGGTGCCACTTTAAACTTGCACAGTTCTCCAATGAACCTTATATTTCTAATTTTTGTTTCTATGTTCATTTGATCCTGTAAATTAAAAAAAAAAAACAGAGAAATTTTAGACAAAGTAAATATAATAAAAAAAAATAAAAAGCAAAATGAGAAGTAAGATGGTAAAAACATTAATCTTGTATCCAATCCTGAAGAACAGACAACATGACCTTTTTATTAATTAAGAAGTTGAATTCCTCTTCCAGCATCTGTAAGAGCATGGAGGAGACATCCTTCATACAAGTTGACAATGTGCTAACCATGCGTGAGTAGTATGGTAACAGTTCTAAGGATGTCCTAGGAACATTAAACAATGCCCTCACAAGCTTTTTACGGCTACTCTTTGAATTCATGTAGCAGAATTCAACCTATCATGAGAAACAAAAGATTTTCATGAAATTAGTCCATTCCCCTGCTCCAAAAAAGCCAACAGAAGGGAGAAAAAATAAATAAATAAATATAATTACCGTCAATTGATCAATAAGGTCCCGGCTAACACACCCAGGGAGTCTCTGTAGCAAAACATCAAAACTTGTTCCTTCAATATTTTTGAGTTTCTCTTTTTCATTTTCTCCTTTTCTATCTGCATCTTTTTCTCTACCTTTTTCTTTGTCCAGATCTTTGATTTTGTCTTTATATTTTTCTTCCTTATCTTTTCCTCCCCAACATTTTTCCTCCTGCAAAGCGCCAGAATCTGCAGAAACCTCAGCAGTGTCTGGGGATGCTGGTTGTTTTTGGTCTGATTCAACAGCACGTTCCTAAATATAGCAGAGAAATAAACATCATTTTTCTGATTAATAGGTACCAAACAGGCATTTCATAAAACAAATCAGCGCACAAGAATGGCATAATTATAAAACAAGCACAACCTAATCAATCAGAAGATCGGCATGTCACTTCCAGACCTCTGCACATTCATATGAGAGGAGGAAAGGGGACGAGAGTAATGGTTGTAGCTAAATCCTAACTAAATTAAACCCATTAAGATGGTGTGTGTGTGTGCATGTGTCAGGCCACCTTGTATATCTTACTTGAACTCATTCAGGTACATCATTCTTAATGAAAGAACTGTCAACTTTTGGTCGGAGGACACTCCAAGGAAAATTTTCTTCTTTTTTAATCTTTTTTATAGATTCATATTTCAATTTTCTGTAAAAGGAAAAAAAAAACTTACAGGTGGTTGCTCTTGTGTCTTGGAAGATTGTTCACTGACTTTTAATTCAGCTTCGCCCAATAATACAGCAGGAACAAATGCTCTGCAACGAAATGCATTATTAAATCAATGCAGAAAGTTTCTCTTACAACATCGGGAAATGATGAAATTAGATGATTTAACAAAAATAAATAAACCTAAGATCTGGTAAGGACTCATAGAAAGCCCTAGTATCCTCATCATCCCATATAGTTTCAAGAACTGTAGAATCTTTCCCAGTATGAAGTGATGAAACCTCTTCCCCAGAAGTAACCCTAGTTGTATGACCATCCTCTGGCATCACTGGGGGTTGCATATCAAGTGCTTCTGCTAGACTGCAAAAAATAAAAGAACACCCAAGGAGGTGATTTACGTTTTGCTGAAACAAAGCAAACACATAACTGAATGGTAGAGTGAATAGCTAAGCTTTAAGATTAGTTTTAGGAGGTGATTTACATTTTGCTGCAACAAAGCCAACACGTAACTGAATGGCAGAGTGAATAGCTTTAAGATTAGTATTGGCCTAGTGAATCCACGATACCTTTCTAACTAAGAGATTATTAGGGACATTATCAGGTCCCGCATGAAATGAAAAATGAATTCTTAAGCCAAAGTTTACAATGTAAATATTACAACACATAATAGATGAAATATTTAGGGTGGGGATAAACACTTTGCCCATGCAAACTACGTTACTTAGATTGTGTCAGGAAAAGCACACACAGCAATGATTCTAATGCATTCTCCAAAAAATCAGGTGGTTGTCAAGGAAATATGCGCCATGATAGATCAAATTGATAGGGAATAATAAATGTGGCCAACACTCAATAGTAACATCTAACCCATAACAATGATCCAATAAAATGAATATAATCCAATAATGGAAAAATTCAATCTAAATACAGTGTATTCCTTACGTCATGAAAGAAGACTATGATTGGGATATTTTGAGTTTCTAAGAAGACTTAAAATCTAATGTGAGATAAAAAGTTCAAATCTCTTAAATATTCTCAAAGCAACAAAATATAATACAGCTTACGATGAGACATTGCGGTACAACTGGTCATAAGACTTCCGCAGTTTCTCATATGAAGATATATTTTCCTCACTAAGTTCTCCTTTAGCATTCAAAATCTTTGCATTCTCATGCTCCATTTGCCGAAGCGACTAGCAAATCATAACATAAATAAATTAATCCCATCAGAAAAATACAAAATCTGGAGTTAACAGTTAAGAACAAAGAAAAAATAAATTAACCAACAGATTTCGAATACAAAACCCTGACTGTTGAATGCCAATGGCAATGAAGAATAATATGCCAGTGAAGAAGACTAAGGCAGAAAATCTCTTACTGTATGCTCAGACTGAAGCAGTTCAGTCGCTGCATCATAATACATATGTAACGCCTTTCTGAAGAATTTCTTTTGCTCAGCTGTTATATTGAGGACCTTAAAGAGCTGAAAGAGAACCAAGGGAACTAATGAATCAAGATAGACCAAATAGCAGGCACGAAAAATGAAAAACAATCTAATGAACAAAATATGTATAAAAAATAAACCTACGTAAACAAGGTTATATAGATGGTGCCTACCAAAAAAGAGATCCACCAAGAGAGTATTAAATTCATTTAAAGATAGACTGTAAAAGATAAATGAAAAAAATAATATACAAAACCAAGAAACTATATCTTTCTGCATGTATGAAATCATTATTTCATTTTTGTCAGGAAATTTCAGTGGAATAACAAATGTTTAAATTAATGAATTAAGGCCTAATCTCAGTTCTCCAATCAAAATCAAAAGAATCTGTACCTCTTCATGAACTTCTTGTCCGATCAGCGGAAGCCCCAAAAAGACTCTTCCTTGTCGTGAAAAACTAGCTAGAAGGGTCAAATTTGTGAGAGTAGAATCTCGATCCTTAAAGTGCTCAACACTAGTCAGCTCCTTGATGATATTGCTAAAAACTCCACTGTCTTCTACAACTCCAACAAAAAAAAGTTCAAGTAGAAGTTTCAGAGAACTACGCTTCTTCATGGCCTTCGTGTTTCTGTCTACATCCAACTCATCTGTAGATTTTCCAGGGAAGAAAACTTTCAAGAGCCCTTGAATCAGGTTTGGTGAGAAATCTTGGTACCTTTGATGAAGTAAAGAGCAGATCTTCGAAAACAAAATATTATCAGATTACAGCATAGGAGACCAATACAGGATGCCACAAATCATAAAGAAACCATAATAACCAAAATTGACAAGAAAAGGCTGCATAGCATAAGAAGATATGCACAGCGTGATTTATATATATGCTAAAGAAATAAATAACATATGAATATCTGCTTTTTTCTGTAACAAAAGGGGAATGCCGGCATATGACAACTAATAATTAAAAAAGGAAAATACAAAGTAGCTAACCAAGTTAACAAAGTTTATACTTCCAATCACCAAAAATACTTTTTCTCAATTTTCCATATTCAATGGTAAAACATTATAATAAACAAATTAGTCAGCCAAGTTCACGAAGTGGGCATTTCCCAATTACGATTTACACAACTGATGAAAATAGGGAACCAAATTAAGATGAAAATATTCTAAGTCACTCATGAAGAAATTCAAATTACAATAAAAACTTCCCAAGCTATTCACTTAGCCAAAGCATAGCACCAATAACACAAGCATCTTCGATAATGAACTACAATCAAATTATTTACGCAGATTCTCTTGGGAAAAAATATTTAACAAAATAAAAGCAATCAAAGGCACACTTATTCAATTCCAATCATAAAAAGTTCTGCTTCTAATTCTTAAAGTACCTGAACTGCGGCATTTATATCTGAACTTCGAAGCTTGGCATCACATATAGAAGCAACAGCCTCACTAACAAATTTGCTCATGTTGACACCTCTTAAATCATCCATCAGACTGTCACGCAGTTCTTCATTTATCTGCTTTAGTTTTTTTATAACTGCAGTGTTGCGTTTAATACTAGAATCCAATGTCCTTAAGAATCCAGAGTCTACAAGAACGATTATAATATATTATAATCATGCAGTAAGGATACAATAAATTTTTAATTGTCATGAACATCTTCATAGTATCAAGAAATGTGCTCTTACCAAATCTAGAAATACTGCGGTTTAGTTTATAGGTATTAGTCTCATAATCAAAATAGAAAAGACAGAGTGAAAACGTCAAACAAAGTATTCCAAGTAGAGACCAAATTATCCAGGAGAGGTGGGACACTGTAAATGCTAGTGTTCAGAATTATCATACAAACCATTCGCAATAAATAATAGCTACACAAGCATGACCTAATAACTACTAGCAATCTATCTCCATGCAATGAAATGCTAAAAATGCTATAAGAAGCAGACTTTCTCTTCCTGTAGATACTTTTATCTGCTAAAAAAGATTGGCATATAATTAAACCAAGTAAAATCCACCAACCAGGCCGCTCAGGATTCAAATTGCTTTGTCGGAGAGCCATTTTTGCCTCCAATGATTTCTTAATTTCCTCCTTCCGTGCTACAGACTCCTATAAAATGAAAATAAAAAGCATATTAAAATGTCAACTTTGCAATGTAATTTGTATGATTGTGAATTGTGATCATAAGTAAAGTGAGAATAATTAATCAGACAAGTAGAGTGAAATAGAAAACATATTTAGGATAAAATATACATCTAAATCCGTCCTCCCTCAAGTCCCAAAAAATAAAATGATAAATTAATATGAAAAGCTGAATTTGATAACATTAACCGCAAACTATGTGTTCATCAACATATTAACGTGTCAATAAATCTCACCTCGTTATCTTGCTTAATGTGATTTTCATTTCCAAGCCGACATTCATCTTCAGGATGATCCATCCTCCTATAGGTACCAGAAATAGAGAAATGAAAAGGAATAACTTGAATAAAATTAATATTGAAATTCAAAAGGAAAAGAAAAAGATAATTAGTTTGATCTATTAAAGGAGATAATATGAAAAATATAATATATTCTTGTTTCTTCGCCATAAAACATCGCCCGCGTTAAAATTAATTTGAAGCTCTAAACGCCCTATAGAATCATTGATCACTCCAGTTAGTTTTCAAAGCTATACGCTCAAAAATGAGTTCCTTGCCACCAGTTGAAGAAGTTATGCATTTTCTTTATCCAATATTATATTCGACGAAACCTGCCGTCAGATACGGAAACACAACCCTAATCATACAGATTTCATTAAACACCATCTTATCTAATGTTCATGAACCAACATCGATTGAATTCGAAGATGAAATATATTTTCCGACAATGAGAGAGATGAGAAGAAGAACCTAGTTTACCAGTCCTAACCAAGATAGAATAACGAATATGCCAGTGCCTGTATGTCATGGACTAAGTTTCTAAACACGAAAAAATATATCCATGTATATAGCGAGCGAGAGAGCGAGAGAGAGAAAGAGAGAGAGAGAGACGAGACGGTTAATTTTTACCCGCCGGAGATTGAGCCGGAGAGAGACCACGCCTACAGTGTTAAAGAGTCAGACGCAGAACGCGCGAGCGCGAACGAGAGAAAGAGAGAGAGAGAGAGAGAGAGAGAGAGGGCCGAGCCCATTTGTGACGAGGCTCGTGACGAAACCGATGACTTGATAGAGTCGACAGAGTCCAACCCCATGAGCGAGTCGCTTAAGGGAAATTCGGGTGGTCTAATCGGGTACGGGCAGTACCATTTCATGATCCAGCCCATTTAGCCACGTCAGCTTAAACTTGGATTGTTCAAATAGTCAAACTTTTGATTGCCACGTCAATACATCATATCTCAATCTCATGCTCTAAATTGAGCATAATTAGATAATTACATATTTAAATTAATTAATAATAATACAAGATCGAACAATTGAAATGTCTTCCAAAATTGAATAATCCAACAGTGTACTAAGATCTTGAATAGAAAATTGACAAAAACCAATGGTCATCCATTATTAAAGGAACTAAATTTAGACACAAATGGTCACTAAAAAGGCACCTGGCTTTTTGCTGTCTTCCACCATCCAAACCATTTGATTTTTCTTCCAATGCCTATGGCTAAAAAGGTTGTGCCATTGGCGCTGGCCGTGGCGCTCGTGGCTCTGGCTATGAGCTCGAGTCAGGTCTATGCCCAAACCCAAGCGGTCGAAGCACAAGAAACGACTCGTTACACAAAGTCGGCATCTGGGGAGCTCAGAGAATACAAGCTTGGGATGCCGCTTTATCGGGTGAAAGGCGATCCTAATGTTCGAGTTCCTGCCACCCAGGTCAACGAGTATCTAAGCAAAAACGGGATGCTTTAAGATCGAGATGATATTTCTTTATGCAAACATTGCTTATTCTCAATCAATTTGGAAATGGGTTTTGATGGGTTGTAAGTGATTTTATGATCCGAATTTATGAATGTCTATGTCTTTCTTTGATATTACTTTCTGAGGCCAACAAAAGCAAACATTGAAGCCTTTTTTTGTCAATATCCATTCAATGGACACAAGTTAGGCAGGGGTTGAATGCCGGGGCATCTTAAGCCATTTTGACTTTAAAGCAAGGATTCTCCTTCCAGTGAAAAAGATTGCATCTGAATGTAGGGTTAGGTCGGACTGGGGCTGGCCAACTCTCACTCGGTGGCTCCATCCGAGCGGGGTCGTATAAGAAAAAAATTTGAAATTCGACCACGGGCCAATTGATGATCCTGAAGTAAAATTTATTTTCTTTAAAATTATTAGTTATTGATCATAAATTTTCATACGATAAATTTATAATTAAAAAAAAATTTGTCGCTTTATTTATTTCAATGTAATTTTGTATATAATGCAGAATTTTGTCACGTGAATAACATGTCCTCTTTAATTTTTTTTAAAACAAGTAAGTAATTAAAAAATTAATTATCTGATACTCTGTTTTTGATACTCTGTTTTTCAGTGTGAACTTGAACGTTGAAACCTTAATCTCTATCCTATCTTTTTTATGGCCAACTTGCATGTTCAGCGCCAGGACAAACTGGGACTGCTTCTAACTTCACGTTCAAGCAACCCAGGATCTTTGGATGGAGATCAACCCAACCATACCTCGTCACCATTGTTTTTTAATATATCCAATCTCTGTTGTTAATCTCAGTGCTTCATTAGATTAACGTGGGACATTAAAAAGCTAAAAAATATTAATAATTATGGAAGTTGGGTTTATATATAACAGTCGTCTATCACACTTCACTCACTGCATCCATCTTCTTCTTCTTCTGTTAAACCCGCGTCTATCTGCATTCTTGTTTGCCCTGTTTTGGTTCTCTGATTTTTTTCTGGGGTTCAAAACAATGGAAAACACTAGAGGAAAGGAAAGTCAAATAGAGAAATCCAAGGCGATGCTTCCACCTAGGAGAGGTAATAAAGTTAAGGCAGAAAGTGTCAAAGTAATAGCCAGGGGAATTAAGTCTGCAACGGCCATGGCTACTCAAACAATTACGAGACCCTTTTACAGTGGCGATTCCGCCATTGTTGCACCGTCTCCAAGCTCTGCGAAAGACAACCCCGATCCGTAACCATCTGGGCGATGACGACAAATCAAATGGTCAGTTCCAGTGTTCCTTCCCATTGATTTCCCAGCCATTTGTATCAGTCATATCTCGTGCTGTGTTAGCTAAAATAAGTTGATCGGAAAACAGGGTTTGCCCGAGATGGGAAGCGATCGAGTCAGTGATTTGTTCTGTCATTCCATAGCGTTTATCAGAGTCGAATTATGTATAAGCGATGCGTCTGAGAAACTTTCCTCGTGTTCTTCTTGGACAAGTTTCTGCACTTGTCTATTTTACTGTTTTACTTTCATCAAAAGATTACGATATTCAAACTAAATAACTAATTTAATAAGAGTAATACTGTAAAATAATGATAAAGATTAACCCAAATTATAATACTCGCTAATCACAAATCTAATATCTCTAATCTAAATAGCTAATTGTGTACTCAAGACATAATTATTTAAATATAATCGCAATCTAGTGACTTGATAATAAAATTATAATTCTATTTAAATTAATTGTTTATTTTTCAATCCGAATGATGCGATAATTCACTATGACGTAACCTTTCCTAAACGCCGTTGTGCTTTTTCATTCACACATTTATCCCAAATCAAAAGTGACAACGCCACTAAACAAAAGCTGTTGGTTTTTTTTTTTTTTTTTTTAAATATATTATTTTATTAATAGAAAATAACAAAACAACCACTAAACTATAAATACAACAACAAATAAAACTATTATATAATTTTTACTAACAAATAAAACACTCAACTAAGGAAAAAGAAGGCGTAAACGTCGCAGTTACATTTTCTGTTAAAAAATATTGACTTTTCACTGTGAAAAGTGAGTCTTTAAAATAAGATTCATGAAAGAGAGAGAAAAAACGACTTTGCTTAGAGGAAAGTATATTTCCTCTTGCATATTTCTTTTGTAGATAATAAATAAATTTATTTTCTTATTTGTGAAAAGACACAAACAAGTTGTGATTCTTTCATAAACAGTAAAATAATTTTAAATCATCATACATCTAAAATATTATATATTATTTTACAAAATCTTCTAAATTTTAAAATAAAAATAAAAATAAAATCAACTTATACAATATTTTCTCAAATTCATTGTTTATAGGTATTAGCTATTTTTCATTTAAAGTCTCTGAAATCACGAGTTATTGCAGTTTTTTCTATGGGTATTAGCTATTTTTCACTGCGAGTTTTTTGAAAAGATACGATTGAGTTATTTATCTCAATTTAACAGTGATATTTACATCATTTATGCTCTATAGTTGAGTATTTTATTTATTAATATAAATTATTTAATAGTTGAATTGGGATTGATGCATATTTTGTTAATGCATAAATTATTTATTTATTAATGATTTGTCTTTTGACCATCCACTCCACTACCGAGTACCGACCTTGCTAATGCTCACGGCTGCCTGGAGAAGACCATGGGAGAAAAGAAGATGCTTGCCTTTGAACGCAGACTTAAACTGATAAGGTTCCTCCAAACTTGAGCTTACAGGGAGAGAAAGAGGGATACCAGAGAAGAGGATGGAACAAAGACGTTAAAAGAAAGAAGATTCGAGGAACAGAACATACAAGGAAACATCTTTTGAAATGAATGTCTAATGCAATTTACTTGGGTTTTCTGCTTTAGATTACTAGATGCGGACACTCTCGATCGATCAAGTTAGGATTTTTCGGAGTTTCTTATTCCTGAATTCAATCAATTTACTCTGCTTTCAAACTCCATTCCAAAAAAAGTTTGAATCTTGTTCAGACTAGTCACCCCCATTTTCCTCTTAATCAGCATTTCCACCTAGGAGAGGTCAAGTTAAGGGCAGGCAGCAATTGGCAAACTATTAGCCAGGGAAATTACGTCTGCTCAAACAATTACGAGACCCTGTTGCAGTGGCGATTCCGCCATTGTTGCACTGTCTCCAAGCTCTAACAAAGACAACTCCGATCCGGAACCATCCAAGCGATGACGACGAATCAAATCGTCAGTTCAAGTGTTCCTTCCCATTGATTTCCCAGCCATTTTTCAGTCATATCTCGTCTTGTGTTAGCTAAAATAAGTTGATCGGAAAACAGGGTTTGGTCGAGATGGGAATCGATCGAGTCAGTGATTTGTTTTGTCATTCCATTGTGTTTATCAGCGTTGAATTATGTATAAGCGATGGCGATTTTATGTAAATGTGTGCTTGGCGTCTGAGAAAATTTCCTTGTGTTCTTCTCGGACAAGCTTCTGCACTTGTCTTCTTCACTGTTTTACTTTCATCAAAGATTACGACATTCAAATTAATTTACTAATTTAATGCAAGAATCTTCTTTCTCAACATCCCACTAATCCCTTTCGTAAATTGAAATTAATTAAAACTTTAATCTTTTCTTGAAAAGGTTAGGTAATTAGCCATCAATTGAATTTGGTCTAAAACTTCTTGTACCGTCATCTCTCATCTTTCATCTTTCTAGTATAATATTATTCTCTTCATGCCAAAACCTGTATGATTTTATTATTAAATTTAGTGTAAAATATGTTGTACTATGTCGAGAGAAGAACCTTACTTATAAACCATGTATTATTTACTCTCTTAAGTGATGTGAGATCATTATTGACTTTACAGGAACTCGTCATATCTCGATTGAGTACTCATAACATAATTATTTAAGTACGATGGCAGTCTAGATCACTACGTCAATTTTCTAACGCGTGATGAGGTACCTTTTCTTACTAGGTCAATGCTTTTTTTGTTCACACATTTATTTACCCCAAGCTTCCAAAAATCGAAAGTGTAACGCCACTAAATAAAAGCTGGGGTTTTTTTAATAAAAATTTGGTTTACCTGTCACGCATGTAAACTATCGCAACCCACCTTGTCGGATTGATTGACCCATCAACTCATGGATTTGTGTCTTTTGACTATCCACTACAGATCTTGCTGATGCGCGCAGCTGCCTAGAGAAGACGACGTGATAAAGAAGATGCTTTGAACGCAGACTTAACTGATAAGTTTCCTCCATACTCCAGCTTGCAGAGGGAGAACGAGAGATTACCAGAGACGGAGATGAGGAACATTGTTTTCTGATGATAGGGAGATAAAGGAAAATCTCTGTTTTTGTCGAAATGATGACGGTTGACTAAGCTAAATAATTTATTTATTTTCTAAATAATAAGTCAGGCGATTCTAGAACTGGACCCAGAGTTCAAGCCTGCACCCTGTTCAAAGTCAATAATTATCAGAACCAATTTCAGTGATTGATGTCTAATGAAAGATCTTCACCAACTGCTGCAGTAAAAGCTTACGAATCCCATTACATTTGATCCAGAAATGAATGTCTAATGCAATTTACTAGGGTTTTCAGCTTTAGATCACCAGACGAGGATACACTCGATCCATCAATGTAAGATTTTTTGGAGTTTATGTTAGGGAAAATGATAAATCAACCATCGTATTTTGTAATTAATAATAAGTCAATCACTAAAGTATTTTTGCTAACAACTGAACTATGAGAAATTGTTACCGCGAACATTGTCGTTAACTTTATGAAAATCGCAGTGGAAAAGAATAAATACCCATGAAAAAAATGGAAAAAAACTCGTAATTAGAGAAGAGACTTTCATTGAAAAAGAATTAATATCCATGGAAAATGGATTTATAAGATTTCGGATTTTGTAAAATAATGGATTTAGAATATTTCAGATTTTATAATTTAGAAGATTTTGTAAAAGAATGTTAATGTTTTAATTTTCGGATTATTTAAAATTGTTTTATAGTCTTTGAGAAATCACAGTTTGTTTGTGTTTTTCTATGAAGAAGACGGTGAATTTTTTTTATTTGCAGACGTTGCTCTACGGATCGATGACGTTCCTATGCGGATCAACGACAATCCTCTGTGGATCGACAACATTCTTAAGTTATATTTCAAGGATCCATGTTCCACAGTGGAAAGACAACGTTCCGCTGCGGAAAGACAACGCTATTTAACAAAAAACGTAGTTGCAGTGTTTACTCCGTCAATTTTTCATAGTTTAGTGGTTAAATTGTTAATGAAAATACTTTAATAGTTAACTTGTCATTGACCATTTTTCTTATTGTCTACTTGGCTCTTGCTTGAGGGTAGATCGAACATATACAATTTAATCATTTATCTTTAAAAGGGAACTAGGGCAGTAGAGAGAGGGGTCAATGAAATTAAGCATTTGGTTATTTTTTTGTTATTTTCCTCTTATTCTCTGTAATTCTTTTCTCTCTTCCTCCGTAAATTTATTTGTTCTAGTGAATATTAAGTAATATCATAACAAATGGTATCAGAGCAATCAAGATCCATAGCTAAATCGCTCCCATGGACGACTGAAGATGAGTTGAAACGATTCACCATTGAGTTGAGGTATTTTGGAGCTGCCATTTCCTCTCACCTCGACGTTTCTAATAATCTGTTGCACCAATTTGCACTTGGGCAAGAACGATTAGAAAGACATTTTCATAGACTCAATCAAGATATTAACTCCCGATATGATGCTATTATGGCTGAGTTAAATCGGCTACTTCCAACTCAATCGAATCACAATTAGAAGCACACCGCAACATCTACTTCTAACTCCAAGAATGTGGATCTCCATACTAATGCTATTTACAACACTGAGATGAAGAAAATTGCAATCTCAACTACCAATGAGGAAGAAAACAAAAATGGAGATGTTGAACTTGATGACCTACGAACCGATGTAGAAGTCATAGATGAGGTAAGAGGCAAGGATGAGTTAACAGCCAGAAATCTGAATCAAATTTCAGATCAAATCCAAAATTCTTATTCTCCTACCCTTGATGGTTTTGATTATGCCATTGATATAACCTTTAGTTGAATTTTGTTTCAAAAACTAATTTTCTGGAAAACGAATGTGATAGAGCATGTTCAATTGATTTTCTTTCATGATGATGTCATTAAAGTAGTATGAAATTGAAGTTGGGCTGCCATTTTTCTATTGATACTTTAGTTGAAGTCAGCTTTATTATTGGTGAGATTGTAGTTGAAAATCTTATTCGGGGAATGGTGAACTATAAATCCACAAGGAAAAAATTATTATATGTTTTTGCTTGTTGTGTGTGCTTCCAATAAAAAGTGGGTAACCGTAGACATATTTGAGACATTGAAGGTGTATAAGATTGTTAGACATTGTAAAGATTCTATTATAGATGTGATGATTGATAGGTGGTATAGATTGTTTATTGGTAGTGTTCTTGTTTTCGACCTGTCACTTCAAAGCCAGTTCTACGAGGTTGAATTTCGTAGTCTCAAATTCAAATTGACTTTATGTAGCGATATTTTTTCGTACACTTCATAATGTAACAATTTCAAACACATTTTCTCTTCAAAACATAGAGTAGAGGAAAACTTTTCTTAATAAAACAAAACATTGGGAGTAACTACAATGAAATACCGTAAATAAACTTCTCTTTTTAAATCATGTCATGAATTAAAACAATAAATATTTTTACAAAATCATTTACATTTTCTTTCATCATTTAGCCTAGCCAACCATAAGATCTACAATGCACAAATCCTCCATCGACTGCTCTTCATCATTCCTTACCTTCGTGTATACTTACCAGTCCTAACCAAGATAGAATAACGAATATGCTAGTGCCTATATGCCAGTGCCTATATGTCATGGACTAAATTTCTAAACACGCAAAAATATATCCATGTATATAACAAGCGAGAGAGCGAGAGAAAGAGACGAGACGGTTAGCTTTTACCTGTCGGAGATTGAGGCGGAGAGGGGCCACGCCTACAGTGTTAAAGAGTCAGACGCAGAACGCACGAGCGCGAACGAGAGAAAGAGAGAGAGAGAGAGAGAGGGCCAAGCCTATTTGTCACGAGGATCATGACGAAACCGATGACTTGCTAGAGTCGACAGAGTCCAACCACTCGCTTAAGGGAAATTCGGGTGGTATAATCGGGTAGGGGCAGTACCATTTCAAGATCCAGCCCATTTAGCCACGTCAGCTTAAACTTGGATTGTTTACATAGTCAAACTTTTGATTGCCACGTCAATACATCATATCTCAATCTGATGCTCTAAATTTAGCATAATTAGATAATTACATATTTAAATTAATTAATAATAATACAAGATCGTACAGTTGAAATGTCTTCCAAAATTGAATAATCCAACAGTGTACTAAGATCTTGAATAGAATATTGACAAAAACCAATGGTCATCCATTATTAAAGGAACTAAATTTAGACACAAAATGGTCACTAAAAAGGCACCTGGCTTTTTGCCGTCTTCCACCATCCAAACCATTTGATTTTTCTTCCAATGCCTATGGCTAAAAAGGTTGTGCCATTGGCGCTAGCCGTGGCGCTCGTGGCTCAGGCTATGAGCTCGAGTTAGGTCTATGCCCAAGCGGTCGAAGCATAGGAAATGACTCAATACACAAAGTCGGCATCTGGAAAGCTTAGAGAATACAAGCTTGGGATGCCGCTTTATCGGGTGAAAGGCAATCCTAACATTCGAGTTCCTGCCATTCAGGTCAACTAGCATCTTAGCAAAAACGGGATGCTTTAAGATTGAGACGATATAGTTTTTTTGCAAACATTGTTAATTATCGATCAATTTGGACATGAGTTTTGATGGGTGCAAGGGATTTTCTGATCTGAATTTATGAATGCCTATGTTTTTCTTCTTGGCATTTGGAGGTATTTAGATATAGCTTTCTGAGGCCAACAAAGCAAGCAATTGAAGCCTATTTTGCCAAAATATTCATTCAATGAAAACAGGTGGGGCAGGGGTTGAATGCCCGTGCATGTTAACTGTTAAGCCATTTTGACTTTAAGGCAAAGATTCTCATTCTAGAGAAAAAGACTGCATCTGAATGTAGGTAGGGTTAGGTTGGACTCGGGCGGGCCAGCTCTCACTTGGTGGTTTTTGGATAAAGCCTGTAGGCCCCGTCCGAGCAGGTTAGTATAAAATTAATTTTCTCTAAAATTATTAGTTATGCGATAAATTTATAATTAAAAAAATTCTGGGCTTAATTTTTTTGCACTGTAATTTTATATATAATATAGAATTTTGTCACGATATTTAATAACATAAAGTACACTTTAATTTTTTTTTAAAACAAGTTACTAAAAATGTAATTATGTGGTAGTCTCTGTTTTTCAGTGTGAACTTGACCAGATTGTGTTTGAACGTTGAAACCTTATTTACTATCCTATCTTTTTGATGGCCAACTTGCATATACAGAGCGAGGACAAACTGGGACTGCTTCT
Source organism: Begonia loranthoides (assembly GCA_022433065.1). Lineage (NCBI taxonomy): Eukaryota > Viridiplantae > Streptophyta > Magnoliopsida > Cucurbitales > Begoniaceae > Begonia > Begonia loranthoides. The sequence goes on from CM039471.1 coordinate 725,849, forward strand.
AACCCAAACTTCACGTTCAAGCAACCCAGGATCGTTGGATGGAGATCAACCCATCCATTCCTCGTCACCATTGATTTCATTGGAGGGTTAATCTCAGTGCCCATCAGATTAACGTGGGACATTAAAAAGCTTATAAAATATTAATAATTGTGGAAGTGGGGTTGATATAACTGACGTCTATCTTATTTACACATATCACACTTCACTCACTTCATCCATCTTCTTCTTCTTCTTCTTCTTTTTCTGTTAGACCGGCGTTTGTCTGCATTCTTGTTTGCCCTGTTTTGGTTCTCTGATTCTTTTCTGGGGTTCAAAACAATGGAAAACCCTGGTGCAAAGGAAAGTAAAACAAAGATATCCAAGGTGAGGTTTCCACCTAAGAGAGGTAAAGTTAAGGAAGAAATGGGCAAACTATTAGCCGGGGAAATTAAGTCTGCAGCGGCCATGGCTGCTCGAGAAATTACGAGACTCTGTTGCAGTAGCGATTCCGCCATTGTTGCACCATCTCCAAGCTCTGAGAAAGACAAATCCGATCCGTAACCATCCAGGCGATGACGACGAATCAAGTGGTCAGTTCCAGTGTTCCTTCCCATTGATTTCCCAGCCATTTATCAGTCATATCTCGTGCTGTGTTAGCTAAAATAAGTTAATCGGAAAACAGGGTTTGGCGGAGATGGGAAGCGATCGAGTCAGTGATTTGTTCTGTCATTCCATAGGGTTTATCAGCGTTGAATTACGTATAAGCGATTGCGATTTTATTTGAATGTGTGTTTGGCTTCTTATAAAATTTCCTTGTGTTCTTCTTGGACAAGCTTCTGTACTCGTCTTCTTCACTCTCATACTTTCATCAAAGATTACAATATTCAAATTAATTAACTAATTTAATACGAGTAATACTAATATAGATTGTATTACATTAACTCGTCAGAATCCTTCTTATAAAAATCATGCATTCTTACTAATATAGATTGTACTACATTAACTCGTCACATCTCTGAGATCGTGATTGAGTACTCATGACATAATTATTTAAGTATAATCGCAACAATTCATTTTAAATTATTTGTTTTTTGTTTTTTTAATCCGAATGATGCAATAATCCTACGTCAATCGTTGTGACGTGGCTTTTTTTACGAGGTTAATGCTTTTTTTGGTCACACATGATTTATTTATCCAACGCTTCCAAAAATCAAAAGTGAAACGCCAATATTCGTTTTATTAGTGCTACCAGTGGAAGGAATTGATTGACCCATCAACTCATGATTCGTGTCTTTTGACCATCCACAACCGACCTTGCTAATGCTGGCAGCTGCATTAGAGAGAAGGCCACGTGATGAGAATATGCTTTGAACGCAGGCTTAACGGATAAGGTTCCTCCATATCTGAGCTTAGAGGGAGAGAAAGAGGGATACCAGAGATGGAGATGGAACAAAGACGTTAAAAGAAGGAATATTCGAGGAACATAACCTACCAGGAACATATTTTCTGATGATATTGCGGGACACACAGGGATATCTATTTTTCGGAGTTTATTATTCCTGAATTCAATCCATTTACTCTGTTTTCAAACTCCATTCCCAAAAAAGTTTGAATCTTGTTCAGACTAGTCACCCCCCATTTTCCACCTAGGAGAGGTAAAGTTAAGGCAGCAATTGGCAAAGTATTAGCCAGGGAAATTACGTCTGCAACGGCCATGGCTGCTCAAACAATTACGACACTCTGTTGCAGTGGAGATTCCGCCATTGTTGTACCGTCCCCAAGCTCTGAGAAAGACTACTCCGATCCGTAACCATCCAGGCGACGATGACGAAACATATGCTCAGTTCCAGTGTTCCTTCCCATTGATTTCCCAGCCATATGTCTGTCATATCTCGTGTTATGTTAGCTAAAATAAGTTTATCGGAAAACAGGGTTTGGTCGAGATGGGAATCGATCAGAGTCATTGATTTGTTTTGTCATTCCATAGGGTTTATCTGAGTTGAATTATGCATAAGCGATGACGAAAGAACTCTAGTATAAAATATTATATATTATTTTATAAAAAATTTTAAATTATAAAATAAAATAAAAAATTAAAATCAAATTTTTTTAAATTTATTATGAGTAGATATTAACTATTTTTTATTTGAAGTCTTTAAAATTATGAATACTTGTAATTTTTTTCATAAATATTAACTATTTTTCAGCGTGGATTCTCTAAAACGATATAATCGAGTTATTTTCCGTAAATTAACTATATGTTCTATAATTAAATATTTTATTTATTAATAAAAAATATGAATTCGTTAACTTATTATTTATACAATAGTTCATTAAGATAATTTTCCTTTATTAATTAATGATTTGAACACATACTTAACCCCACCTTTGGGATTGACTGACCCATCAAGTTATTAATGATTTGTCTTTTGACCATCCACTACACTACAGATCTTGCTTATGCGGCTGCCTAGAGAAGACGACGTGATAAAGAAGATGCTTGAACACAGACTTAACTGTTAAGGTTTCTCCATGCTTGAGCTTGCAGAGAGAGAGAGAGAGATATACCAGAGACGGGGATGGAACAAAGACGTTAAAGAAAGAATATTCGAGGAACAAAACATCTTTTCTGATGATAGGGACATAAAGGCGTATCTCTTTTTTGTCGAAATGATGACGGTTCCTGAATGGCTTAATAATTTGTTAAAGTCTGGTGATTCTAGAACTGGACCCAAGATTGAAGCCGCCTGTATCCTGTTCAAAGTCAAGACTCATCCGAGAAAGATAAGGGTATTGACCAATTTCTGTAATTGATGATGTCTAATGAAAGATCTTCCGCAGCTGCTGCAGGCATTACAGTTGATCCAGAAATGAATGTCTAATGCAATTCAGTTGGGTTTTGTGCTCTAGATTACTGGATGAGGTTACACTCGATGGATAAATTTAGGATTTTTCGGAGTTTATTATTCCTGAATTCATTCAATTTACTCTGTTTTCAAACTCCATTCCAAAAAAAAGTTTGAACCTTGTTCAGACTAGTCACCACCATTTTCCTCTTTAATCACCAGAGAAAATGATAAAGTTAACGCAGCAATTGGCAAAGTATTAAACAGGGAAATTAAGTCTGCAACGGCTAAGGCTGCTCAAACAATTACGAGACCCTGTTGCAATGGCGATTCCGCCATTGTTGCACCATCCCCAAGCTCTGAGAAAGACTACTCCGATCCGTAACCATCCAGGCAATGATGACGAATCAAATAATCAGTTCCAATGTGCCCTCCCATTGATTTCCCAGCCATTTATCAGTCATATCTGGTCTTGTGTTATCTAAAATAAGTTGATCAGAAAACAGGGTTTGGCCAAGATGGGAAGCGATCGAGTCAGTGATTTGTTCTGTCATTCCATTGGGTTTATCAGCGTTGAATTATGTATAACCGATGGCGATTTTATATAAATCTGTGTTTGGCGTCTGAGAAAATTTCCTTGTGTTCTTCTTGGATATTGTCACGACCCGAAGACGGGCCTAACAGAACCGCCGGGTCAGGCGACCCGATCCTCATAGAGAACTCGATCACCCAGCCCAAGGCGTGAGTTTTCGCGGAAGACTTTTAATATTTAATTCGGCCCAAGATAATATGGGCCTAGGTTCGAGTAGGGATCACGAGAAGATAACAGTGCATAAATTAAAATGAAATCCAAGTACTGTGCAACAAATCCAAAACCAACTGTATTTAAGGTTTCCAGACCCAAATGGAAACATAAATGTCCTCACCAAATAACGATGAATCATTCAAGTAGAAATAATAAAACGCTTCAACTCCTGATCCTCAGCTACTCTTTTCCCTTACCTGAAGTTTTGGGAGAGGAGTCGTTTGGGGTGAATGACTAACTCAATAAAGTATGGCTATACTAAATGCACCTCATGCAAAACTAGTATTGTACATTTTTCGAGAACAAGGTTATGTTTCATACTATCGTACATGGATTTTTAAAATCACTTCAAACTCTTTATCATTTTACCAAACCGACCCAAGGGCCATCGATGAGGCTTTTATTAAAAATCTTGCTGTATACATAGACAGCTATACTTCGTAAAATAAGCCATCATCTTTTTCCAATTTGAAAACGTCGTCAGTGAAAAGGGGTGGTCACTCATGGACTCACCCGCCACACAACATAGAAGAGGTGGTCACCCGTCGATGACAACACCTTATGAGGCAGGAATAATGACGACGATCCGAAGATTCCGTACGTCACCCTAGTTGCCGGCGCACCTGGCTGCACGACACAACTCGTATAATCGTATAATCGTATAATCAAATAAAACGGATACAGTTGCTCGCTATATGTGGACTTAGGATAAACAA